>CM022874.1:25348041-25366166 GCA_012654025.1 Pachypsylla venusta | reverse complement strand
TGTATGTATGTTACGCTTTCACGCTTAAACTACTGAACCGATTTTGATGAAATTTGGTATGGAGATAGACTAAACTTTAGGAAAGGACATAGGCTACTTTTTATCGCGAAAAAAGGGGTTGAAACTATAAACGGCCATGCCTATAAGGCGCCAAGCGAAGCGGGCGTATCCTGCTAGTAATACTATAATTTAGGAATATAAATGTAAAAGTTATAAAATAAATATTGGTAAACAATAAGTATAAATTATGATTTTCTTTTTACTTAACTCCATGTGAAAAATTACGTATTTTAAAACTTTTTTAACCTTAGTGAGCACTGCTTTCTAATTGAAATTTTGAGATAATTGTTTATATTACTTAATGGAACTATATTTAGGGGGGGGGGGAGCTGATCTCCTGCTTCAACAGTTTTTACGATAGTAAAATGAAACACCCTAGTCCCCATAGTCGGAAGTTCCTAAAAAGCAAACTAGCATGTGTGTGGTGTGTGCAAACTTTTTTCTCTTTTCAGTGATTGGAAATTGCAAACTGCCGGCATGTGGGTGGTGTGTGCAAACTTTGTTCTTTTTTCAATAATTGGAAATTATTGAAAAAAGGTCTTCTTTAAATTTGTGTTTCAATATTGTCACTTTTTTACTAGAGCCGCATGAAAAGTTTGTAGTGTCCTGCAGTTTGCTTTTTAGGTATATAAAGTTTGCAAGCTCTTCTTTAAATTTGTTTTTGAATATTGTCACTTTTTTACTAGAGTCGCATGAAAAGTTTGCAGTTTCCTTCAGTTTGCTTTTTAGGTATAAAAAGTTTGCAAGGTCTTCTTTATATTTGTTTTTGAATATTGTCACTTTTTTACTAGAGCCGCATGTAAAGTTTGCAGTTTCCTTCAGTTTGCTTTTTAGGTAGCAAGAAAAATGTCGTTTATTATTGTCACTTTTTTACTAGAGCCGCAAGTTTGCTAAGTTTGTTAGTTTGCTAGTTTGCTTTTTAGGTATGCCCCCCATAGTCTATAAGACACCCTGTATAAAATAACCTGTGCTTTTATGAGACCCTCTGTAGAGAGTTACCCGTGTTGAAGCTGAACAATATTCTCGTCATGGCATGCTTTGACGTTATGGAAGAAAAACACATTTCTGTGTTTTTTTTTACTAGAGCCGCATTTAATAATAGATNTTGACGTTATGGAAGAAAAACACATTTCTGTGACCTACTTGAAATGTGTTTCTAACTTCCAACCAAACAATCATAGGTATTATTGTGAACCAAAAATATATGGAATACAGCTTTTTTATTAAAAAAAAATATTAAAAAAAAATATTATTCTCAAATATTTTATTTCAAATTTTCTAATTACATACAAACTGCCGACATGTGGGTGGTGTGTGCAAACTTTTTTCTTTTTTTCAGTGATTGAAAATTGCAAACTGCCGACATGTGGGTGGTGCGTGCAAACTTTTTTCTTTTTTCAATAATTGGAAATTGCAAACTGCCGACATGTGGGTGGTATGTGCAAACTTTGTTCTTTTTTTCAGTGATTGAAAATTGCAAACTGCCGGCATGTGGGTGGTGTATGCAAACTTTGTTCTTTTTTCAATAACTGGAAATTGCAAACTGCCAGCATGTGTGTGGTGTGTGCAAACTTTTTTTTCTTTTTTCAAATATTGAATATTGAAAACTGCCAGCATGTGTGTGGTTTGTGCAAACATTTTTTTTTCTTTTTCAGTAATTGGAAATTGGAGTAGCATGTTCCTGCAGTTTGCTTTTTAGGTATAAAAAGTTTGCAAGGTTTTCTTTATATTTGTTTTTCAATATTGTCATTTTTTTTTTACTAGAGCCGCATGTAAAGTTTGCAGTTTCCTGCAGTTTGCCTTTTAGTTATAAAAAGTTTGCAAGGTCTTCTTTATAATTGTTTTTCAATATTGTCACTTTTTTTTTACTAGAGCCGCATGTAAAGTTTGTTTGCAGTTTCCTTCAGTTTGCTTTTATGTCGTTTATTATTGTCACTTTTTTACTAGAGCCGCAAGTTTGCTAAGTTTGCTAGTTTGATATTTAGGTATGCCCAAAGGCAATCGAATGCTACAAAATTTACAGCAGATGGCCGAGATAGGAGATCCTAAAAGAAATAGGTATTCCTAACCTTATATCAGACACTTTACCCGAAAACAAACGTTTTTCATAAGGGCCAATTTTAGCGTAAAAAAGGGATACTACGACGCTGATGATAATAATATAGATAGATGTGAAACCTTTTTGGCCGGCCATACACGCACCGATAAGTCCGTGCAGACTTATCTGCGCAGACAAGTCGTGTATGGCAGGATCTGCACAGATTTTGTCTCCGATATTCAGATCTATGCCTGCCATACACGACAGACTTGTCTATGCAGATAAGTCTGTACAAACAAGTCTGCACAGACTTATCGTTGCGTGTATGGCCGGCCTTTGGGTCACGATTTTAGCACACCAAAATTTGTAACAAGATTAAGCGACTTTAGACATCTTAACTCCATCCCTATATTTTAAAAATCAAAAGCACCTAAGCTATTCCTTAGTGACCGTGTAAAATTAAGGTTAATACGATTTTTCTTTTGTTTGTCTTATTGGTAATTGGAAAACGATAACTCTTGAACGAGTTTTCCGATTTTTATGTATGGAAGTATGGTATGGACATTAACTCATAGAAATAGCTAATAATTAGATTTGGACCCTTTGGGCTACCCTGAAACCCGGAACCAAATGGTGGACTTTATAAGTGAAAGTGAGTGAGATCTATAGTTTTTTTTATGAATTTATTTGTGTTAAAGCTAATACTTTGTCACAATGCACTTTCTCATGTTATTACTAAATTTGTTGACATCGCTTTGATTCGAACTAACAGCCTCCTGGTTACGAAACCGTTATTCTAACTACTGATTTTTTTTGTCGGATTAAGCGCTTTATATTGACTTTTTTTAAAAATATAAATTATTGTTAATTTCCTATTGGCTTAATTCGTACTCTTTTGTTTACCCCCAAGTAAATTTACATACATCTACACAGTTGAATAGGTACAATTTTTAAGTGATTGAGGTCTACAATTCACAGAACTACTAGTTTTATTTGGACTTTTAATGAATCATTGACATTTCTCAAAAATTGAGACAAAAATCTGGTTCACTCGGTTATAGGTATTAGAAATTATTCAGCATTTAACTTTAACTTTTAAATAAATTAACACAGAACACCAAAAACACTATTTATTATAATTATGAAGAAACTAGTTTCGAATCATTCGATTCATCATCAGTCTGACTGAATAATACACTTTTTCAACAACAAAAAAATCAGTCATTCATTAAAACTTAAACCATCGAACCATGGCACGAAACCATCAGCTTAAATCAACTGAGCTAATTTTTGGGAAAAAGGAAAAAATCTCTTTTCTCGTAAAAATGTGGGATTTTTTGCTGCTCACATTTCTAGCGTGTGCTCCTCTCTAGAAAGAGCGCTAATAATTTGTTTTTTCAATTGCTGTGTTCCCATCTGTCTTATCTAGCTGTCGTCTTCTCTTATCACTTTTGAAACTATTCATATCGTAATGTGATAAAATAAGTGGCTCAGCCTCGCACCACTTCTTATAAATCAATCATCTTCAAGAATTATAATATTTTAAACCTATTTACCTATTCAGTACAAAAAATAAGCAGAAATTAGAGATTACTTTGAATACCATGAAGAAAAGACCCAAAGACAATAGTAATGGATTTGACGAGTGGGTGAGTCTCATCTTCCCAAATGGGTGGCCAAATGTCTAGAAATCGAACATATTAAGGATGATTTTCCATCGAGAACCAATATCTTAAATCCTAACACTGATCCCAAATCAACTCAATAAGGCGTTTCTGCATTTTACATGTCAAAGGAAACTTGTGGTTGGAGGACCCTCCCTCCTGGCTACGTCCGTGCGCACTCGTCTTGTCCAAATTGTACCTATGAATAAGATATTGAATAACTTGTTCGAATCATAGCGTCTGGATTTCAGAATACCGGAAAGTTCTACGTACACGCGATGTGTCTACGACGTTGCAAAGGCTGATCTTGAATAATCCGAAATGGAATGGATGTAAATTTGTACCTGCCGTTAGTATAAATAAATATGCTAATTTTACATATCTTCTTATTTAACTTCCCCCCCTTCCCAATTCTATTTGGGGTCGGTGCTTGCTCCCCAATTACAACATACCACAACCCTTAGTTCGGTGCCTACTCTCTCTTTGCGCTGTAACCCTTTCCTGACACGGTAACCCTAGATTGCTTCTCACAGTATTAATTGAATACTGCGCAGAAAATAGGTTTTTGCTAATGACATCTCATTGGTTTGAAGCAGAGTTATTTTGCATTGATGTGAATCTCCTGTATTTACATGGTCTTTGAACCATCACCTAATGAAGATGATTTGCCCCCCTCGGTGGCTACATTAGTGTATGAAAGAGAATAAGGTTCCTACAAACCTAGGGAAGGTAGAAAACGACTTTTCCCACACAAAAAAATCTTATGGTTATAAAATATGCGGTTTTCGCATTGATTTCAGACATAAAATTAAAGTTTAAAACGGCGGAACAATCGTGAAATTTCCGTAAATAATCATATAAATCAAAGGGTCAAAGTTTTGGACTGACCGTTTTTAAATCGTTCGAGCCGAAAAGTGGATTTTCATTTTTTCTGCGAAGTTTTGCAACTAAAATTAAGCCGCATTTTTTTTTTATCTGGTAACGTTCTTCTGAGCCAGATGGGATAAAACTGGATAAAATATCTAAGCTGTTAAAGTAACACCAAAAACGTCTCATTATTTATTAATGTTATTTACGAAGATAAGTAGGGTATGTGGGGGCAAAGGTACGCAGTGGGGTAAAGGTACGCAGTCAAGTTTTGAGAAAACGGTGCTAGGTAGAAACGTAGAACCTGTACCAGAACATTGCTTTTTTTGTGTAAACATGCTCAATGTAATTTAGTCACGCTACGCCGAGCAAAAGGAGAACAAGATGAGGTAAGAGTATTTTTTCTTCTCGCGATCTTTTTTTTGAAAAAATTCAAATGTTTTGTTTTTTTCAAGTGAAATTCAAGTGCTTTTTTTATGAAACAAATTGTAATATGTAGTAAAAATTGTGCTTGTTTTTTTAAGATAATTACTTTAATTCTACTGCAAGTGTACCATTTTTTTTTTTTTTTTTTAAAAAAATCTTATATGGGGGTAAAGGTACGCATTTTTTGGGGGGCAAAGGTACGCACCAGTCAAATGCGTACCTTTGCCCCCATAAAATTTTGAAACAAATAACTTGGATGTTATCCTCAGTAGCAAAACGACCCAGAAAAAGACTGCGAAATTAATGACAATTAAACCCAACACATTATTCAACAAGATATGCGAAATTAAAGCTGAAAACTCTAAAAACAAATGTGTCAAATGCAACCTTAAAACTAGTGCAAATGAAAATCTGAATGATTGTTTAAAGTGCCATAAAAAATTTCATACCAATTGTCTGCCAAAGGACTACGAATTTTTAGTCGAAGACATTGATGATGAAAACATATTCCTGTGTCCGAAATGTCGAGATGAGGATATTGAAAACGATCATGATGCTAACGATGGTACTATTACAGCGGAAAGTAGCCCAGTAATGGTGAATGAAGAAAGAGATGCTTCAGTCAAAGGGCTTAACCCCAAGACAGATATTGCCAGAAACAAAGATCCAGATCTGTTGAAGAACAATGATGATGTTGATGATAATGATGACGATGATACTAATGAAGATGACGACGATGAAATGTTTGCGGTTGATGATATCCTTAGAAATTTGAATCCTAAGAAATAAGTTGAAACACTTACATTATTTTACATTGCTGAGAAATATGTATCCTAAGATTCCTAAGGAATGAGTTGACATTATTATTTTATTTTACATTATTGATCCTAAAAAATTTGTATCCTAAGAAATAAGTTGAAACACTTTACATTGTTGCGAAATTTGTATCCTAAGATTCCTAAGGAATGAGTTGACATTATTATTTTATTTTACATTATTGATCCTAAGAAATTTGCCATTGGACATTTTATCTTCTTTTAGCAAGTATTTTAGTGATTGGTATTTTTGAAACCTTCATCTTTCTTTAGATAACGGCTATCTCGTTTATCCCACCAATTTATACATTTTTATACTGCTAAAAGTGAAGACTGATTTTTTTTTTTTACTCTTAGATTTAAGCCCTCTTATGCTATCCTAAAGTAACGAATGTGATTTAGTTAGCCATTATTTGTTTTGTTTAGTTCTTTTGTTTTTATCAATAAATAGTTCTGTTTTACAACGATTTCTTTGTTTTGTTTTTTGGGGGGTTTTCTTCATTTAATAATACACATGTGGGGCAAAGGTACGCATTTGACTTTTTTTACTTTTTGATCTTAATTTCAGTTTTGTTCGTTTCTTTTCATTCGAAAAAAATATTATTTTAAAGAAAACAAAATTATCTATAAGATGGTTTTGGTTTTGAGTTTGCATATCAAACGAGAAAAATTACAAAAATCACAGAACAAAAAGTGCGTACCTTTGCCCCCACCTACCCTATTATATAACGAAATAACACAAACAAAGCACTCTCTGCATATTTTACGATTCCAAAGAATATTTCTATCATGCGGGGATTATTTTTTAAAAAATTTCATTATTTGTTACCTATATACCATTTAATTGTAATAAATAAAGTAAAATAAAAGCTACAATAACACGTAGATTTTTGGATTAAAAAAAATAACTGAAAATGTTTATGCATCTGGGTTGATTCGAAAATATTGACGTTTTTTGATATAAAGTTAAACAGTCCGATCATATCTTCGCAAAAATAAAGGAATAATGTGATGCGATTTTGGTATTATTTGGCAGCTCTTCAGTGCGTGCCATTATTTTCTAAGGTGAAAAGAATCCGTATAAATGTTAATGTACCTAAAATCCGAGAAAAAATTCTTAAAAAAGATTTAGGGTCGAACGATCCGAAAACGATGTCTGAAAAAAAACTTATGAAACTTTAATTTATAATGGTTTTATTGACTTTTTTTCTGGTTCAAACTATACTTTTCTATCTCAAACTCTCCAAAAAGTGGTGAGCGATTTTATAGAGAAAAGTCGACACTTACTAAATTTTCGACATCTTGAAAAAAAAACGAAAACGGGCATATGCTTATGAAAATAGTTTGTGTTGGAAATGCTTTGTTCTACATCATCTAGGCCTGTGGCAACGTTATTCTCTTTCACCCTGTGTAAGAGACCAGATGAGCATTTTTTTTCCTTTTCCTATAAAAAGGAAAGTATTACAATAGGCTGAAATTTTCGATGTCGAGTTTTCAATGCCAAAACGCTTTCTGGGATCCCCAGATCACAAATCTCGAGTTTCAGCCGTGTGTGTATAAACAAGATATCTTAAGAACGGTAAATCTTAGAGACTTGAAATTTCATATGTACGTTATGCCCAGAACGAACCACGAAGCTTTTGGTTGAAATCGAAGTTATGGTTGGCGGTTTTTTCGCGGTTTTGATTAAAAAGAGCTGGAGCTTCAAATTTGGTGCCTATTCACATTTCATTTATGTATTGATTGCACGTAGACACCTTAGATCTACCTTTGGCGGTTTTTACATGGTTTCGACCGTTTTTTGGCGGCTCAAGCCTAAAAAGAAAACGGTCAGTGCCAGAGCTTAAATTTTGGTGCCTATTTTATCAATTTTATGCATGGAATGCAAAATGACACATTTGGTTGAAATCGGTAAGAGCTTGAGACTATCTCAATTTTATGTATTGTACTACGCGTCTCAAATTTTAATTAAAATGGAAAGTACAGTTGTCGGATTTCACGAATCCTGTCAGGAGAGAGAATAGTAGTGGTACCGAAGACTTGAAATTTGGTATGTATGTTAATTATGCGGTGTTCGAAAAGTCCCGGGACGGATTTTTTTATTTTTAACGGCTAAAGATAGAGACTTTCATTTTGTAGTTCTAACACAAATTAATCTATTTTTTATCGTAATTAAAATTTCTACAGGGTGTCTGAAAAGTGGGTAAACAGACACCAACTTTCGATTCTTAAAAAGAAACCCCTATTTTTTATTTCATATTCAAAAGTCTACACTCAATTGACTCCTCACTCGATACTTTGATCAAAGGGATCTCTGATCAAACCCGCCCAATCATGGATATTTTCTTCGGAATAAAAGTGATACAACCAAGAGTGTAATACATTAAATCAGTAAAGTTTTTAATGATGAATCTCGTGGTACCATTGTTTTTTTTGTTTTTTTTTTTCCATTTTTTACACTTTTTATACCCAAGGAGGGTAAAATTTCATTTTGGGTTGATGCTAAAAAACTTGACTGATTTGAGACTCGAAACTTTTTTTGACATTGAAAAATCGACATCGAAAATTTCAATTCATTAATATACTTTCTAGATAAGGAAAGTCGAGTGATGATAACGCCAGATTTTTTATTATTATCAGGAAATAATAAGAAAAACACATCATAATAGAATATAATTAATGTGTCCCAGTTTCTAAATAACTAAAGATCAACATCATAAACTGAAATTACATTGTGGCTAACCTAAACTTATCAAATCCCCTCACAGTTCTCTTCAACCTACTTGGTGATCCCAAGTATAGCAGACATTGCTGTCTAATGTACATACCACACACTGAAAAGTAATAGAAAAGTCGTTCGTTCATGAGTGTCTAATTCGGGAGAGAAGAGTAATAACAAGTCTCAATTCACATCAAACAAGTCTACAACCTAACACACTAATGAAATGACCTTCATTTTACAGGGTGGTTATATGAGTGCAAAAAAAAGTAAACTCGAAGAACAATTTGAGATAGAAGCTGGTTCCTGCAAAAGAGAAGGTTTATTCCAAGGAGTCGCTATATTTGTTAATGGCTATACAAGTAAGAATACTGATGGATAATAATTTAGAATGATCAAAACTAAAAAAAAACACAAATTGGGCCCACGTGAATCAAACGAGATTAAAATTGAATGAATGAAATTCCTTCCTGCATTCAATAATAAATCCACACCAAATTTCTTCAAAATCGCGTTATACCTTCAAAATAATTTTTGAAGTTAAAAACTGAAATATAATCACGCAGTAATTCATTCTTCAATTTAAAACAGGACTACAATTTTAGTCCATAAGAAAATTAGTCGGCAAACGAAAAAATGCGCTTTTTTAAAATCAAACTTTTTTTTTAATTTGGCTTAACGTATGAAATCAAACTGCAAGGGCAAGAAAATTAAAACATTTTTAATTATTAATTTCTTTCATTCGATTTTCAGTTCCATCAGCTGAAGAGCTAAAAGCTCTGATGTTACTTCATGGTGGAATCTACCATCATTATGAGTCCAGCCGTACTACCCATATTATAGCTAGCAACCTACCTCATACTAAAATGAAAAAACTGAAACCAGGAGATAAAATTGTTAAACCAGAATGGATAACAGATAGCATTGCAAGTGGTAAACTTCTGGATTACACTAAATATTTACTTTTCACTGCCAATGTAAAAAAAACAATCAGTAAAGTTTTCCAGACGGCCTATTCTATTACCAGTTCATCAAGTGTAGCTAAAAAGTTGGAAGTAAAGTGTTCTACAACGCTCAATCAGACAAAAGCTTCAGAATTAGAAGGGGTTAATCCACATCCAACCACTAGCGTATCTTGCACTTCTAACTTGTTAGATATATGCGTTGAGCATTCAGGGCATAAAAAGCTTGCTGATAAATTATCAAAAGATAATTTTTTAGATACCAGGGATGATATCGACAGTTCTCCAGAAGAATGGTTTTTAAAAAAGGGAGACGAAGTAAACACAGACTCCACATCCAAAACAGAAAAATCAAAATTAGGAAATTCTGGGGATACCAGTAGCAATGAAAAACAAATGAACTTCCACAGCACAAAAGAAGTAAATATAAACACAAGTGCAATCAAACAAGGTCCTTCTAAAACTGCAAGTGACACACAGTTCCTCAGTGAGTTTTACAGTAACTCACGTCTCCATCACTTATCCACCATGGGAGCAATGTTTAAACAATACGTTTCCGAGCTCAGAGAGAAACATACCGGGAGATTTAGTGGATTAGAATCTTTGCAGGCTTGGAAAGAATCTTTGAATATTGGGTCTAATACACATGAAGATTTTGATTATTGTGGAAATAGTTTCTCCGAGTCTGTGATCATGCACATTGATATGGATTGTTTCTTTGTATCAGTTGGGACGAGAAATCATCCTGAACTGAGAGATCAACCTGTTGCTGTGGCTCATGGAAAAGGAAACAAATCAGTTGTGAGAGAGGGAGTTGATCGCCAGGCAGAATTTGATATTTATAGACAGCGAACCATGAGTAGAATGGGATTAAACAGTGAAAATCACAGTCGCTTCAATAAAGTCAATTCAATAGGAGAGTTTGATTCTATGTCGGAAATATCATCATGCAATTACAAAGCGCGTGAATTTGGAGTCAAGAATGGTATGTTCGTAGGAGGGGCGCTGAAAAAATGCCCCGGATTAAAAATTGTCCCTTACGATTTTGAAGGATACAAAGAAGTTTCCTACATTTTGTACAACCTATTAGCGAGCTTGACTGTAAACATTGAAGCTGTGAGTTGTGATGAGATGTATGTCGATTGCACGCAATTGTTACAGCAAGTCGGACTTTCCTCCTTACAGTTTGCTTCATACTTGAGACAAAAGATATCAGATGAAACTGGATGTACCTGTTCCACGGGATTTGGTTCAAACAAACTTCGAGCACGATTAGCCACAAAGAAGGCAAAACCAAATGGAGAGTTTCATTTGACGTCCGAACTTATCACACAGTTTATTCAGAATATACCACTTTCAGACCTTCCGGGAGTCGGCCATTCGCTTATTTACAAATTAAATTCTCTTGGTGCTACGACTTGTGGTGACTTACAAAAAATATCACTGAAAACATTGCAAAATGAGTTTGGAAATAAAAGTGGGATGACTTTGTACAAGCACTGTCGAGGTGAAGACGACAAGGAATTGAATTTTGACCATCAAAGGAAATCGGTGTCAGCAGAAGTCAACTATGGAATACGATTTCAAAACAACAAAGAAATGGATTTTTTTCTGAACCAATTATCAACCGAGGTGGAAAAAAGATTAGCGGAAGTCAAAATGAAAGGCAAATGTATTACCGTAAAGCTGATGGTAAGATCTGCAGAAGCACCACGAGAGGCCTCTAAGTTTCTGGGCCATGGTGTCTGTGATTACATAACTAAGTCATCTTCCCTTCCATTGTATATTTCTCAAGCCAACCAAATTCTGAGGGAAGTGATGGCAATAGTGGCCAAGTTGCAAATTGATCCAACGGAACTCCGAGGAATTGGTATTCAAGTATCTAAACTAGAACTTCAAAGTAAAACAATCCCTACTATTGATACGTTCTTTAAAAGTAGAAATCTGGATATCGAAGCCCAGTCCAAACCGCTGGCGCCGCCCGTAGAAGATTTACTTAAAGTGAAACAAGATGAGCAACCAGAGACTTTTGGAACAGATAATTTTAATTCTACTTCAAGTGATATGTGTTCACCAAAGAAACTAATTTTTGTCACTGACATACAATCAAAGTCTCCGAAAAGAAAAACTATTCGATCTCCCAAGAAAAAATCTCCTAAGAAAATTGGCGACATGAAAAAATATCTCATAAAAGCTGAGGCATTCACACAAGAAGTTCCGGACGATTTCGACAGGTCTGTGTTTGATACATTGCCAGAAGATGTTAAAAGGGAAGTCTTGAGAAGTACCAAACAACAGCTGAATATATTGAAGCCATCCAAACAATCGACTGAAGCATGTACAATTTCTAATGCACCTCATGTCGAATTAGATTCCAGTTTTTTAGATGCCTTGCCTGAAGATATAAGGGAGGAAGTAATACAAGATTTTGTTAGACATAAAACTGAACAATTACATGATTCCGCTAAAACACCTCCCAACAGTTCACCCTGTTTAAGTCCAATTACAACACCAGATCCATTAGACTGTACACAATCTTGTCTACTACAAACTAATTTAAGTCTTCAAGAAATGAGAACAATGCTTAAGGAATGGTTAGGCGAACCAGAACCCCAGTCATGTGATGTAGATATGTTCTCAAATTATATAAACAGTCTCGTAGAAGAAAAAAAGTTAAATCAAATTGTAATATTGATGAGGTTTCTACAAAGAAATACTGATCATAAGAATTGTTCTATTTGGAAAGCGGCGTACACAACTATACTGAACGGACTGCAGACTACAATGAGATCTCAGTATGGAGCTCCGTTAAGCATATAGGATTGTCCAGAGAAAAAAATATATTAAATTTGTGAATTATAATAATTTAAGTAATAACTTAACATAATTTTATTTTCTTTGAAAATGAAATAATAGAAATGTACAAATCAAAAATAATTTTAAACAAAACGAAGTAAGTCCATCTGAGAGGTAATTTGTTACCACTTATATAAAAATTACTTTTAAGAATAAGGCCATTGAAAAAATATTGTACTTTAAATTCAACAAATTACAACTTTTCTTTTTAATATTTAAAAAAAAAAAATTAAATGTTAAATTTTGGTTACGTCTTTTTTTTCCATACTTTTTAAAGTTATCAGCTTTACATATTAAGCTGCAGGAACTCTTATACAGGGCGAGTCATTTCAATAAATTTTCTCAATTCAAATGAATCGAAAACTGTTGAAGATATGGAGACAATGTTAACATTAAGGTTCAAAAAAATAAGGAATAAATTAGTTTATAGTAACTTAACAAAAATGTCGTTTAAATCCTTCAAGGTCATCTTGGAGGAATACTGGTTTCTTAGTGGCATTGAATAAGTCGTGAAAAGGGAGGAAATTTTTTACTTCAATAATTTTTTGGTTTACCTCAAATTTTTTCCTCCCTATTCTATATATATGAAAATGTCTCAAAATAGTTCGATATAACACAAGAAACTAAAAAAAATCCTCGTTTTAACACACCATTGTTTCACATTGAATTATTTTTCCCTGTATATTCATTATGCAATTCCTACAAAACTTGGTATTTTGAGTGAAGTCAAATAAAAAAAATACCAAAGTAAAAAGTTTCTGATTTCCACGGTTATTCAATGCCGCAAATCAAAATATTGTTTCACATGTTGAACTAAAAATGGCCTTGAAGAACAAAGCAGTCATTTGTTAAGGTTAATTTGATTTATCCTATTTTTTAATGAAAATTTGGTTCTGTATCTTCAATAGTTTGAGTTAGTTAATTGGGTCATTTTTTGGTATCGAAAAAATATACTGTTTTTTTAAAACAATAGTAATTTTAAATAAGACTTAAAAGTCTTAAAACTCATCTTCATTTATCTAGTTCTAGGTACCCTCGTAGTGATCACGGTTAAAATTCTATCACACGTAATGTTATAATTTTTTGGCCCGTCGACAAATCGATTGAAGTTAAAAAGAAATTCACTTCAGAATAATTAATAAGTGCTACTCAATTTAACAATAAGGACGTTTTTTTTTTTAAAAAAAAGAATAATAATAAATTTAACAAAATAAATAAACAAACTTAAATCAAAAGATTGTAAAACTTTTCTTTTTCAATAATAAAGACAACCATTCAAACGAAATAATACAGGGTGAGTACGAACTAATGTAAAATCATTTAAGGACATCATTATTGAGAATAAAATATTCTATGAACACATGTGCAAAAATACTTCTAAGATCTTGACGAAAAACAATCCCTTTTCATTCTCATGTGCGATCTTATTAAATGAGAAAGCTGTGCCTTTGCATGTTAAAACTATTGAAACAAATCATGTCATCATACGTATGTTCATAGGAAATTTTCGTCTTGTATTAGGGTCAAAATGATGTACTTAAATGATTTTCTATAACTCCGGATTACCCCTAATTTTTTTTTTTAACTAAGCAGGATTAACTTTTAGGAGTTTTTGTTAAAGCTAATTTCAAAATTAAGTTTATTTGCAATGGATCATGTTATTAAAACGAAGGTGAAAACCAAAATGCATAATTTTGGTTTTCGACAAC
This sequence comes from Pachypsylla venusta, assembly GCA_012654025.1. Classification (NCBI taxonomy): domain Eukaryota; kingdom Metazoa; phylum Arthropoda; class Insecta; order Hemiptera; family Aphalaridae; genus Pachypsylla; species Pachypsylla venusta. The sequence continues at coordinate 25,352,050 of CM022874.1, read as the reverse complement.
AACAAAAAACACGTTTTCTCAGTCAAAAATAAAAAAGTTCAATTTTGATTCCACACTATGCATTTGCCTTTTGGCAACAAAAAACAGTTTATTTTCAAACTTGAAGTTCTGTTTGGATAAACTAAAAATTTCCTTAACAAAAGTCAAAATCCAAAATTTATAGGGACACACCATAAAATTGAATATATTACAAAAAAAAAATACAGATTCAAACTAACAACACTTGATTCAGTTCAAATTTTGTTCTTCCCCTTTGAAAAAAAATATTCATTAAAATACGCCCAAAATTGTGTAAACAACGTTAACAAAGTATTTTTTTTTATTTTTTCCCCTAAATTCATTGAAAAAGAATCACGCACAACAGCTTCTTTTACAAATATGGAACAGAAGAGGACTGGCAAAGGCAGGTCTGTTTAAATTGACAGATCAGTTCATCAAATTGACAACAAAAGTTTCAAAATGAGCATAAACGAAGAATTACAACCAAGACGAAAGAAAATCTCATTCCCATTCTGTTGTTCCAGGAGGTTTCGATGTTAAATCATACAGAACGCGCGATACTCCCGGTATGGAACGCAATTCCGTGAACATCCTTTGAACTACCTGAAGAAGAAATCATAATAATAATAATAATAATGTTATTACTAGTGGATGACCGCAGCAGCTTTTTTTTTCAACACCTCTTTCACATCTTCGGTCATTCGAGACGGAGTTTACCTCTATCCGATAGCATATAAGCATCCAGTTACCCACAATGACCACACCCAGCTGGATTTGGGCCGCGAATAACTGGCATCACCAAGGCTTGAACCTACGACGTCATCAAGCAAGATTGACGTCATCAAGCAAGCAATAAAACCTTGCTATATGTTGTTTAACTTTAATGTTGTTGTTGTTAACGTTCTCAACGACTCTCACTGTGTCTCCAGGCCAAGAAAGGCGGTCGCTCCAACAGGATCTGTCCATAATGCTGACAGATCTAGATTAGTTGAGTTTGATGGATAGTTGAATGATGGATAGTCAACGATCAGATACTTCAGGGTTTAACAAGGATTTATATACTATCTCTTTGAGGAAGTATCTGGAGCAGCACGGCTGGGTCCAACGCAGGAAAAACACAGTGAGTTGTCGTCGGAACGGTGTTGATGGTCTTTGGCCGTGCCTGAGGGCACGGGTAGCCCCGGTACGAAGAACCAACCATCTTGGGGGGCCGTTTAACTTTAATCGTAAGATCTAACGGAAACTGGTATATTCATCGTACAGGCGCTACCTTTTAGTTGTTGCAACTAAAAGCTCGTTTTAAAAGTTCGTTTTAGTTGTTCTAGTAACAGCTAAAAGCTCGTTTTAGTTGTTCTAGTAACAGCTAAAAGCTCGTTTTAGTTGTTTTAGTATCAACTAATGGCTCGTTTCAGTTGTTTTAGTAACAACTAATAGCTCGTTTCAGTTGTTTTAGTAACAACTAAAAGCTCGTTTCAGTTATTTTAGTAACAACTAAAAGCTCGTTTTAGTTCTTGCAGTAACAACTAAAAGCTCGTTTTAAATCTTGCAGTAACAACTAAAAGCTCGTTTTAGTTCTTGCAGTAACAATTAAAAGCTCGTTTTAGTTTTTGCAGTAACAACTAAAACTACACAGTAAATCCTTTCTTTGAAAGGAAGCAGTTTTCCTTTCAAAATAAACTTTTCTCTCCTTTTCCAGTTTCAATTTTGGAGAAAAAAAGGTGGATAATGGATATGTTTAAATTGTTTAAACTATAAGCTCCGTGCACACACAGGGCTTCAAGTAGAAAAATATAGATTTCTAGTTAGAAAAAAACTTACTTCTGATGGAATTTGCTTTCCAGGAAGAGCAGGTACTCCAGTCATAAAGTCATTCGTACAAAAAGGTCTCAATACAATAGACCTTTGACAGGAAGGAATCTTTGAGATGGGCTCCCGATCAAAATGAATAGGGATTAGAATAACTGGCATCTGAGCAATTTGATTTTGGCAACCTATTAATGCCTGAAAAACAACACAATGGGCTCAGAAAAATAATACCCCTAAAATATATGTGTCTGTATACCATAAAAAGTATGGAAACCATGTTTTAGTCAACCTACGTTGATTATGAGAGAATCAGTATATAAACCGGGCTTTGCTAGTATACATACTCACACTTTAATGTTAGATACTGGATCGTTAGGCAGACAGCGCCCTCACCCTCAAAATACATACTAATATCGTTTAATTATTATATAAACATCAAGGATCTTCTATGTGTTATATGATGGTCACAAAGAACGGTTCAAAAGGAACTCTGTAATAGTTACCTGATTTGCGACGTAATCTGCTTGTCGCAACAAACTGATCACAGTAGATGTAAGGTAAGTTGGTGTAATATCCGATACTGAATGATTCACTAGACCGCCATGAATATAACAGACTCGGTTGATATTGTGACATACTTTGGGAATTATACGAGCGATAAACGACAGATCAGTCCAATTAGGTTCATCTCTAGACGATATTCCCACTGCGTAGTTGTAACTCCTTGAGTCTCCCTGGAATTAAAAATGTTTTTAGTAAACAAAGTTTTTTTACATGAAATTAAATCATTACGTAAAAAAAACTGAATTTAAAATAAACTCTGGACAAAATTCGCAACAATAAATTTGATTCCGATGGTAGCCAGATGTATGAGACAGCAACTTTAAATAAATCGTTGTTTGCTCCTAAAGTTTTTAATTATCATACATTTTATCTTGGTGGCTAATAATTGGAGAACTATAGGATTCTCCATCTGGTGGAATCCCTATTGGAAACATATATTTGACTTTGGCCTCCAGTAATAATTGACATGGGTATTATAATTAGAACAGTAACACACACACATAATAATATTAGTAGACTTGCTTTCTGTGTTATCAGCTCAAGTAGACAAGGCACGTGGCGTAGTTACCCTCCAGTAACATCTCATAATATCAAGTATGATTTATCACTATGGAAGTTCATTATTATTTAACAAATTTAATATTATGTAACAAAGAGTATAAAAGACCTACCCGAAAAGTACAAATACAAACCAACCTTCTACTCTCGGCCTTTGACGTCTCTGTTCTCCAGAAAGGATAAAATACCCCAGGATGAAAGCAATGGAGTAAACCTAATTAAAAACGCGTACAGAAGAACACTTTGCGGTAGTACGAGACAACAAAGTGCGCAGCATACTCTCTCTGTAGCAATAGTTTCCCATTGCGATTTACTGTTACTAGTGATTACCAGTATGTTCTGAGGTAGCGCAGCATACTATATTATCAATACCAACCATGATATGAGAAAAACTGAAGTGTCACTACACCACCGAGTAAAAAATCTACATCCACTCGTCAATGAGTAAAGGTAAATGTCTTAACCCATGAACGCCCGAGTTTTTTTATTTTTCAAACTTTTATGTGAAATATCCGTTTTCAGAAGGCAAATATTGTTTAGATACTACCGTGAAAAAAAATTTAAGTAAAAATTTTCACACCCCCGGAGATATGGCCAATTTTCCGCTGGTACCATATGGTACCACTGGGCACTCTCCTTGTCAAAACAAAAAAATAATAATACATCCCAAGAAAGTAATCAAATCATTGTTAATAAGGTTCTAAAGGTTTTTTGTATTTCTTAAATTGAAATAATTAACAAAAGGGAGTTAATAAACATAACATAAGGGCAGATCAGCATTTTCTCCTAATTTCACTGCACTTTAAAATAGGTACAAAAAGGAGTGGCAAAAAACCATCTAAAATGCTGTTCTGATTACTGTAATATTTATTAGCGGGTGTGGTAGGGGGCGAAACACGCAAAATAAAAAGACCTACATCACACTTCATACACATGGTACGAACTCTTGAACTGCACTCATGACCTGCACATCGCCAACGAGCACCACCTTGTGTGTTGGCAACCAGGTGACCAATGATGTCGAATATAGCCTCCTCCGCGATTCTAAAATGACGTATGCGACCCGCTCTTGTGAATGGTT
>CM022874.1:25312453-25343856 GCA_012654025.1 Pachypsylla venusta | reverse complement strand
CATGGCATAAAACTGACGTACATACCAAATTTCAAGTCTCTAACACTTGCCGTTCTTGAGATATCTTGTCCACAGACAGACACACACACGGGCCAATGGCTGAAACTCGAGTTTCGGTTCTGGGGACCCCAAAACGTGTTTTAGCATTGAAAACTCGACATCGAAAATTAAAATACTTTCCTTCTTATAGCCCATTAAAATACTTTCCTTTTTATAGGATATGGAATGTAGAAAAAAATCGTCGTAACTTAGCACTTTGTACGAGTAAGTATCCCAAAAAGTGTTTTCTGCGTGACATTGAAAAAGAAGCATAGGGTTAGATGATATACACTCGCCGCACTCGCGTTTCACATTTGAAGGCTTAACCCGAAGAAAAAAATCGGGGGGGCTATAGCCGGCCAGCCCCCCTCTTGTGTACGCCCCAGAATACTTAGTTCAATTTCGGCACAATAGTTATAGTACTTGAGTGTAAGTTTTCATGAGGGTTCCTTTCTTACTATCCGGATACTTGGTCCTGTAGTCCTTAACTACTTGAATGTTGAATTGTCTCTGGGGTTGTTCATCTTTAGTAAGTTTATTATTATACTCTTCAATTAGTTTCTATTACTGGCTTCCCATAATCATAACATCTAAAGATACCGAACAAATACTCACTATACCGATACCAACTCTTCGTGATTCAACAGGGAAAAGTCAAGCGCAGGCAGTCTATCAGGCTTTACTGGAGTGGGATCTATTAGACAAAGTAGAAGCCTTCTGTTGCGACACAACTAGTGATGGACGGCGAGACGAGACAAGGATTTTGTCTCGTCTGAAAAAAAAACACGAGACGAGGCGAGACAGGGCCTGTCTTGTCTCGAGTCCATCACTAGACACAGCAGCTTCCAATTTGGGCAAATTTAGGAAGAAGCATTTTATACTTTTATACCTTGTCGGCATCATATCTAAGAAGTTGTTTTAAAGGGCGTGTTTGATTGCAAAATGCCAAAATCATCATCACCAAATGTCACATTTTTTCAAGACTTCCAGAAGAAATGGCTTCATCTTGATAAGAAAAAATTCTCATGCGCTGATAAAGATACTATAAAAATAGTAGACAGTCACAATATAATCGAATTTAGTGAAAAACAACTTCAAGAAAACCAACCCAGAGACGATTATAGAAAGTGGCTCCAACTGAGCATTCTTTTTGTAGGAGATAACCTAAACATACCAGTAAGTTTTCGAATTCCGGGGCCCATACAACAAGTCTTGAAACAATGTGACATTTGGTGATGACGATTTTGCAATCACAAGGTGATTTTGATGCCAACAAGGCAAGTATAAAATGTCTCTTCCTATCATAACTTCTAAAAGGGACGTGGCACCCATAAATTCACCCAAATCGGAAGCTGTTGTGTCGCAACAGAAGGCTTCTACTTTGTCTAATAGATCCCACTCCAGTAAAGCCTGATAGACTGCCTGCGCTTGACTTTTCCCTGTTGAATCAGGTAGAGTCGGTATCGGTATAGTGAGTATTTGTTCGGTATCTTTAGATGTTATGATTATGGGAAGCCAGTAATAGAAACTTCTTCTTCTTTCTTCTATTATTTTAAAGTGGTGCGTGTCAACTGGATTTGTTATATGCACCACTGAGCAGCACTTAAATCAGTTGGAGTAGTTTGGTCATGTGGACGTAGGAAATAATTTTTCTTGGTTCATCGCTGGATAGTAGAGGTGTGAGAGAACGTGGAAGCCCCATGTCCTTTTTGACGGTCTCGTAACTTTTGCATTCGTCATTTCAATGTTGTTTTTATGTTTCCTTAATTTGTTGTCGGTTTCAAGGAGCCACTCAGAATTCCATTTTTCCAGAACACATTTCTTAAAATAGAGTTTTAGTTCGGTGGCAACTACATTTTTTTCTGGTGGTAGGTTGCTGACGGATGTTTGGACGGCTAACTTGTCAGCTTTCTCGTTACCCTGCATACCCACGTGTGAAGGTGTCCATTCAAGGGTAACACTTTTCTTGGAATCTGCTATATTGTCTAATATAGTGGTGCATACAGGGTGGCTTTTGTTGGTCTGTAAGGCTAGCAGGGCGCTAAGAGAGTCTGAACAGATGGTGAAATTGTTGCTTGGGATTCTTTTCAGAAAACAGGTGGCAAACTGGATAGCTAAGAGTTCAGCTGAAAAAATGGAAGTAGTTGAATTCAGTTTTTCCTGAAAGTCCACAAAGCTGGAGTGGAAAGCTACTGAGACTCCGTGCTGGTTGGATCAGGTTGTAAAAATCTGCTCCTAGTTTGGCTGAAGGCGTCTCATTTTTTTTCCGATTTTTAAGCTGGTGTCGATAGATACTTCCGGGCGCATCCAGTGGGGGGTAGTGTAATTGTCCTCCCGAAGGATAATGTATTGTTCAGGTTGTATTCCATACTCACTCACAATAGTGCAATATATTTTTGAGTATATTTAGTGTCCTCTAGGATGTAATTTTTGATATGACCTGGATGTCGCTTGAGGTTGACTGCGTAGTTAAAACAGAGGATCTGTCGTCTTTTTTCAAGAGATGGTTCGCCTGATTCGGACAATATACTTGTAATCCTTGTACTTTTGAAGGCCCCAAGAGACAAACGAACACCTTGATGATGAACTGTGTTCAGTGCCCTTAGGAGGTGTGGTTTAGCTGAGGAATAGACCACACTTCCATAGTCTAATCTGGATCGAATCAATGCTCTGTATAGTTGCAGGAGTGTATTGAAATCTGAGCCATATGATAGACCGCTCAGGGCCTTTATTATGTTTAGTGATTTCAGACATTTGGTTTTAAGTTGCATAATGTGTTTTTTCCATGTTAACTTTTTATCGAACGTGAGCCCAAGTAGCTTTAGTTCTTCAACAAACTGGATCTGGGTGTCATTAAAGGCTAAACTAGGGTTTTTTTTTGTTTCACTGCTTTGTAGCATTTCTCGTTCCACCATGGAACCTTTGGTTTTCTATTTCTCAAGTTAGATGTAGGTATACAGGCCTCACTGGCATCCAATATATCTTTTGTGAGTTCTTCTGTTGCAATATTTATGACCTCATTCGGAGATTTTCCAGAGTGTTTTTTTCCAGAAATTGTTTGTAGGCCTCCCAATCAGCCCGATCGAGATGCCATTTTCTTCTTGGAGAGGTCATGGTTTTTTCTTTTCCAGTGGTTTGGGTCAAAATGGGATAGTGATCTGAATTGTAGAGTTGGGGAAGAACTTTCCATGCTATTTTTGTCGCCAGGGCTGGAGAACAGAGTGTGAGATCGACAGGAGACGATGTTTTGTATGCAAAATTTTCGTGAGTATGAGTGCCATCATTTAAAATGATCACATTGTTATGGTTTAGAAAATCTTCTATTAGTTTTCCTCTTGCATCAGTTCTGGTTGCTCCCCATAGTGTGTGATGGGCATTCATGTCTCCAAGAAACAGGTACGGTTAAATGATTGTAGATATTTACAAGATCATGTTGTTGTAAGCGTAGGTTGGGTGCAAAGTATATATTACAAAGTATAATTCTGTTGGGTGCGGCAATTTCAACGGATACAATTTCCAGATGTGATGTGTTAGGAATTCTTATTTCCCTCGAGTATATGTCATTTCGAACGAGTGTGGCGACCCCACCCCCCGATCTTGTGGAGGTGGGTTCGGTTTCGGTTCTATCTGTTCTGTATATCTTGTACATATTGAGAGATGCTTGGCTCGAGGGTTTGAAGTTTGTTTCCTGCAAACAGATTACGTGGGGGTTCGTATCTCGGACAAGGTTCGTTAAATAGAGGTACTGGGATTTAAATCCATTGATATTCCATTGAACTACGCTTACAGACATTTTAATAATTTGACTAAATATTATTGAAGATAAACTTGTATTTGATACGAAGTAGTATTTAATAGAGATAGAATGGAATGTAAAAATATAAATATGATAGAACAATGTAATTATGTTCAATAGATAGGTATCTGATCTGTGTACAAAGATCAGGTAGATATAAATTGATGTTTGTTATCTTATGAACTTGTCTCTGATGAGTTATCATCAGTGTCGGATCCGAGATTTGTGGTTGATTCGAGTGTGTTGAATAAAATGTTCTTAATTTTGGATTTTAATGTTTTTGATAGTTTATTGTCGAGCAGTCTGTTGACGATATATTGAAAATGGTTCGTGTCTATCTTGGTTGATATGTCTTCAAAATTGTATTTTCCTTGTAGAATATTTTTAATTTCTGCGGTGGTTTCAGGTTTGAAAGAAATGTTTGATTCATCAATGATCTCATCAACTACCGAATCAAGGTTCTCCATCATTACTTTCTTCCTTAATGGGCTAGCAGTGGATGAGGGCGTATTTTTTACGGAGTCTACTGGCTTTCTTTTCTTGTTTTGTCTTGTGGGTGTCTTGAATGGATCCTTATTGGGGTCCATACTATCTCCTTCGAGATCTTCATCGAGTGGAGATTGCGCTGATTCCAACGCGTTATTTACCTGAGGTGTTTCTACGGTCTGAGGGTCTGTTATTTTGTCATACGTTTTGTCCTGCTCACTTTCTATAACGCTTTGCAGTCTTTTTTGTACGGGCACAAGATTTGGGCAGGAGTGTTGGGTATGTCCTTTGTTTTTGCAAAGGAAACATGGATTGTTATCTTCGACAGAAAGATACAGGCGATACTCTTTACCATTATGTGCAATTGATAGTGTCTCCGGAATATCATGTCCTTCTTTCTCCTTTATGTAAACGAATCTTACCAGATTACAAACGTGACTCAATTCTTTATCTTTGATTCCCGCTTTCTGGTATTGTATGGGAGACACAAGTTCTACTGTGTTTACTAATTTCTGAGCAATTTCAAAGTTGCTAATGAACGGATATGCCTGAGAAATTCTGAGTTTGATAGCAGGATTTATGTAAAGCCTGACCGGTACCTCGTGCTCACCAATTGTAATGGTTGGGTGTGTACTTACAAAATTTTGAGCCATCACTTCATCTTTTAAAAAAATGATTACCCTTCCCTGAGAGATCTTTGATACGAAAAAGACGTTACTTGGTCCTACAATTGCTACTACCGCTGCCGCATACGCATAATCATGGATCCCCTTGATGGCTGGGAGTATAACAGCGTCCTCCTCCTTCTTCACCATTGACGTGTCAAAAGATTGAGCATAGCTTCGATAAAGTAGAGTTGGGTCTGGTAGAGTTTATGTTGGAGATTGTAGAGTTAGAGTTAGACATTGTTGGGTTGGATGGAGTAATGTTAATAGTGGTTGGTTTGAGTAGAGTAGTCAGTTTGTATACTACACATATGCACTTCACTTTACTATCCGGCACTGATTTTAACAAGAAACATTTTATTGAAAAATAAATAAAAATTAAAATAATTTATTAGAGACGACACAACCTTTAACATTCGAAGCTAAAGTGGAACTGAGTAATAGAAACTAATTGAAGAGTACAATAATAAACTTAAAGATGAACGCCAGACAATTCAACATTCAAGTAGTTAAGGACTACAGAACCAAGATCCGGATAGTAAGAAAGGAACCCTCATGAAAACTTACACTCAAGTACTATAACTATTGCGCCGAAATTCATATATTATACGTAAATCTACTTGTTTTAAGTTAAATAAATTTTAAGGATTTGGAATGACACTGTTCAATAGCAAAACTTCAAAAAAGTTACTTTTCATGCACATTTCTGTTAACTTCTGTATAAAAAGTACGTCTAACAAAAAAAAAAAAAAAAAAAAAAAAAAAAAAAAAAAAAAAAAAAAAAAAAAAATAGAAGAAAAATGAATGACAATACTCTTGGAAGTGCGTCAGTTTTTAAATTTTTACTCTAGGTAGTATAGTTCTCGAGAAAATGAAGAAAATGCCAAGAAAAACGTATAATGCCCCTTCAGATTGCATACTTTAACTTAAAGGCCGTGGCGGCACGTGTTAACGTTATCCGATCGAGCTGTAACTTTACAGATATTTTTTTTTTTATTTATTTAGAACCACTCTAGGGGGAGTAAACATTAACATTCCCATATTTTTTTCCGCCCCTATAGCTAAGGGCCACCCTAATGTATATATAGTGTATATACTATCTCTGTAGCTAATGTTCAATTTTGGGGATTGATGAAGTGACCACCAAAATACCGTCCATTAAAGCATGCGGTCGGTATCGTCCACAAAATTTTTATTCGCTGACTAGTGGGTACTATCTAGAGATTATGATCCCGAGAGTTTATGATCTCGAACCTTCTTGACAATCCCGAAGTTTCGGGACTGGTCCTGGGATTAGAAAAAAATTAAGAACCTTCCAAAAATCAAGTAGAATTAGGTAGTTACTATAATAAGTAGATAAAAAATCAAGGATTTAACTTGTAAGATGTCTGTGGAGTCCTGTTTTGGATCCACCAAGAACTTTCAAAATATAGCATCACATTTTTTACACTTTGAATTTTTACCGCATTTGGACACTAAAAAATTACTCCAAGCGGATGAAAAATTTGAATCTTTTTTGTGCGATATATAACCCTCCATTTTAAAGTCAAACCGAACACAAGTTGTTACGTTCAAAAAAGATATTAGAATATAATTATTAGGACATTAAAAATTAAGTCTTTGCAAAAGGCTAGGTACCTATTTTTCGATAATTCGCATGAGTCATACGAACAACACATCGGTCATCGGTTCATTCGGTCTACACAAAGAAGAAAAGGATTTAGAAAGAGGTCTTGCATTTTTGAAGTTATACTTCTTTAGGCGCGTTATGAAAAAATGTTGAGAGTGAAATTTTATTTTTCTGCGACGCGAGAGCGTCACGCAAATTCTGCGATGTATGCAATCTGAAACTACTTATCCGATTGCAATTAAATTTGGCACAGTAGATGGGTGCATTCCTGGGAAGATTTCTGTCTAGGTCCCATCCCTATAATGTTAAGCTACACCGAGTAGGGACAAACAATGGATGGGTGAGAGCAGAAAAGTTCACGTTTTTCGACCTAAATGACATTCTTTCTCGAAATTTGTCGCGACGACATATCTACTCAAAGCGATAAAGTTTTAGGAGACATCTTACTCATTCATTTAGGACATATTTTGCAACTCCAATGATAAGTTACACCGAGTAGGGACAAACAATGGATGGGTGACAGCAAAAAAGTTCACATTCATCGACTTAAATGACATTTTTTCTCGAAATTTGTCGCGACGACCTATTTGGCACAGTTGATGGGTGCATTCCCGGAAAGATTTTTGTCTACTTTTTTAAAATATTTTTAAATTTAATTTTAAAAAGAAGTATAACTTCTCACGCGCGTTCATAAGTACACACACCTATTTTTTTTATTTCATGGCAGATGGTAGCACATCGACTTTCATGTAACGTACAAGGTTGATGTATTGGGAGTATTGGAAATTTAATGAAAAAAAAAAATGTTTTTTTGTTTTTATTATATCCCTATCAATCCCGAAAATCCCGGGATTAAAATTTCAGCCATTTTCGGTCGGGATTCCGGGATCGTAATCTCTAGTAATATCGCCCAATTTGAGAGTGGCTGGGAGTCTGTAGTGGAAAATGATATTTACTAGCTTGACATCTATGAGTGAAGGTTCACATTCTAACAACTACATCAAATGGTGAGAGTGGCTGGGAGTCTGCAGTGGAAAATGATATTTACTATCTTGACATCTATGAGTGAAGGTTCACATTCTAACAACTACATCAAATGGTGAGAGTGGCTGGGAGTCTGTAGTGGAAAATTATTTTTACTATCTTGACATCTATGAGTGAAGGTTGTATCAAATGGTGAGAGTGGCTGGGAGTCTGCAGTGGAAAATGATATTTACTATCTTGACATCTAGGAGTGAAGGTTCACATTCTAACAACTACATCAAATGGTGAGAGTGGCTGGGAGTCTGTAGTGGAAAATTATATTTACTATCTTGACATCTATGAGTGAAGGTTCACATTCTAACAACTACATCACCTGTATGACAAAGATGTTTATATTTACCTTCTTTAACATTTGTTCATACTCGACTATAATTTTGACCAGTACTTGAGTTTCTGAATAATCTTTCTCTATGTATCGTTCTTCACCACAAATCACACGAATAGCAAGACCAGGGCCTGGGAACGGGTGCCTCATAACAACTTCTTGACTTAAACCTAAATCTAAACCTAATTTGCGAACCTGAAAAATCAAATTCAATATTTTTTACGGCTTTATAGTTTATCACCATTACATATATTTTATAACGCTAGTGTCATACCCGTTAAATTATGGAAATGGTTGTTACACGTCTCCCTTAAAACATATCAACACCCAAATAGAGCCCATCCTGTAACTCAATGGGATCTTTTACTATTACCCTTCAAAAATTTATAGATTCCAAAATACTTTAGGTGAGACTTCGGGCATTCTTCTCATGTAATTATATTAAACAGTATTTATGCATCTATGCATGTATCATTTATGTGACATTTAAACTTGGTTTCTCACCTTTCTAATTTAGCAAACTTCTCCTTAGCTAGAATTTAAACCCAACATATCGGGTTCAGCCACTAGACCACAATTGCGAGTTACACCAAGAATTCAGTTGAAACTTATGCTTACCTCATCTTTGTGAAAATCTTGCAACGGTTCTATAACTTTTCCTTGCTCTCTGAGCGCCCGGATAAGTGGACTATCATTATGATGAGTTTTAATGACATCTGCTTTATTACTAGTCATATGAGATGCGGACTCTATTAGATCCGGCCTAAGTGTTCCCTGACATAGAAGCACTTCTTTAGGGTCTAAGTTGAGCTCTTGAATGACTTCATCAGAAACTTGGGCAAAAACATCGCCAATAATCTTTCGTTTTTCTTCTGGATCACTGACAAGATGTAACATTTTAGTTTGGGTTGTTCGTTTCGGATCCTTTTTGTCTATTTGTATGGTAGTCGTGCCGTTGGAAAATATGTGTCCAGCATTTTTAACTGGAAAACAAAATCGAAAAGAAACATGATTGGTTATAATTATAAGCTTGAGTGGAATGGATTTGAAGGGTGCAAGTAAAGAAATAATTGATGCTAATTAAAATAGATAATTTCTTCACTCGACCAAAAAATAATTATAAACGGATGTTATATTTTACGTAGTATTTACGATATCTAGTTCTTCATTCTACCGTGACAACCTAGAAGAGCGCATATTTTCACTTCGCAGTTCTAGTTAGCTAGGCCATGAAAACTTTACCACGAAACTTATATCAGCCTATTTTGACCATTTTTTAAAACCTGAATTCAGAAATGGTTAGAACAGTTTATTTTAAAGGGAATACTGCTACAACAGATTTGACCAGGTCACCGACTCTCTGATGATGTACTGAGGAGAAAGCTGCCTTCGTGCTTGCTTGCATGTTTTTGCGCAATTTTTTTTTTTTTTTTATTCTATGCAATCATGTTAATTGGAATGGTCTATATCTTGCTAGTTAGCTTACCTTTAACTTCCAGTCCTAATTTATTGAGTTGATCTACGACAAGATCACTTTCATTCTTCCTCATGAATCCGTTGTCTATGTGCAAGGCAATGATTTGTTCCTTAGGGATTGCTCTATGCAGTAAAGCCGCACACACAGTAGAATCAACACCTCCACTCAATAATGCCTGGAAGAGAGGAAAAATCAATTTTAATAAACGAGAATTAAAAACCCACATTGTCTAGAGATCGAATAAGGGAGGTTCTCCGAACATATGGTTTCCCTAATGAAGGACACTCCCCCATGGAAAAATAAAAAAACTTGTTCCTTCGTTTTTAATACGATTTTTATCATCATCCGTAGGATACATATTTTAGGAAAATGTCGATGTCCCAAAAATCTACAGGCACGTAAATAGCTTTAGAATAGTTGATTTTGAAAGCAACATCGTTACAACATATGCATGAAATTATTTAATATTTTGAAGGAAAACAATCTAGAGTTATGCTCTGCGAAAGATTGTACAGGATTGAACAAAATCAAAACAGAAGATACGTTGAAAAATACCCAAAAAGTTTAACCCATTTTAGTGGGACTCACCAAAACTTTAAGGCTTCCAACTTTGTTTCGTATTGATTTGATTAAATCTTCTTCTCTAGACTTGAGAGTGAAATTTCCCGTCAGTCCACACACATCAAAGAGGAAGTTTTTTAAGATTGTTCTGCCATTGGTTGTCAAATCTACTTCCGGATGAAACTGAAGTCCATAGAGACGAAGTTTATCATTAGCTATACCGGTAATGAAATTAGAGGAAGTGGCAATTTGTCTAAATGTTTCAGCAACTTTGTCTATGCTGTCTCCGTGAGTGAGAAGTACTCTTTGACTTTTGTCCAGACCTCTGTAGGAAAGAAAAAGAAAACATTGTACAGGGGGAACAGAAAACCTGGCACCTGTTAAATTCATTTAACTACTGGGTGCTTCACACATGGAAGAAAGTTAGAAACCATATTTCTTGTTTTGAAGATATGCTTTTGCCACCCTGCTTTCCCGATCTTCCAATTTACGACTTTGCCTTTAGAGCTATTTGAAGTTTCCGATATACCTATAATATGTACAACCCTTGCACATTAAATGATTTAATAGAGGTGAAATATGTAAAGAACAATTACAAAAAAAAATACCGCCTGAAAATTGTCAATTAAAACGAAAAATACTATACTGACACCAACAAGGTCGATTTTGAAATAGCCATTAAAAAGTTAAGAGAAAGAAACTTATAAATTTTAACTTTCTAGTCATCTGTCTTGATAAAATAAACAGGTCAACAAGGTCATAAATTGAGAAACATGGACCAGAACGATAGTCATCGTCTAATGTTGATATGACCCTCTCACAAAAAAGGGACCACCTGTCATTATACAACCATTCTTACTTACTTAAACAAAATTATTTTCGGATCGACTTCTACATCGTACTGCCCATCTTCTCTCCCATCCCTCCGAACAACAGTTCCCCCAAACTCTTTGTTCATCATTTGCATTCCATAACATATTCCTAAAATGAACAACAGAAATCAATGTTATATGGAAACCTCACAGTACTCGTACATGTACAGTGGTGTAGCAAATGAGGAGGTCCGTTACCCCATGACGTGAAAAAAAATCTCATTGAAAAACATTAAATTACAAAGTTTTTAAAAACAAGTTAAAAAATGTTTCTGGCCAGGCCAATGCTATAATAAATTAAACCCGAGCAATTTTTTCACAACTTGATCCTCATAAAAAAACATTACATTCACAATAGTTTCCATACCTATTTATAGCCATAAATATACGTAAGAAAAATTTACATATATTTTTTTTCTTTACCCGTTGAAGTACTTATACCTTATACTTACACCCTAAAATAAATGGAGAATGTGGCTAATAGATGTACATACCTAGAACTGGGATGCCAATTTTGAAAATATCCGCATCATATCTGGGTGCATCTTCGGCGTAAACGGAGTTTGGTCCTCCCGAAATTATTATACCTCTGTGGAGAGAAAAACAAACAAGAATATTCGACATTAGTCATACATATGAATGAGTGATATCCTTCAGTTCTTGATTCAAGTGTTTTTAATCTGAAATGAGTTGATATTATCTTTTACACTCCCAATACCCACCTTGAGAACCAACATTAAGGTTTGGTAAGACCCCATCTGATTAGTGGAATAATAAATTAAAGTTTCCTAACAACGTCAACTATGGGGGTCTGTTAGTATTAGAAGAGATAGTAAATGCAGGAGAGGTGTCGTGATATTACAAGACGGTTATTGTGGAACTCATCACACTAAAACTAAACCCAACTCTATCTTCCACAAAGACCAGTGAGAGACGTCGATAACCCACATCAATGTTTCCTTCGACAATATGAGGTTACCGAAAGGATGTTGATGATCCTTGGCTGGAGCTGTGATGGTATGTGTTCCAGGTCTTAGAACCAGCCATCTTAAGCACGAACTGGATAAGGTCTACACATCATACAACTACCAAGTTATGTATGAGGTCAAATTACCTGTATCCTGCTTCCTTCAAAGTAAAAGCTGGAGTATCGAGAGGTAAAATGAAACATTCCACATTCAATTCTCGAACTTTTCTATCAATCACTTTGCCATATTGAGCGCCAGCGTCCAAAATGGCCACACTTTCTGATCTGCCTGAGCCGTTTGTAGCGACATGATTGTTCACGTCCTCTGTATTATGCATTATCTGTTTACAATATTCACTTAGTCCACAACACTGCAAGCAAAGAGAAGCATATAGAAGTTATCAAATTAAGGTGTTTTTTTTTTTTTTTTTTCTTTTCNCATGTTTTTTTTTTTTTTTTTTTTTTCCTTGTCTAGAGCGCATTTGAATAACAATTTTATTTTAAAATGTAGAAGAGAGTTTTCTGCAAACTCTACAAAAAAATTTAGTAGTTGATAAAAAATGACCAGTAACTTTCCATCATCATGTTGCAGTATGCAGTAGCGGTGAAACTCTCAAAATCAACTATTTTCAACAGAGTATCGGATATTTTCACCATTACAATACTTCATTTACGTGAAAATATCAAGAGTTACGAATTTTCCAACTGATTTTAATTATTGTGAACATTAGTGAACTACACTTTTAACTCCCATATACATCCCGAAATGCACTTGTATGTGTATATGTGTATGTATGTATGTTACGCGATACAAGCCACAATTTTCATCCGATTTTGACGAAATTTGGTATGAGGGAAATTTGCTGTATATTTTTGGGGGCCCTGGGCCCCGGAGGAGCCCAGGGGGTCCAATATTGTGTTTTTTGAAAATATCTTTTTAGCGGTTTGTTGCAGAATTGTAAAATTTGATATGTGATAGCCAGCCTGTGTTAGAGACTTTTCGATTGTAAACATAGTGGGGGCAATCACCCTCCCCCCTTGGGGGGCAGGGCTCCCAATATTTTGTTTTCTGAAATATATTTTTATCTTTTTAGCGGTTTGTTGCAGAATTGTAAAATTTGATATGTGATAGCCAGCTTGTGTTAGGGACTTCGATTTTAAACATAGTGGGGGCAATCACCCCCTCCCTTGGGGGGCAGGGCTCCCAATATTTTGTTTTCTGAAAATTATTTTTATCTTTTTAGCGGTTTCTTGCAGAATTGTAAAATTTAATATGTGATAGCCTGTGTTAGGAGCTTTACGATTTTGAATAATGAGGTAGCGGTCACAAAATATTGAGGGGAGGGCTCTCAATATTTTGTTTTTTGAAAATTATTTTTATCTTTTTAGCGGTTTGTTGCAGAAATGTAAAATTTTGATATGTGATGGCTGGTGTTAAGGGCTTTTCGATTTTAAACATTGTGACCCCCGGGGGGAGGGTCCCCAATTATTATTTTTTTATATTGGATTAAGATATTTTTTCTGTAAATGACTACAACACTAACGTGAACACCCGATCATATTGATCCACTCGTTTAATAAAATCAGTTTATTCTTTAATCAATTCTTTAACTGCATTGTACAAAACGAACTAAAATAATATAATAAGACTAGAAGGATACAGCCGCTTCGCTTGGCGCCTTAGAAGCATGGCCGTTTATAGTTTCAACCCCTTTTTTTCGCGATAAATACCAAATTTCATCAAAATCGGTTCAGTAATTTAAGCGTGAAAGCGTAACATACATACATACAGACAGAGTTACTTTCGCATTTATATATTAGTACGGATAGTACGGATTGAATGAGTAAAATACTATATTTCCACTTGACTACAAAATTAATTAGATGTTACATACTAGTAGAGCTAAATAGTTTTGTCTTTTTAATATTTTGTTTTTTGAAAATGATTTTTCTCTTTTTAGTGGTTTGTTATAGAAACATAAATTTTGATTTGTGATGACCGGTGTTAAAGGCTGTTCAATTTTGAAAAAATTTGAAGATATTTTTTTCTATTAAACACTAACGTGAACACCTGATCATATTGATCCACTAGTTATATTATGGTTTTACTTGACATAGTATCCCAATTTAACCAACTTAAAATATTTTTTAAAACAAACTGCGAGGTCTGCAATTCAAGTAGTAAGACAAGATTTTGTTTTTCAACTATGGCTAGATTTCAGTATGATCTCCTTCAAAATAATTCACTTGTGTGTTGATACAGCCCTGAAGACTGTTTTTCCATTCTTTATTGAGCAGTGCTAGAACTTTGTTTCCTGGCCAACATTTAGTTTGTCAGTAAAAGTTAATTTCATATTATAAACCCTGATTTGAGTCCTTGTGACCTTACAAGGACTGACATCAGGTGAATAACGTGGCTAAGGGGACATTAGGGCATTTTTACTGACCAATGTACTAAGTCATAAAAGTCCCACCATCAAGAACAAATAGGTGATGCATCACGACATTGCCCATTGTCACAGTAGGTTTGCCAGCAAGAAATCACTCTGGCCCCACAACCACTTTATTCGCCCGATGTGAGTCCCTGTGACTTATGCCCCTTCCCCAGACTATAAAATGCCCGTAAATCACGAATTTTTTTTTGGACTGATTGATAAGGTAGATTATTCAGTTGGTCTGGATAAGATTAAACACGCTTCGTCTTTATACGTCGTTCTGTATTTTTCTCGACATCCTATATTTCATAACAATTACGTAACACAGTCAGTTGAATAACTATCAGGTAGACAATTCAGCATTTATCAGTTATCATTATTGAGTTACCTCTCTGAATACAGGTTATCAAGTAACATAATCTAGTTAGGAAGATGCCGTTATTATTGAACAACTATTTTCATTTGCATTAACGTGACAAGATGACAGAAATAATCAATTTTTATCAAACTAAGAAATATATAGCAAAATCTGGCCTCGAACAGCAGATCCCTTTACTAAAGCTAAATCATGAGCAACCAGCAACTATCCATCAAACCCAACTAATCTAGAGCCGTCAGCATTATGGACAGATGTTGGAGAGGCCGCCTTTCTTTGCCTACAGACACAGTGAGAGAACGTTAACAACAACAACTAAAGCTAAACGCTATATCAACTGACCTAATTCGGTTAGTTCTTCTTGAGCACATTTTGATAATTAAAATACATCTGACGGTTATAAACATGACAAAAGATGGTAACTTTTTTAAAGGCCCAAGGACTTTTTTGTGTTTTGTAGGCTTAAAGGCCCAGTGTCCAAAATGTTGGACAATTATTTTATAGGCCTAGAAGCCCAGAGCCCAATCCAAAATTTTGGACAATTTGAGTTGTCGCAATAATGCAAAATTTGGAACATTTTTTAACCCTCTGATAATCTTAGTAATTATTGAAAAATGGACAAATGAATTGAACGTTCATGGTCAAAACACCTCTACTTCAAAGATATCTCGTTTATTTCTTTGGGCTTTTAGGCCTACAAAATGTGTCCAAAATTTTGTACACTGGGTCTTTATGACTACAAGGTACAAATTTACACTGGGCCTTTAGGCCTACAAAATGAATGTCCAAAATTTTGGACACTGGGCTTTTAGAGGTTAAATATGAAAGTAAGAACAAGTACATAATTATCATAATGGGACTAACTGATGCCCGCAAATTCGTTTGCGTATTTTCCCATTGCTGCAGAATTATTTTTTGCCAAAATAATGTTGTTATTTTTCTTTGCGAGTATTGGAGAATCTCTAGCCATAGCTAGAATATTATGTACGCTTAGCGATAGCAGATTTGATATTTTACCTCAATGATTTTTTTTTGGGGGGGGAGGGGGGTCCATTCCAGTCTATTGTTTGATATTCTTTACAAATTGGACTGTGTTATTCATTCATTTATAGTGGCGTCAAGTCGATGGTCACCAGACTGATAATGATACTGCCGTTCTAAAGGTTTCTTTGTAGGCGGCCAATTGTTTTAGGGCCTCAAGTGATATAATGCCCAGCCATTCTATTGTCCATCCACATAATTCTCTGTCGCCCTCTTGTGGTCTGGGTCCCTCGAGTGCCCCATCCATAATGTCCTTCAAGAGCGATTCTCTAGGTTCTCTCAGAATATGCCCCGCGAATTTTATTTTCCTTTCCTTAATTATGTTTGAGAGTTCCAGTTGCGATTTCTGCATTCTTCTCAATAATGTAGTGTTGTTGACTTTGTCTATCCATGATATTCTTAATATTCTTCTATAGCAGTAATTTTCAAATGAATCTATTCTTTTAACGATGTCTTTGTTAAAAGTCCAGGCTTCAGCTCCATAAGTGAGTATTGAGAACACATAGTTTTTAGGAGACGTTCTTTTGTTTTTAAAGATATATTTCTTCTATTATTTCTTTATCTTTCCAGAAAGCGTTTTTGGCAATGGGAATTCATTTTACAATTTCATGTTTACCGTTTCCATCATTGGCGATTACTGACCCCAGATAGTTGTACTTTGAGACTCCTTCTAGCAGTTCTCCGTTAGTTAGTATGTTGGCTGGTCTTCTTGTAGTTTGTTTTGACATGTGCATTTTGATTTTTTTTATGTTTATTTACATGGAATACTTATTAGATTATAAAATAACCTGTTTAGAAGTTTTCTTGTAAAAAATGAGGATAAGAACGTCAGCGTATGAGATTGTTGACTAGTCGGTTGTTAATCATAACCCCATGTCTAATATTTTCCAAAGATTCCTTTATAATCTGTTCAGCATAGATGTTAGAAAGACTGGAGGAAATAAGACAGACTTGTTTGACACCTTTCTTTAATGATTGAAAAAGGTTCTGACGATGCCGCTTGATGTTTTTTCCAGCATAGTGTTTGAATAAGTCTGATGTCTGCTTTCGGAATATGCATTTTTTCAAGGACTTTAATGAGTTTTTTATGCTTTGTTAACTAGTCATGCACGCCCTTGCTTTTATCCATGTTCCCTTTTCAATTAAGATTCTTGCATCACGACAGCCTTGTTGTTTCCTGAAACCCATTTGTGTTTCACTGATTTTTCTCTATGATTGGGTTTATTCTATTTTTTATTATTTGCATCTTTGAATCTTTGACATGTGTGATATTAAACTAATTGTTCTGAAATCTGAACAATTTTTTGCTTTGTTAACCTTCGGTAAAGTCACGAATATTGGGGATAAGAAATCATCAGGTATTTCTCTGTATTCCTTCCGAACCACTGTAAACTATTCGATATTTTTCTCCGGTAGATAAAGCTGATAGAAAGTCGTTCGAACCATTCCAGAATGTTTCGCTTATACCACAGATATTTAACCCCCAATTTTCAATTTCATTTAAAACTTTGTCAAGTTTTCCTGAAATATTTAAGCCTTTAACATTCCATAATATGTCTATGTCTATTTTCAAACATTTTTTGAATTTGTCTTGCCCTCTTTTTGAAGTTCCCACATTAGCATACTTCCCACATGCGTGCCAACCAGTTCGCGAGGCAATGTTACCGAAGTTACATCCGAGGTTTGTTCTACATTTGTCATCATCATTTTGTACTCTGCAATATAATTACATCAACTAAACAAACATAAAAATATTGTTGCAGAGTTGCTTTCTGTCTTATTTTACACCATCAGCTCAGGTGGACTCGGCCCGTGAGGATGTCACCCTAAGTAACATCTTACAATTCCAAGTATGGCCCATTTCAATACGGGAGTTAGTAAGTAATAATTAGAATAGGAGAAATTACTCTATCCTTCCGCCAAATGGTTTTGTATTGACATAACTTACTTCCTATTAAACTTTCGATTTTTCCTTTCTCATTTCGTGCCTTTATTGAAAGAGGAATCTATATTCCAATTTTACAGTTCCTATGTTGAGCCCGCGTGGAGGTATGTGTTGTACGTCAGTCACTGTACTAATTAGGCTTTGCGTTATATAATTAGATAGATAAAAAATCCTTGTAGGTGATGCTGCGTGAACGAAAAAATTGTAAAACACTCGTAAGTGTACCGCAAAGAAATTGTACCATTAGTTTAGGCTTATCAAGAGGGAAGGCGATGGTTTTCAATTTATCTCACTCCCCTGTATTTTCAAACACACACCTCAAATTTAAAAAAAAAAAAAAATGTTTATTTAAATAAATATTTAAGGTGTTTTTTTTAAAAAAAAAAAACTTACGTTCATCATTTTGTTAAAAATAAATAAATTACGTTTTCATTTTCTGAGAAAAGAAAAAATTTAAATATAGTAAATATTTTTAATTTTTTAGTGGATAATCTAAAAATAGACACCATGAGATAGCACAATAATTAAAAATCATAATAAAAATATAATATTTTGTGTTGTGGGTGGCTTCAATGATGACGATCTTAAAAAGTTAATACAGAGGAAATAAAATATATTGGTATTTAAAATATAATTACTGGTTGGAGTTGTTGTTTTTGCGTTCCTCATGAAAGTTATTGGTATTGGTTAGAACTGTGGTGGAGTAAGTCCCAAGTAGTTTACCAAACTTACATGAGTTTGGACTACTTGGGACTACATAGTAGCAGTAGTAGTAGTGGCTTTTCTCACGAAATCAACGATTCTTCTCATTTATAGATGCATGATTAATTAAAATGGTAGTAAAAGATTGACATGAGTTTACCGAAAAGATTTTGATGGCCCTTGGCTGGACCTGTTATGGTATGCGTTCCAGGTCGTCTGATACGTAAAACCGGCATCGTCAGGGTTGAACAGGAGCACCTACTGGAACAGGTAATGTGTTCCAGATGTTGCTCCAAATAACTACGATTTCACAAAAAAAATCGAGTATTAATTTATATTCCAGTGTGTTTTCAGGAAATTGTGAAATTGAAATCTATTAAATTTTATGATCACTTTTGAACCAGAATGTAGCTTGAATTGAGTGCATTGCCAGACACATGTCGATAAAGCAATTTTGTCCCCCATCATTTTTGAACCAGAATGTAGATCGAATTAAGTACATTGCCGGACACATGTCGATAAAGTAAATTTGTCCCCCTTCTAGTTCACGCATCCTGAATAAGGTACATTACCTTATAAACGATGTCTTTGCAAAGTTCGGTTTAATGGCCCAAAAATCACCATTAATACAACAAAATATTTGAAAAATATGTACACACAAGCCGCCATATTTCAGAATTAAAAAAATAAATAAAGCGGTTGGTCAGGGGAGTATTTTCCATAGCCCATATTTTGTTTTGTGTATATTAATTAATTATACAGGGTATATCTAAATTACGTCGACAAAAAATTATGGGTGGTAGAACACATCATTTGCAGTCGAAAAGAACAATATACCTTATGTTGGAAATGTACCGTTCAAAATGGCGGCTTTTTGGTGTTATTTTCATAATGCACCTTGCGGTACTCCCTAAGGAATAACTTTTTTTACTCCCTGAGGAATAACTTTTTTTTGCACATTGTATCAAAAAAAATCCTTTTTTCATATGAAAGGTCACAAAATTTGTCATAGAAATGATATGTTACATGTGGCTAAACAAAAAGTTGTAACCATTTTTTCCAATTCCAAACAAAAAAAAGTTTCTAAAATTTTAGCGGACTCGCCAAAGTCTTTGTGAAAAAGGCCCAAAAAATTTCTGCAAACCCGACGGCACTCTTTTTAGGAATAACATGCCCGTTTTCTTGGCTCTCCAAAAATATGAAAATGATTTAAATAACATGCATATTGGGAAAGATATGAATTGATTACTTGAGAAAATCGTGGGTTGCTTTGAACTGAGTACGTAGTAAAAATTGAATAATTGAGTAGGTATCAATGCCGGCCTTTTTCCTGTTGATTTCTTTACGAAAATTACTTACTTCGTGGTTGTTGATTGAGTCTACAGAAATGATAATTTTATTATTGTGACATTAGTTTTGCTTTCATTTTCTTATGAAGTAAAATTTAATAAAAACATGTACCTAGGTATAAATATTTTTTTTTTTTGCTTAACGTCTCTTTAACATCTATTTGTCACTCGAGACGGGGGTTTTACCCTCCATTCGCTGAAAAATTGCAAACCAGCTACCCACACTGATCTCACCCAGCCTGGGTTGGGTCGGAACAAAAGCCAGCATCACGAGGCCGCGAACCCACGTGGACACCCACATAGAACAAGCTCGCTGGACGTTGCTTAACTTCTGTGATCAAACGGGTACTGGTGTATTAAACGTGCCATAGACGCTGGCTTATGGCATAAAATAATTTAAAAAATGGAATTTATTAATAAAAGGCGCATAAATCTGTAAAAAATTTGTATCTGTAAAGATACCAGATCTTTACAGATACAATTAAGAATGATGTTCATAGAAATGGAGGCATTCATTGGGCGGAAATAAAATAACATGAGAAATACAATGATCGACGATGGTGGCGAGGTTTCATTCATCGACCCATCCAATGATGGAACGGTTATGGTTGTGTATGTAAAATCTCTGGTTTAGGAAACTCCTCTACACACTGCAGACACCTCTCGCCTTCCTTGTATTAGGTCAAAGGCCAGAACGATTTGCCACTTTGACCGACATACCAAATTTCATCAAAATTTGTCAGCGGTAAGTGGCATTAATGTGGAGGGATGGCGGAATGACCCCTCTCCCCCATAAAAAATTCAATTGGCAAATTTTCGTTTCCTCCCCGCGATTTATGGTCGTCAATGAAATCGAGAAGTACCTCTTCGGGATAAGCCAGAAACATAAAATATGATACTATGTTGTTTCGCAATACAAAAAATAATATCCCGGTGTAAAATATCTATTTTTCCAAAAAAAATTGATTCAACTTTCAGCTTCAGACCGCACAACTGATTCTTTATCCTGAAGGGACGATTGAGCTCGTTAAAAAACTAGGTGTGTCGATGGACAAAAACGGGCGGAGCCATCCGTTTCACCCCGAATTTTCGCGCACCACATAAACTTTAGCATATTGCTCCATTATTCCGTTAAAACAAGATTTTTTGAGAATATCGCACCCTTCTTGATTGCATCGTGCCGTTGAGTAGTAGGTCCTATTTAAAAAGCGCAAAATAATCGGCCGAAAAATCGGAAACGGTTCAAGATATCGAAAAATAGATATATGCTCCCTTGGGTATATGCAGAATATGAAGAAAAAAATTTGGTAAATCGGTTGAGTAGTTTTGGAGGAGTAGGGTAACAAAAGTTTGCAGATTGTAGGGAGTATAACGATCCCGGATTCGAACTTGTAACTCTGGAATGGTTTGTCAAAATTTAGTAAATTATGTCCTAAATTAAGTATTCAGAAGCCACCTAAAACTTTTTCGCTATGAGTTGATATGTTGTCGCAACAAAATTTAAGATATCGGACCATGACTCTCTGAATTTGTAAATAATCGGAAAATCGGCCGAAAAATTGGAAACGGTTCACGATATCGTTCTGAAAATAGGTATGTGCACCCTTGGTATATGCAGAATATGAAGAAAAAAAATTTGGTAAAAATCGGTTGAGTAGTTTTGGAGGAGTAGGGTAACAAAAGTTTGCAGTTTGTAGGGAGTATAAGGCTACGCTTCGCTCCGCCCAATAAAAAATAGAATAATTTTAGGTGATCAGACCAAATATTTTCTTTCCGGGCATACTACGAACATTCAAACAAGATGTAGGCCTTGAACTGTTGAGTGGTACGCAAGTCACACATTGGAGGTTCCCTGTGTAAGATGAGTATAGCCTAATATTTATCTGTCGAAAAAAAGCATGGCCGCCTACAACAAATAACAATATGTTCTAACTCATACTGTTGAAAAATGTTTTTGAAGTCAGGTCGCTAAAACCAAATTGTGTTTATTATGTAATACTATTGCAACGGTTGATATGATTCTGGGGACTTGTGTCCATTATTAGCCTCCAAGATCGGATGTATGATTAAGATTCAAAACTTCGGCAATGAACTAAACTTATTAAGAGCAGCAGTCTTATATATCTGGCTTCCATGGGAAAGGGTTATACCACTATTTATAAGTATAGATTGAGTGATTGATGTGACTATATCTAGATGATAATACATCTATGTAAAACCTAATCTATTTATTAAAAAATAATTTCACCATAGGATAAAATATTTTTTTTAACTTATTGTTTTATACTATGTTGGGGGCTAGACATATAATCTTGTAAAAATGAATGTAGATAGGTTATTGTACGATCCACATTGCACAATGCACATAATTATCTTTGCAGGGCTGCTCTCATACCTCCCAATTATTGTGACTAATAATCAATTAAAAATCCCAAAATTTTATAAGAGAAAACATGTTTTTATTGTTTCTTGCTCAGGTTCCATTCAATATAAATTATTTAAAAGAATGTATAATAAATATATTGAAAGGCCTACAAATTGTAATACTGAATATGATGTGATAAAGTTCTTACCTAGGTTAGAAACAGAATTTCTTGAAGAGATAAAGAAACATTAACACAAAAAAAAAGAAATAAACCTATTTAATATATTATTATGTAGTTGATCTACTATAAATTAGAAAGAAAGAAAATAATTTAACTTATTTAACAAGAAAAAATATAAAATTTCTATTACAAAAACTACGAAATTTTTTTAAGTGTAGACAAAAATCTCTTTCATGCGGTTTGTTGAAACGGAAATAAGAAAATAAGAATTAAAATTAATAGGTAAATGAAAAAAAAAATACGGAAATATAATTGCAATTGAATTGAAGTAGGAGAAAAAAACAATGTGGGAAAAAAACAATGTGGCTAGAAAAGAAAGTGGGGAAATTCTCTGAATTTAAAGGAACAATGTGGCAAGTTGAAATTTGGAACAAAAAGAATCTTTTTTTAAAAAAAAAAATTCGTTTTTTTATTAGCCGTCATGGGTCCATGTTTGACAGTTTACATACGAAATAGAGGTATGGCCGTAAAAAGGTTTCCTAACCTTTACAACAAATGTTGCTCATATCTTACAACAAATGTTGCTCATATGTAATGACAATAAAGCAAGGATCAGTAAAAAAAACTTTTCCCCGAAATACAGTTCACAATGTATAGAGGTGTATTTTTTGCGTTATTATATCATGAAATTCGGTGGAAATTGCAGAACATTTATTTCATTATAGACCCTCTGGCCTAGCACATTCCTACATTATTTGCCTGAAAGCAGAACAACTCGTTCAGAATAATATATTGTGAGGGTTGATAAAGGAACCAAGCTATGAGGTTGATGTGTATTTCAGAAAGTTAAGTTCAACGAAATAAAAAAAAGAAGTTAAGCTTAATTTAATAAAATGGGTGAGGAACAAATATTTATTCTTAATAATATTCTTTATTTTTTATAAAAAAATAAATTAATGGACAATATTTGATATATATTATACCGATCTCAGTTAAACACATGGAGTGTCTAATCTAAGTGTCAGATCCACCAATATTAAATTAGGTATAAAATAAAATCAATTTCATCAAAATCGAACCAGCGGTTTGGATCCTAGAGCTCTGCACATGATTTCGGCCAAAAAAAATTCTGCACGATTAGAATACTTCATCTTCTAGAGGAGGAGAAAGTAAAAAACTTAAATATAAAAATATGGAAAATAATCAGAAGTATCGAATTAAAAACAATATTTGTTAGGGGCTTTCAATAGTAGGTACCTACTTTGTCTTTGGGGTCTTTATCGGCGGTAGGCAACTGACGAGCCACGGAGACATAATATTTTGATTGTAGACAAAAGTTCCTTCAACATTGGATTGAACACTAAATTTTGGTTGACTATTTTTTCCGTTGAAACTTGGGAATGGACCAAGATTATATTTGAAATGATAAAGATGAATAAAACAAAAAGTGATTTTTTTAAGATTCAGTCATCTTACTTTTTTCTATATTTATATATAAACTGATCAAACGCTATTACTTGATCAGCAGACGGCAACAGTGTAATCAAACAAAACATATTTTTCTACTTTTTTCTGCATTGTAATATTTGTTTAGTGATTTTTTCATCTAGCATTCGGTTGACGTATCTAAACCATCTTAGTTGTGGTTTTTCTATTACATAACTTAATAATATTATTGTTTTAGCAATATGCTGTCTGATAAAGTCGAACGATGAAAATTGAGATTTGCTACAAAAATATTCATGAAGGATT
The DNA here is from genome assembly GCA_012654025.1 of Pachypsylla venusta. Classification (NCBI taxonomy): domain Eukaryota; kingdom Metazoa; phylum Arthropoda; class Insecta; order Hemiptera; family Aphalaridae; genus Pachypsylla; species Pachypsylla venusta. The sequence continues at coordinate 25,319,848 of CM022874.1, read as the reverse complement.
CAATAAGAATCAAACAATCTTAAATCTATTTAAAAAAGACTATGATATATTCTATGTATTATGTCTTTGTAGAAGGTCTATATATTATACATTTGTAGAAACACAGATAAAAAGCGCTAAAAACTTGACAACTTATGATGATACTCTGAGTACATACTTTTGAAAAAACGGACCAGAAATAATATTTTTGAATTGATTTTATCTACCTACACAAAATGGAATGTTCAGAGAATATTTAAAACTCGTATAAATAAAGATAATGCAGACTTAAAACCTATTTTATAAATATCACAATTCTGAAATAAAGTATATTATGTTACTCACAAACTCCAAGTATTATTCAATCCTGAGGTTTACAACTTTAGGGACAACTTCTGTTTCAGAGAACGTTCACCTATAGTTCGAATTATGAGAGTTGAGACACAAGAAAAAAAAACTTTGTTTACAAACTTCAGTAGGACACAACGTTGTTGTTTTAGCGATGTTCCTCTTAAAATCTACGATTCTGTCAATTTTTGGATTACGTTGTCTAAAATGGTAGAAACAGGTTGATACGAGGTTACTGTTGTAAGAAGAGAAAACGTTACTTTTCAAAACATGACAGCACGTATTGCTATCATCAACTATAAATCATTTTAGTAACTACGTTCTCCTAACTCTCGTAATTCGAACTATAATCTTGCATAACATACATGTATGTATTGATAGGCCAAAATATTTGTATTGATAAATGCATTTAAATAAATTATTTCATTTGAGGAAAAAAAACACCCCCTCTTAAAAAGGTGGGACTACATACATTCCTCCAAAAAATGAATTTATATATCCCAGAAACACAATCCAAATTTCAGTCTTTTATTGTTTACCGTTCGTAGGTTATTTCGCCGTTCGAGGTATAAAATCTAACAATTGTCGAAGTATTAGAGTAATGAATTAAGCTATCTAGAACATATGCTCATTCTTATTCTATGAAGAAATCATGTGGCGCGTAGGCGATAACCTAAAATGTTAATGAAATGTTTTATTGAACCGATCAATTTTATTTTAGGGCAAGAAAGTTAAAAGGTAACTAATGTTTAAAGCTTTGTTCATTTGAATTTTAGATCTATTTGTCCCTTTTCTGTCAACATGAGTTCACATTGACGTTCCAAAGTTAGTTCTAAATCACACATACAGGGATGAGCCTAGAGGGTGAAGGAAGGCAGAACTGAATAAAGTTCTTACCAAAAGAATTACTTTTTAAATAAAGAATAGCTATTGTTTTTAAGATTCTAAGAAAATCGCAAATCCCCCCCCTCCGAGAAGGTTGAACGGCCGTCCTATTTTTAGGGTCGGGTTATCACTTTATTTTATGGATCTATCTCAATCTGTTCTCAGAATAGTTCTAGTTGTCCTAGAGGTTTGAGTCACCCTGTATAAAAGGTGCATATAAATAATGTGTTTGAAAATATTTTAAGAAATATATAATTATTACATTTAATGGCTTTTTACTTTAAAGAAACTGTGTGCCCAATGTATTATTTGATTATAGGGCAAAATGTCCCCAATTACCTTATTGCTTCCACTATGACAAAGGAGTAAAGAAATTGTTCTGAGTTATCGTATTGATTCCTCTATAAGTTATATTTTGATTTTGGTTTTCCTCCATAATACGTTCAGCTAATTTCTTATTTAATCCAATCACTGTAGAACAGAAGTCAAATCCATCTCTAGATATAAAATCGGCTATGATTACATTGACACCTGGGGAGGTAGTAAATATAAAAAAAAATCAGACATTGTGTGTAAAGCAACGACTTTCTTTCTGATTAGATCAGTGATTCAGTAAAAAATAATATACCTTCCCCATCTGAATATATCTGAAGCTTTTGAAAAATTGAAAGTAAACATAGTTTATTTTTCAACAACGTTGTAATATTAGCACATGAGCATAATTATATGGAGAGAAAAAATCTAGAAGAATTCTACATAAACCAAAATGAGAATTCACACAACTACAAAACCGACATTAACCGAGTGCATATTTTGTGAGTTACATGATAACAAACAGATGCCCCAATAAAACTTGTGGGTGGTAATTGCGATACGTCCAACTTATACTAAACGACATCGTGCCACCTTCGTCCTACCTATATATGTAGACAAAGCGTTTGCCTCCGTGGTCCTTCATCTCTAACCGTTATATCTACACTATAAATTAAATTTTAAATCATTTATGAAAAAAATGGCTTCCTGCTATTTTCTTTCTTAGGAATAGAACCCATCTTTTATTCATTTATTTTATTAATTTCCTTAATATTTATTACGTTTCCTCGATTTTTTCAGCATTTTTCTTTCTTTTCTGAATTTTGAATTATTAAAAGAAAAAAATCCTGGAAGCATTCCACAAAAACTAAAATGAAAATTCAATACACTACAAAGCAGACGCTGATAGAGCCCGCCAAATAATTTTTCATGTTATCTACATACCATGTTTTCCTGCATTTCTCTTTTCAATCCAACCTTTCATTACTGCATTACAAGGTCGAACACATTTTTCGTATAAATTAGAGAAAATATTTCTGGTAACGAATCTAGCATCCGGTGTAATTAGACATTGAGTAATAAATCCAAAATATTTTCCCCTCTGTTCTAGAACTCCATCACAATATTCGATTAATTTATCTACAGATGTTGTGTCAGGCCAAAAAGTTGGCCAAAGAGTACCCGACCACAAACGTTTACCTTTGTCAATACTGTAAACAATGTCATTTCTGTAAATTACTATAACCTGAAATTAGAGTCAATTAAAGAGGTGAGAGATATGAAAATACAGGGCCGGATTAACAATAGTAGCACATGTAGCACATGCTACGGGCCCCGCGCTTTGACAACTTACACTAGATATTTTGACATTTCTGGGTTGACAATTGAAAAAAACATATCATTTTGACGGGGCCCCCAACTCTTCAAAGTATGTAGTAAAATCTAATTTAGGAAAGTACAAGTAGGTACCTACTATCTAGGAACTTAATAAAGGAACGAGTATTGCAACATAAGCAAATTTTTTTTTTTAGTATGAGCGGTAACCATGTTTTATCGATGTTGGTACTCAAAATTTAATTTCACTTTTCTCTACCAGCTGTATTAGGTACTAGACCAAAAGGCCAAAAGATAATCAATTTTTGTACTCGCTCCAAAAAGTAGGCAACTTAGACGGCGCCTGCGGGGGGGGGGGGGAGGGGGCCCCGCTCTGTAAAAGTGCTACGGGCCCCGCGGAAGGTTAATCCGGCCCTGTGAAAATACAGTCAATTAAAGAGGTGAGAAATATAGACAGTGACATCCGAAGCGTAGATCCAAATGATCGTTAAATTCGTCGATGATTAACTATATTTTTACTAATAGCTCACTTCTAATATTCCATCGTCGGACAAGAAACTTCAGTACAAAGGTGAAAATACCTTCTTTATAATAGCCCAAATTATCTCGAGTTCTACTGGACCTAAAAAGATGACATTTTGATGAATTTTAGAACTATTGAGTTAAAGGCCAGGAATTTTTGAAGGGGTCTTGAAACAATCATTTGTATTTATTTTTCAATAGATACAACATTAGATATCTGAATATCTAAAAACTTTTAAAAAGAGGAATCATTTATTGGAAATGGTTTAGAATAAAAATATTGCAAAAGCAAGTCTACTATTATTTTGTAAACCTAAAAACCAAACTACTACTGTAATATGAGTAAGGGGTTTGAATTTTATTCAATCTGGAGGAGATACTCAGGTAGCCACTTCTCATTCTCAGCTGAAAAAATGCGAGTGAACGGTATTTGGTGTGTTGGTGGTAGTGATGGTCTTTGTTTGGAGGTTGTTAATAGTGAGCAGTGGATGTTATTTTTGTCATAAAATATTTCTGTGTGAGTCTTTGTAGAAAAGTACTTTCCTGATATCCCTTAGACCACATCCATTTTAATGTCAGATTGGTGATGGGCTCCGGTCGTATACATATTTTATCTGAGAAAATGTCCTCTATCATCTGAATGAGCTGTACATGAGTATGAGTCGAAAATTTATAGAAGTGTTGGCAATCAATGATGACACATTCAGATGGATGGCTGTTTAGGAAATCTTTTACTTCTCTTAATTTACTATTCACTTCACCAGCGAACATGGCGTGGACAAAATGTATTGAATTATCATTGGATTTTGTTGAAACTCTCAAATCTAGATATCTAAGGAAGAAAACAAACTAAAGTACAATGCATTCGAAGGAAATATGTACTCTTCTCCCACATCAACAAAATCCCCAAACTTTCTTTTCGAAATACAGTATTTCCCAGAAGTCCTGCCCGGTGTTTGTAACTTTTGAATAAAAAGAGTCATAGCCATTCGATTGGAGATATTAAAATCCGAGTTCGACCCCCGGAGGTAGAATTTTTTTTATCAAAAGTTTCGGTTTCTCAAGAATTTTAAATGAAATGTACCAATTATATTTTTAAATATAGAAGTTAAAATAAAAATACCTTTCTATTTTTTCAAAAAAAAAAAAATACTCAGGGCGGAGATAGAAGGGACCAAAGTTAAAATATGTTACACCCTGTATAACGAATACCATTTTGATTTCTGGCATAAATAAAACCAAGGTGTGTCTAAGAAAAGGGTTTATATCTACTTAAATATTAAAAGTTCACATTTTCATTTTTATCAGTGTCGTAGGCTAACAAAGTTTATTTTTTTGGAGGTTAAAATTGTGAAGTGAGGCTATTATTTAGGACAAACAGTGGAAACTAAGATAAATAAGGAAACATTTTGGAAAAAAATAACAAACATTAACCTTATCATTTCTTTTACAGCAGGGTCAGGAAAAATAAGAAATTTTCAATATAAATACTGCAGGTTTGAAATACGAGTTGATATGAGGAAAAAATGGGGAGGCTAATGTTGGTCATTTTTTGATAAAATGTTTCCTTATTTAAATTACTTTCTATTGTTTGTATTAAATCATAACCTTGCTTCTTACCTCATGCTCTCTACCCGAAAAGGACCATTTTCTAAACGGCTAATTTTAAAATCCTTTACATAAAAAATTAAAAGGCATTTATTCCTGATTTTATTTTAAAATAATGTACAAAAGCGCACCTTAAATACTTTAAATTTAACATTGTCCAAGATTCGTTATAACACCCAAAAACCTTCATTTTCCCAATATTGCCAATTTTAATCATTTCAATACATTTGTTAGCCAAATTTCACGAAATTTCAACTGATTTCAATCGAGAATATCTTTTTCTACAACCTTCTATCAAATATAGGTCCATTTAGTCCACTGAAAAAGAAAAAGTTTAACTTGTGCGTTAATTTTGAACAGCAGAGTATATTTTTTAAATAAATCGATTTCCACTCACCTTATTCCCATTTTTAGTTGTCCCGTTATATCCAGATTTTGTGTGACACTCCAATTGTACACAACCCTTTTCACCAGAGGACCTAATATTTTACTTAAAAATTTCACTTGATTTGAAGCATCTGGTGCTATGCCAGAACCTTTTTGAATTCCATAGGTCATCGTATCATGACTTCCTTCAATATAAAGAGAAAAAAGGATTCCATTCAGAGACATAGAGATACAATATTTATGAGATGTCCATTAAGGAATTGGATTATTTTAAACTAATGCTTTTCATCCTGTACTTACCCATGCTATACAAAATTAAAACGGACCTTTCGCATCTTATTTGATTGAAACATAATATTTTTTTTTTTTTTTAATTTGGCTTAACGTCCCTTTAACATCTATTGGTCATTCAAGACGGTGAAACATAATATGGATTATATACTAATAGTTCTGTGAACTGAAGAACTTACCCACTTTAGAGTGCAAATGAAGATGTTGTGCAAGTGAAACCAAAATATTTTTTATTTATTTTCTTTTTTTAATTTATTTTTTACTAATGCACAGACAAATTTTTTAACGCATATTAATATATTTTTTGTATAGTTTTAATTAATTATTTAATTAAATACTAATAAAAACAATTATTTTTTAAAATAAATTAGACCCTTTTCATAAATAATACCTAGTCATTGTTCGTTCTATTCATGCCTTAACAACATCTGAATAGAACCTTTACAAATTTATTTGTAATTGGACTTTGGACTCCAGCTCTTTGTAATTTTTGAATCATTGTCTCTGTTAACCAAAATAAGTTAAATATCAGACAAGAACAATGTAATATCTTCAATGAAACATTTAAACATAATACCATTGACACCTACATTTATGTGCTACCTGTATAAATCTATCACTATTGTTATTATTTTATTTTTTTGTTTTATTGCTTTTATCAATTGACTCATTTGACATTTCATCTTATTTATTTATTTGATCATTTTATCATGTACATTTTTAAGTGCTGACAACACAAACCTGACGCGTGCCACCTATATTGGCAGTTAAACATTTTTTATTTTATATATATTTATCTTAACACATTTAAGTGACTAAATACTATGCCCAGTCGAACCCAAATTAATATTCTGAGGAAGGAAATGGAAACTTCACGCCTCGACAAATTTGAAGAGGAGGTGCAAAGGGTTGCTTATGAATTATACTAGGAGCTGCGAGAACTCGTTAAAACTAATGATGACGTTCCACACTCTCTACCAACTGTACTGGATAACGTTTTAGAACAGCTGAACAACCATGTTTTAGAAAACAAAAGTAGCGCAACCCGGATATAGCAGCTTGAGGAACTTCTCCAAGAAGAAAACCAAAAATGTAGAATGCTAGAAAAAAAATGGATGGAAGAAAAACAAAACAATGAAGCCCTTGTATTAGAATTTGAAAGTTTTGACAGAGAAAACAGAATAGATAAAGCAGAAGTCAATAAACTGAAAGAAAAAAAACACAACTCTTGAAAGGAAAATGACAGAACTGAAACAGCAGAAGCGGGGACACCATCAACCGCAGACATTGGATCAATCCAACAACACAGAACCAGACCTACCCAAAACACATAAAGAAAATTCCGACCAAAATATGATACCACAAAAACCGAAATCTGACCATGAAATATGTATCATCAATCAAACGGAACAGGAAAATGAGATGGACAAAATCGCGAATGGAACAAGCCGTATATATTTAGTAGGAGATAGTCACATAAGGGACCTGAATCAGCTTTTGAAAGAAAAAATTCCCACAAATTACAAAATAACTAGTTTTATGAAACCCGGAAAACCAGTTAATTTTATTGTAAACAGTTTCCGCCAGGATACGCCACCAAAATCAAAGTTAATCTTTTTTGCAGGCACAAATGACATATTTGAAACAAAATGGAACCAAATGAGGGTGGCATACGACAAACTACACGAAAAACATAAAGATATTGATGTCCTAGTGGTGCTAATCCCC
>CM022874.1:25287130-25308311 GCA_012654025.1 Pachypsylla venusta | reverse complement strand
ATGTGCTGCTGAATGACAGCAGAACGTGCAATAATAAATTTAAGTGCGGGATATACAGCAGCAACAATAAACTTGGCCCCAATAATCGATATCACTACTTTCATAGGCGGAATTTTTTGGAAGAATTGGAGGAACTTGGCCTTTTTTCAATGATAATTTTTTTGTGAGATATGATAAACAATAATATACCTGTATTAGTGCCTGCAACATCGAAATTAGGTGCTAAGACAAAAATTAGGTTCCTATTCATATCAATTTTCTACATTGAATGCACAAAGACACTTTCGGTTGAAGTGCCAAAAAGGAAGACATTTTGTAATTGCACGCGTCACGAAATATTTATTTAAATTCGAATGTACCGTTGGCAGTTTTGCATCTTTTGGGCATTTTTGAATCCTGAAACATGAAATTTGTGCTCTGGAGACCTCAAAATGTGTTTTGACATTGAAAACTCGACATCGAAATATCAACAATACTTTTTTCTTGTTTTATAGATAAGGAAAGTCATGTGATTTTCACACCAGATTTTTTGTTTTATTAATAAAATTAGCCAGCGTCTATGGCACACACCAATTCCCGTCAGATCACTGATGTCAAAAAAAAAGTCCAGCAAGGCTGTACCATGTGGGTGTCCGTCGTGGATTCGCGCCTCGTGATGCTGGCTATTTATCCGGCCAACCCAGGCTGGGTGAGGTCAATGTGGGTAGCTGGTTTGCAAGTTTCTAGCAAATGGATGGTAAAAACTCCATCTCGAATGACCAATAGAAGTTAAAGAGACGTTAAGCCATAAAAAAGCTACTCGTGAGTAAGTCGAGTCGACTCGTGGATGACTAGCACATCCCTAAGATGGTGTCCAATGACCAAAAGTCGTAAGAACATATTAGTAAGGAACGATATTTTAAAACAAACTACATCATCAGACGTACATAGTTTGTTTATAATTAATAATGACGGAGAAAATGTCCTCATATTTCTTCCAAATTAGAAAACTATCAGTTGGTTGAATTGGCATACTACCTATGTAAAACCAAGTAAAACCATAATGATTTCATTAGAAAACTATAACTACAGCTGTACTATCCACCGATAGTGTAAAAGATTGAACTTAAATCTTGAAGCAAGAAAGTATTGAGAATTTATTGAATTAATTTTAAAATTACCTCCTTTGATTTTTTTTTTTTTTTTTTTTTTTTTTTTTTTTTTTTTTTTTTTNTTTTTTTTTTTTTTTTTTTTCAATTTATTAATCCACAATGTATTCGAGGCTATTTATTTCATCTTTAGAAATATTGATAATTACAGGGGCGTACACAGGATTTTTTTCGGGGGGGGGCTGGGCAAACCAAGTAGGTACCGCAACAGCTTCGTGGCGTTGAACCCAACTAGTTTCACAGAGAGATAATGTAAACAAAGTGTAAATATAGGGCTTTACCCCCCCCTCCCCCCGATAATCAAATGATTCTAGAGATAAAAGGCGAAGCAAAGCTCTACGCCTCTGCCTAATAGGTGATGTACTCTATCGCGCCCAAGATATAGTTTTTTTTTTTTTTTTCGAGAAATGTTTCTCCCTCCATGTGTAGTAAACATTTGGGCGTTTTTTTTTTTTCTTTCTTAAGCTACTAAGGTTAATTTTTTTTGCCTAAAATTGAGACGCCCCCCCCCCATCAGGCGGCCTTGTTTCAAAGTTACCATTAGAATTATGTAATAAGACCTCAGATGAAACCTCATATCGGTTCAATGAAAACCTGCCTGTTAACTTTCTTGTTTAAGTCTCTTGGTAAAACCCACCCAGCTTATTTTAGTTAAAAATGTAATTATTAAAAACTCTACTCAACTAGTTAACACCTAACACAAACCTTAAATAATAATATAAAACAAGGTAGGTTTAACTACCTAAAGTTTGAAAATATGTAGGAAAAAATTTAAATCGCCCTAACTTTGCACTTTGTTATGTAAGTATGAAACACCTTTCCCAAAAAGTGTTTTCTGTGTGAAATTCAAATAGAAGCACAGGGTTAGATGATATACACTCGCGTTTCACATTTGATGGCTTATCTCGAAAAAAAATTCAGGGGGGGGGGCTATAGCCGACCAGCCTCTCCCTTGTGTACGCCCCTGGATACTTAGGTTTCTCCTAAACTAAAAGACAAAGCACGACTGGATTCACAAAGCAGAAAACATACTACCTGTATTCCAATACTTCTTTTTTTAATGACAATAGCCTTGGTTAGTCCAATTTAAATTTTATTCTTTGAAGACAAAGATGAAAGATCTGTAGTCAAGGCTAAGCATGATCTTATCTATATGAAGAACTTAAAACCGATGTTTTTGACTAATGAATTAATTACCATTACCATATTGAATTTTCATTTCCAGATGACTAAATTTGATTTGATTACAACCTAACTCCCAAATGTCTTCCAGCATGTGGATTTTGAAAACTTGCCATAAAGCACTAATTCCATATTTTATTTCCAACAGAATACTAGGTAGCTATACCTAATCAAGTTTATTTTCTTTAACAGTTGTCTGAGTTTATTTCTAAGGTTGATATTTTGATTATTACCGCTTTGACTGTCTGATAACAAATGACGCAACGGTTCTGGAACCGGGGAGGAGTGTCTAGCAACCCTTGAATTTTTCTAACCAATTTCAAGTTAATTAGAGAGGTTAGGAAACGTTTTTACGACCCGATAATGGATAATGACGGCTAATAACGGTTAGGAAACGTTTTGATCGGTCATGTCTCGATGATGAAGTTGTTTTTTTGGTAAAAAAAAAACAGAAAAAACTCGAAGTTTATCCCTAAAAACTCTTGGGGTATGACTCTTTTTGTGGGATTTTTGTCGTGTGCGGCGGACACATCGCGGGAAAAATCCCACCAACCATATTTTTATTTTTTCCACTTCTCTTTTGTTTTGTTTTTAACTTTTTATGTTTACTTGTTAGCTTTATTGACATATTTTAACCCCCCTCGACAGGTTAGGAAACGTTTTTACGGCCATGCCTTTATTGCTTGTGCAAATTTTTTTCCCCCAAACGGGAAAAATATTTTGAACGTGGGATTTTTCCCTTGTTCGAGGAGCCTACGGTTCTCCCCGGAGTCATACCCAAACTCTTGCACCATTCGGAAAAAAACTATTGCTCCATAAGCGCCTTGTGTGACGTCCAGAAAATATCGCTGAAAAATATGCAAAATGTATTTTTCTCTGTGGTCTAAGATTTTATACTCTTTGGAACCTAACCTAATTTATTTTGAATTCATATTTTTCAGTTATATTTTATATTTTTCTAGTTGTAAAATGGTCGCTTTACGATAACGAAAAATTGTTAATATTAGCATCTATTTTTTTTATTTTCTTGTAATACTGTAATTTAAATATAGAGTTTACTGCAATTTTAATAAATGTTAGTGTTTAATTCGGTTATTATTATTTTATGTTGTGAGTATTTGACTTTTATGTTTATTTATTAATTATTGCTAACTGTTATCGCGGAAAGATGAATGAAAGTCAGAAGTTTGAATACAACGCACCAACTTATGTGGACTTTTTAAACGGGATAGACGACAGTAATGATGTAGATAATTTTTTCGACTTGACAACCAGTCAAAAAGTAGAACAGAGTAGCGACGAAAATAAAACGTCACCCTCAGAACTTGAAGTTTCTGAAATCAAGCAAGAAATTTGTTGTACACCGGAAAAATGTCGTGACTCGGTGGATAATACCCAAAACTACATTGAACAAGAAAATCTTACACCTAACGTGCCCGTTTCTTGTAAAACTCCAAATTCACAGAATGGAAGAAGATCTAGAATTCTGTTTGAAGCATTGGAAGGACTTGGCATCACAACCAGTGCGAAGACTCATAAGATGATAACTAGGAAAGATCCTAGAACCCCGCTCTTAGAACTCAGAGGTCGTTCGGTACCTCGAAATGTTAACTTTTTATATGATTACAATAAGGCTTCTAGCAAGGTGTGTAGAGAAATAATTTTTGAGGCTGAAACCGACCATTTGACAAAACAGATAGAAAATCTCAGTATCGAGAAGAATGATAATGCTCATCAAAATGATGAAGTACATTCCAATGTACACGCAGCACTTAACGAAACTGTTACGGTTGAAAATAGTTCTATAGTCATCAGTGAGTGCAATGAAAAGAAGAGAAAGTCACATATTATCGATTCTCCTAGCATGTCACGTATGCATGAAAATAAATATATTAGCTTGGAACAGTCAGCATTAAACTTCAAGGCAGGATTTAGATCGAAAATAAGTAGCAATAATTGTCATCAAATTGATCCGAAATCCATTAAACATTTGACAATCCCAAAGACACCCAATCTTCTAACAAAGACAAGATCAAGACCCAACCATTTTCTGTCCCGATCCGAAGAAGAAAATGAACTACTAAAAGAGTTGAGGGCTAAACATCCCAAAGCAAATCCAGTACCGAAAGGTCTATTTAATCCTCCGAAGTTGGGTATTAGAAGAAGTGCAGTGCCCAAGTACACATTTGGAAACTTTAAGGTTCCATCATCGACGACAACAGAAAAGAACCCATGGAACCATTGTGTGAAACCTGTTCGATACTCAGCTAGTGAGAACTGCGTAAAAGTTATTGAAACTGACCAGACCGGTTTAGTGGTTACCAACAAACAGTTGGGACACCGTGGAGTTGGTCACAGGTCGAAACAGAAGATCGTCACACCTCAGCCATTTAGTTTTCATGAAAGAGATCAGGAGAATTTAAGGAGAAAACAAGAAAAGATCCGGATGATAATAGAGGAAGAAAAGAAACTACATGAAGTTCATGCTAATCCTTTGCCAAGATACATTCGTAATGCCAGACACCGCTTCACCGGTAGTCAAGCCAGTTTAAACTCAACCACCAGTACCCATAGTACTTGTTGTTCATCCTTCGCTCAAAATGAAAATCATGTTTTTACAGCAAAATCCCCAACTGTTTTACATCAGAGACCATTTATTCCCAGAAAATCTATGAAACCTTGCTCACAAATTGAAGACTTCAAGCTTCATACTGAAGAAAGAAGTCAGCAAAGAGAACAATATGAAAGTCAGAAAAGACAAAGAGAATTGGAGAAGCAATTAAATCTTCAAGAACGTGAAAAAGAATTAAAAAGACTAGAGGATGAAGCTTATAGGGCGGCTAGAAAATCTACTGTTCACAAACCTCTACCGTTACCCAAAAACAGGCCTCTTCTTGTTCAGAACCAAAATATTTCATTGGAGTCCAAAACACTGTAAAAATTTTTTTAAGAATCATTTAGTTTTTTTTTTTCTCTCTCTCTCTCTCAATTCTAATTTTACGTGATCTCTTTATTTATACAGCGCGTTCAAAAAGTAGTCGAATGAATCTGGTTGCTTTTTGTACCGTTTATCGCAGCGCTTTCTGTGCTTTATGACTGCATACTGCATCATAATATACTAACTCTGCGGTCAGCATGGATCAATATTTTGGAGGGCGCAGAGCTTTCATCTTTTGAAAATCTTAATTTTAACTGAAAATGTTTTGCACTACTGTATCATTGTACAGAGAGGATGAATCATTCCTTGAAAAGTTTTGAGTGATAAAGAGGCTTGTTTTTTTTTTCAACTCGTTTAAAATATCGTAAATAGGATGAGGATATTTCCATAAAAAATCTGTTAAAATATTTGAACATTTTCAAGGTCAAATCAAATCCTAGGAGAATTGAAAATTTCTCTATTCTTCCAGTTTTGCTTTTTTATTTCAGTTTTTGTCGTTTTTTTTATAATTTTTGAAAATTTAGATTAGAAAGTGGTGGTAGTCTTGTTTCTCTTTTACTTGAGAATAAGTTAAATAACACGGGTTAACTCAGTCCTATAAAAGAAACAGGCCTAAGGAAAGGAAGAACCGTAAACAATATCTGTTCAACTATCAAAATTTGTTTATTCACTTATTAGAACACACAAGATAAGGGACTTGTTGAACGCAGTTCTTTTTTCCTTGATTACTAGCCTTTGAGATGCTGTCCATAAAAAAAGTGAGAATTAGATTTAATAAAATAATTGTGGACTGATTCTACAGGGTGTTTGGCTATAAATGGGACCCCTGAATATGGTGGATAGATGAGATCAAATGGAACATTTTTTTACGAAATTCGTCAGCCAGACGAAGCACTGCCGAGTTACAGGACCTGTGACCAAATGCCTTTTTGGTTCACGCTCTTTTTTTCGAAATTCTAGTTACACAGTTGTGTCCAGGACTTTAATTGAAGATTGTTTCTATTTTATCGTAATCGGCCATTTCCGTGGTTCTCTCTTAACATGGGAATTGTATTTTTTGTTCGAATTTTCAATTTTTTTTAAATCAAAAGGTCTTAGAAAAAGACGCTCTTTTCATATGTCGAATCACATTTGAGAACAGACAAAAAAATTGATCACTTTACAGGTTTTCCCCATTTTACTTTTGTCTTTTAAAATTTTGATGGCATATTTAAAATCTCTGCCATCAAAAACTAGGATTTAGTATCCATCCAGACAGAACCCACCAAGCGACGTTGAAAGTTGTCCAAAAATGACATTCTCCACCCTGTAACTCGGCTATGCTTCGTCTGGCTGACAATCAAATTTCGTAAAAAATGTTCCATTTGATTTCAGCTACCCACCATATTCAGGGCTCCCATTTATACCCAAACACCCTGTATAGTTGAATAAGTGTAAGATATAAAGCTAATGATTATTTATTGATCTTATACAGAAAACACGGTCATTAATCAACAACTGGTTGCTAGTAGAACTGTAGTCAGTCATTGACATTCTGACACTAGTTGTCACATGCAATTATGACAAATAACTTATTCTGTTTACTTAATTTACTGCTTACATACATTTAATGGCCCTAAAATTTCATGATTTATAATAAATCCCTTAACAATATTTGTCTTAATATATTTTACTCTTATCATAAAGTTTCGACAAATTTGGTTGATGATTTTTAATAAATCGCTTAACAGTATTTGTTTTAATACATTTTACTCTTATCATAAAGTTTCGTCAAATTTGGTTGATGATTTTTAATAAATCGCTTAACAGTATTTGTTTTAATACATTTTACTCTAATCATAAAGTTTCGACAAATGTTTTCATGATTTATAATAAATCACTTAACAATATTTGTCTTAAATTTTACTCTTATCATAAAGTTCCGACAAATGTGTTTAATGATTTATAATAAATCACTTTAACAATATTTGTTTTAATATATTTTACTCTTATCTTCTTATCATAAAGTTTCGACAAATGTGTTTCATGATTTATAATAAATCACTTAACAATATTTGTCTTAAATTTTACTCTTATCATAAAGTTCCGACAAATGTGTTTAATGATTTATAATAAATCTCTTTAACAATATTTGTTTTAATATATTTTACTCTTATCTTCTTATCATAAAGGTTCGACAAATGTGTTTCATGATTTATAATAAATCACTTAACAATATTTGTCTTAAATTTTACTCTTATCATAAAGTTCCGACTAATGTGTTTCATGGTTTATAATAAATCACTTTAGCAATATTTGTTTTAATATATTTTACTCTTATCATAAAGTTTCGACAAATGTGTTTGATGATTTGTTTTGAAGTTGTTTTTTTTTTTTTTTTTTTAATTCAAATCATCATTAGCTCGGGAATGTCACCTTCTACCAAGCTACATCCAGAGGCGAAAAGTTGCAAATAATTTATGTAATAAAGTTAGCTCATTTTTTCAAAATTCAGCCTCTTTTAGCTTGGGGAGCAGCATTTTCCGGCCCATGTTGATAGAGATTTTTGGTTTCAGGTCCATCAATTTTGTTACACCTTTTAATATCTTAATGGTTGGATTACCACCAATGTTGTATATAAAGACTTGTTTTTAAGTAGATATTTTTTTCCTTTAGTAGGAGAAAAAGTGAGCGCTGTTCGTATATTTATGTTTCTTTCCCATTGTTACGTTCTAAAATCTATTTGTTTATATTCTTGTTATTACTAAGTTTACATTTTTTAAATGGTCGAGTCTATAGGCAGTATTTGCCATTTTATTAGTTTATTTTTGGGTGAAACAACAAATTCTATTAAAAGAAAATAAAAACATCTTTTATTCATAAGCCGAACACATTTCTATTTTTATTTCTAAGTCGGGCCTGTTTTGACAATGACAGAGCTGCTAGTTATGTAATGGATATGGTCCCACCATTTCAATTCCTTACGCAATGGTCTGTTTTGTCCAAATAAACAGAAATCTATTATTTTACTATTGTTGGTAGTAGACGGGATAACGGGGCCCGGGTGGAAAAGTAGCGGACGCTAATATTATTTATTATAAGTATAATTTTCTAAAAATTACATGTCATTGAGTGAAAACCGGGCCACGGGGAAAATCTCTCCTGTCGTCAGGACAATTTGCCAGATCCAGAGGACATCGGACATTTTTTTTTTGTTTATTATGTATCGGGCAAAATTGATGATCTAATATCACTCCATCATCTTGGACGAGGAATCCTCAGAGTAAAATAATGACATCTGCCTGCGAGCGTACGTCGTGGTATAAGCTTTCGGCAAACATTATAGTTTATTCGAGAGAGGAATACGGAAAAAAGGCTGGAGACGCAACGTTTCTCAATACTATCATCTAGAAACTTTTTTTTGTTGTCATCTACGCTGTCTCAACTCGTGAATTAAACCCTTGCATGGTTGCTTAAAGAAAGGTAATTCAGGAAAAGTATAACAATGGAGAAGAGGTAGCATCCTGTGCCATTTCGCGTTAATCAGCTATAGCTACTCAGTTGTCCTCACGTAGATTAGTGCACCCCGATAAAATCTATGATACTTTCTTTTCACGGGAAGGTAATTCTTTAATTCAGTGTTATATCACTCCATCATCGCAGAATTAAAATATCAGTTCATCCGCCGGGCCGTGCACATTTGCTCTTAGCGTTGACAGATTTTAATGAAATTTGGGGTGTGGGTCCATTTGGCGTTACTCCCAGTCATATACTCGTACCTACACAAAAGGTTCCATTGTACGTAACTACGTATACTGCAAAAAAATCTATGCAGATTTCTTAATTATACAAAAAAATAATATGGAGGCTCAACAGTAGTAAAAACTCATGTACGATATTTGTTGATGTTTTCCTCTCGGTCAAAATTCTAGCATCCATGCGTAGCAGAACGGAGAGAAGAAATGCCTGACCTCTGGTCCTCGAGATGGATGCGTCTACGCCGCAGGACTAGGCGTCGTCTATGTTTGGCGACACGTTGAATTCAACAAATGCTGACTATTTCCGGACCAACCCAGACTGGACGAGGTCAATGTGGGTAGCTGGTTTGTAAATTTCCTGAGAATGAAGGGTAAAACTCCCGTCTCGAATGACCTATAAACAGAAGTTAAAGAAATAGGTATTAAGTAAAAAAAATCTTGGTAGCGTATGGTCTGCTTTGCACCAAATTTTGAAGGGAGAGAGTAGGTTCAGGTTTGTCAATAGCTTTTTCAATAATGTTACTTCTAACGTTCTTTCTAATTACGACTACGGAGATTAAAGGATCAGAAAATTATAGTGACAAAAATTTAAGCAGAGGTGAACTCTGTCGACAAAATGATTGAATTGATATTGGAGAGCTGGAAACCTACTAACTGACACTCACCCCTCATTGTAATTTTTGAAAAAATTGGAGGAGCCACATAACATAAAGTTTCCATCCGACACTCACTCACACCGTACAAATCGGTTTTTATTATCGATAAATCGAAACTTGAATAACATGTGATACTGATAAGGTGATAATAATTGTGATATGAAAAATGGTATTTTACATTTACAATTTTCAAGTTTAAGTTTCCTTCCCTTTAATTTCTTATCATGAAACTTGTTAAACTGATAAAATCACTTTTGAAAAGAAAAATAGTGAGAAAGAATCCACCCTACCAGCATGTAACACAAATAGGAGACCCAATACTGAGACATGTTTGTAAACCATTGGAAATCAGTGATATCAAATCGGAAAAGACACGGGAGGTGGGTAAGATCGAGTAATGTGAATAATATTCTTATCTGGTAACCGGTTTTGATTGGACCATTTCAATTTCTAGGTTCTAAGGCCGGCCATACACGCAACGATAAGTCTGCGCAGACAAGTCTGTCGTTTATGGCAGGCACAGATCTCATACTTGTCTGCGCAGATTATCGGTGCGTGTATGGCCGGCCTAACCTGAAGAAAGACCTTCTGGTTCAAATTATTTCACAATCACGTGAAGGATCTCGATAAAGTAGAATTTAATGGTGTGAAATACATGGGTAGATTTTTACCTTACCCATTTCTAGGCTCTAAGCCGTCGTGGACAAATTTGGGACAACTTATCATGTGCGTAGTCCCTAAGGATAGATGTATGATCGTCCTAACGATGACCGGTTCTAAGCATCAGCTATAGCGCATACCGACACATTTCAAGCCAAGGGCCATCAAAACCTCTTCATTTTCTACCATTTTTACAAGCCTGAATTTAGAAATGGGGATAATAGTTGATTTAATGAATGCCGCTCCATCAACATTATTATGTAGATGTGTGATGACTAATGAAACTGTATCAGTAAACAAAGACTCTTCAAGTTTATTTTAAAATTATAATTTTGATTACAAAGAGCCTCATTTAAGCTAGACATCTTCCTAGGAAAGTGTTTTTACATAAATTATAAATGTAATAGTAAAAAACATTATTACAAAAAGAAACATAAGAAAGTAAAATTACCCTACATGTACAAACACCATTTGGGGCCCCTATGAAGGACCAAGGAACATTTAAAACTATTGGATGTAGATTTTGAATTCTAGTAATTCAGGGCTTTCCAAAAATACTTATATTATATTTTGGAACAGTTGACATTTGGTACCCACACCCATCTTTAGGTCTTTTTGGCACCCCTTTGAGGTCCAAAGCATAATGAATTTAACACTTAATATTGATTATAAATTCTGGACATTCAGGCCTTTCTAACTATACGAATTTTGATATATTCTGTAGCAAATACTTGAGACCCAAATAAGATCTTTTTGGGACACTCTTGGAGACCCAAAAAATATACAAGTTAATATTGATTTTAAATTCTACAGATTCAGGCCTTTCCAAAAATACCCATGTTGATAGGTTTTGGAGTATTTTATATTCGGGCTTAGGTGTGGAGTTCGAAGTGACCCAATATCTTGAAATCATTGTCTCCTCGTTTGCTCGGTATACAACAATTCTTGTTGTATACCGAGCTATAGCGCCTAACATAGAATACGATATGTGAAGATGTGCAAATAAATTGAGAGAAACGATCTAGTGTGCACATTACCTTAATTGGTTCTGTCAATCGTTGACATACAATTTGACACGGTATATATTCAAATTTTCGATCACATCTAGTTCTAACTCCTAGCCAGCGTCCATGGCGCGTTGTTTTTACCAGTTCCCGTTAGATCACTGAAGTTAAGCAACGTTCAGCGAGGTTTTACAATGTGCGTGTTCACTATTTTTCCGGCCCAAACCAAGCTGGGTGAGGTCAATGTGGGTAGCTGGTTTGCAAGTTTCCAGCGAATGGAGGGTAAAACCCCCGTCTCGAATGACCAATAGATGTTAGAGACGTTAAGCCAAAAAAAAAAAGTTCTAACTCCAAGATTTTTCTTACACGTCTGTTTGTTACCACGATAACTCCTGCACGCCTTGCCGGATTTTGATTAAACTTGGTATGGACAATGGATATATACATCAAGTTCATAAACCTAGTCGACTGGGGCCACGACCACCCGGGCCCTCATGGTTGTTTTAAATGAGTGATCTACAGTTCAGAAAAATACCACTCGTATATTCTACATCTTTTATATTCATACATACAATAGCCAATAGCAAAACACCATAATCCGCCATAAACTGTTGTATAAACCAAGATATTCGTATATCTTTTACAAATGGATCTTGATGGGAAGTGTGCTGGTATGGTTTCCACGTCGTCCCTATGGCGATGTGTAAAACTGACCATTGCATAGGAAATATTTCTCGCTCTTTTCTTTCGTAAGTATAAGTATTACAAAAACTGCACGAACCCCTCGTCTTAATAGTTTTGAATTTTATATTTTTCTTTCAGATTATTCTTCAGATGAAAAATGTCATGAAGAAGTACAATTTATTTGGTCTAAGTGCTAATCAAATTGGTATTCCACTCAGATTATTCATCGTTAGCTTCCCAAAGCCTGAGGACGACTTTAAAGGAGATGAAATAATGAAATTAGAAATGAAAGCATTTCCTCATATGGTATGAGTATGAATCATGGTTTATTGGAACATGAAATTAAATTGCCATCGAAAATGTTCCGTGTCTGTCCATGGTCAATTTCTCGTGTTCGACATAACTCTTTTACCGGTTTATCCGATTTTGATGAAAATTTGGAGGGTAAATTTAATTTCAGTGAATTTTTCTGCAGAGGTGAATTGATGCGGAAGCTATACTACCAAACCTTCACGAAATATCCGAAAACAGTATAACTTCTTAACGATTTCACCTTTGTAGCTGAAGTTACTAGAAATAATTTAATAAAACTAATGGGTTTGGGTTCATTTAGAGATTGATCTCGACCTCTACCCCCAAATGGGACCATCCATTACCAGGAAATTACATCAATATTGGATAAACGGTATGCAGAACAGGCTATAGTGAGGAAGCGACACTTTTTTCTTTTGCATTTCCGTGGATTCAGTTTAGTTGTTCTTGTTTTACTCATAATCGTTTATCGTACGTTAATTACGTATCCTTCCAAGATACTACTAGTTGGTGAAGATAAGTCCAAAAAAGTAACATTTGTGTGTTTCAGGTTTGGATTAATCCATCCATGAAAATTTTAGATCATAAAAATAAAGTAATAGCATTTGAAGGATGTGCTAGCGTAAAAGGACTTCAAGCTAAAGTTTCCAGATACCGCAGTGTTTCTGTAACGGGTAAGTTTTTGGATCCAACCGGTTTTTGATCAGCTGTAGGAAGTACCCTACTTTTTTAACTAGGTTAGACTCCTCTTCCGTTTCGATTGAATCAACAGCTACTGAGTTGTCCTTTTGTGGGGATGAGTGCAGCCTACAACACGTGGTGTCTAGAACAAATACCCACTCGAATATTAAACACGACCGACGTTCAAGGCGGTACCCAGGAGGGGGGTCCATGGGGTCCAGACCCCCCCCCCCCGAAGTTTTCAATCGTTTTTTTTAATGAAAATACTCTACTTTGCACGTGATCTATAATATTGAAAAAACAACAAAAATAACAGCAACAACAACAGCAGCAGCAACAACAAAAACGACATCTACAAAAACAACAGCAGCAACAACAATAAAAACAATATCACCTTTCATGATAATCATTTTCAGGTGTTAGTCCTGGCTTGGCTGTCAATGCTTCGGACCCCCCCCCCGAAAAAAAATCTTTGGTGCGGCCCTGCCGACGTTGCTTGTCTTCAGTGATCTGACGGGAAATGGTGTATTCTTTCTTTTTTAAAGGTTATAATGAAAATGCAATAGAAAAAACTTGGACAGCTGAAGGATGGGCTGCCCGCATAGTTCAACATGAAATGGATCACCTGGATGGCAATCTATACACAGATATTATGGTACATAAAAGTCTGGAGTATTCAAATTGGGATGATATAAATCAAGCCAATGGATCAGTTGAGCTTCGGTTTTATTCGTGATATTTGTAGATCTCTAATTCTGTTTCTGAGAATTACAACAAACCGTTACAGATAAGCGAGATGGTATCATGCATGATATATACGATGTAGTAGACATACATATATTTTAAGGTGAGATGTCGCCAACCAGTTTCGTTAGCAAATTATTATGTATTTCATCTAGGTCTAGTCTAACTTTAGAGAGCCGTGAACTTTAGAGAGCCGCGCCGTAGACTCATGCTTTTTTATTAATAAACAATTTTTTTTTTTTATAAATATTTTTTTACTTTATTTTTTATAATTATTTAAATAGGGTACAAACAGGGACATGAGGGATAGTTTTGCAAGACAAAAAACTGAAAAAAGGAAATGACCGATCCAAAATAGAGATTATCTTTTTTTCTTAAAAATCTTAACGTCTGTAACATCTATTGGTCATTCGATACGCGGGTTTTACCCTTCATTCGCTGAAACTTATAAACCACCTACTCACATTGACCTCACTCAGCCTGGGTTGAGCCGGAAAAAGGCAGCATCCCCGAGGGTGCGAACCTACGAGGTCACCTACTGAGTAAAACCTCGCTGGACGTTTCTTAACTTCAGTGATCTTAGTGGAATAGGTGTATTCAACGTGCCATAGATTATCTCAGATTTGAATTAATATTTTTTTATCCCCACTTTTTGACACTGTTTCTTTTCTTTTTTTGGACTTTAGCGGGATTTTCTCTAGTTAAGAAAAAATCCCGGTAAAATCATAATATATACTCATAACTAATTATTATTCCCAGAAAGAAACAATACAAGTTCGTAGTTATTATTATTATAAATATTAAAATAATTTATTTAAAATTAACAAATTTGCTATTATACAAGAAAGAAGGACAAGGAGGCAATAAATTAATGTAAATCAAATGAAGTGGACATTTTAATTCCGTAATAGATCGATTTAAAATGTATTCCTACTTGTTAATTAAGGAGTTTTGTATTTTTTGAAGAAAAAATTTGTTCGCTTTCATCCATAGATATGAAAGAACATTTTGTCTCTACAACAATTCATTGCAAATTTTTTTTTGTCGATGATGTCGAGTACATGCGAGATTGATGAACTATTCAAACAATTTATGTTGTGGTATTGCGGAGTGCATTTGTGGATCTGACCGATAAATCATTTGGATCTGACCGATAAATCATTTAAAATGATAATAAATCTGACTCTTACATTAATAACCACATCATCAGGTTCCAACCGCTTAACGCGATCAGAACATACCACACATAGATTGCATATTACCTACACGTTTGTTAACCTATGTAGAACATGGGGAGTAGTAACAGGTTGTTAAGCTGTGTAGAACGTGTTGGAAGTAGTATTGGGTTGTTCCAAAAAAAAAAAAAAAAAAAAAAAAAAAATCCCATCAATTTTTCTATACCTCTTACCGTTTTGGCTAAACAATGAGTATTGTCTAAATTTTATTTTGGCCGATCCCGAATTCGAACTTGTAACCCTTGAATGGCTAGTCACAATTTGGCAAAATATGTCCTAAATGAAGGATAAAGATATCACTTAAATAATTGGACAATATCGATTCGAAACAAATCCAAAAGTGGCAAGCTTTCGATAGTGCTCAGACTATCATCGTCAGGCCGATGTTGACTCTACGATGTCCAGAGTAGAAGTGAGGGTATCAGAGTATGAAATGTTATAACTTGTGAAGATCGAGCAAGTTCTGATATATTCGTGTGTTGTTTCCCACATCACTTTTATAGTTAATAGAGCATGGATTTTGATTGATATGGAAAGCCTCTAGGATTTTTCTTTTTTTATAATGTTTTTCGTTATCTATTATTTTAGCCTCATCAAAATTAAAATTGAGCTTATTCTCAAAGGCATGATTAGTAAGAGCCGTGTTGTTTTTTTCTTTTTTAACGTCATATTGATGTTGATATAACCTCTTTTTAAGATATTGACCAGACTCTCCTATGTAATTCGAGCCACAGTCGTCACAATTGATCTGGTACACAATGCCCGATTTGTTTTCTTTTTTGTCTTTATCTTTTAGATTTGTGAAAAAATTTGATTTGATGTTGTTACAGCTTTTATGACCAAATTTTGCGGTGGGTATAATTTCTTTTAACATTTTTTCTATTTTATAGGAAGTTTCATTTAAATAAGGAAAAGAAAAGTAAACAGATGTAGATCTTTCTGATAGAGTGTTAGAGGTGTCATTAGTCTGTAAGTTCCTTTTTTTATCATTAATCAGTTTGTGGATTAGTTTTTTAGGGTATGAATTGTCCGTTAAGGTTTCATAGATTCCAGTGATAAGATGTTTGTGGTATACTGGATCTGATAGAGTCAAAGTTCTATTAATGAGATTTTTCGCACAGTTCAGTTTATACGAAAAGGGCTGATTACTATGGAAATTCAGGACCCTTCCTGAACTTGTGGGTTTTCTATAATGACACGTGTTTATTGAACCATCTGAGTTTTTAATTATTTGTACGTCAAGGAATGAAATGGCGCTATTAACTATAAAAGTGATGTGGGAAACAACACACGAATATATCAGAACTTGCTCGATCTTCACAAGTTATAACATTTCATACTCTGATACCCTCACTTCTACTCTGGACATCGTAGAGTCAACATCGGCCTGACGATGATAGTCTGAGCACTATCGAAAGCTTGCCACTTTTGGATTTGTTTCGAATCGATATTGTCTAATTATTTAAATTATTTATTATTTTACGATTCTCTTTTTTTAAAATATTTATATCACCTAAAACTTTCTCGCTTTGAGTTAACATGTTATCGCGACAAATCTTAAGATATTTGCCAAAATTCGGGAAATTTTGAGAAAAAAAAATTTAAATCGGCCTAAAAATCGTCCGTAAAGATTTTCCGGTCTTTTAAGTTTATCGCGAACAGACAGACACGAAAAGTGACTTTAATTTATAATATGTATAGATATACATATATCGAAGAACGTAAAAAAAAATCTAACCTAGGTTTTTATAAATTTTACAGAAGAAGTGAAAACAAATCAGGTCAAATTGTCAAACAAGGAATGACTATAGATTTTTTTTTATACCATGATTTTAATAACAAGAAACCAATTTTCATCGAATTGTTATTTTTTCTACATTATTTTTAGTCTGTAAAATCGACTCTTTAACTTTTTTTTAAAGAAAATTACGTGAGATACTGTACTTTTTCCAAAAAACATTACAAGAAAAAAATATAAATTTTAGCAAACTCGGTTAACGCTAAGTGTCAAAAGTGTCGCGTATGTCGGACGAACGAATTTTTATTCGATTTTTGGATTCTAAGTACCTTGAAACATAAAATATGAATTTTTGAAGACGGGACATTTTTTTTTTTTTTTTTTTATCGTGGTTGTTTCCAAAGAGGTTTTATTGAAATTATACCTAATAAACCAAAAATATCAAGTTGCGAAACATTTTTGCCGGCCAGTATGAGCTAAATCTTTTTTTTTTTTAAAAAAAAAATGAAATGAACTAACAAAAAATGTTTGGATGGATATATATTTTTTTTAAAAAAATAAGACAATAAATAGCAAATCATAAAAAATAAGATTTTGTGTTTACAAAAATAATATATCCCAATAATTTATCAAAAATAATTAATTTGAAAAGTAAACATAGGAAATAATTTTGTGAATAAAATAGTAGTAAAGTCAAACGACGCAGACAAAGAGAGAAAGATAAAAAACTATCATTAAAATGGAGAAGGGTTTGTATTAAATAATAGGGCCCTATTGCACAATATTTTATTGACTATAATAAAACATACATATATACTAATAAAGTAAATGTAAAAATTATTAGTTTGCAAATAGAAAGTTAATCTTCAATTAAACACAGCGCAATAGGGCCTTGGTTATGAAAGAGTAAACCGGGAATACATAATTCAGTTGAACACATCATTCGTTGCATTTCCATAAAAAGAAGGCACCTCCAACTCCAAGCAGAGACGATTTTTTGAAGAAATAATTGGAAACACGATTTCATTTATTTACCAAATACCAATTTTTGCACCCTCATTTTTATATTTTCAACCAAAAAAATGTTTCTTGACCAAAATAAAATAAATACACTGACTAGCAAAATTAGAGGAACGCTCAATTTTCTTCTATTTTTACCTGGTGTGTAAATTTTAAATTTTAGGAACCTCTTTTAGGAATGGTAGTACTACGGTTAGTATTGATATTATTCTCATGTTTCATATTTTATCACAAATTTGACTTGATTTTACAAGTTATCTTGAAACACCTTAAATTATTGTCATAACACAGGTACTGACTGCATTTTATTTTAAGATTTAACAATTTTACTAGTGTGTTTTTCTTTCAATACGCAATATGCAAGTGAGGTTCAAGTGTCTAGGGCAGTCACTCTGATTGGTGTGGGCAGAGCTACAGGAGAGTGGCTAATGCTCTTGGGGTTTCAAAATCAGTTGTCCATAGGGTTGTAAAACGTTATCGCCAGACTGGTAACAAGAAGAGAAGGCGTAGACATGGACAGGACCGAAAACGTGCAACAAACAACCAGGATGACCGATTTTTCAAGATGACGATGCTCCGGAACCGTACTTTTACCAAAAGAACCATTCAGGGTGAACTCTGATAAAATTGTGGAGTGGCTGTGATCGAGTATACTGTTAGCAGAAGGTTGAAAGGGCGCGGTATAGGCAGTTATCGAACTTTGCAAGCTCCGCTTCTAACCACAGATTACAAAAGAGTAAAATGTACGGACAATGGACCGAAGAGGACTGGGGCAAATTGCTCTTTACAGACGAGTCCAGATTTTGCCTAAATACTGATGAACGAAGGGTTAAAGTTCTCCGACGCAAGCCAGTGCAATATTATTGGAACCAATAAGTTTGTTGGTGGCTTAATAATGGTGTGTGTGTGTGGGGGGGGGGGTTATAACTTTGGGGGACGCACACAGCGCACAGTCTTAAATGTTGTGGATGAAGGTCCTTGACTTCTCGGAGGTACGTCTCCGAGATTCTTAAAGACATTGTAGTGCCATTTAAGCCATTTATTGGCGAGGAATTTATCCTTATGCACGATAACGCCCGGCCCCACACTGCAAATCACGTCCGGGCGTATGTTGAAGACTCTGGAATAGAAGTATTGCGTTTATTCAGAAGTATTGCATGAATTCAATAGAACACGCCTGGAACTACCTAAAACGTGCCATAAGGGAGAGAGAGAGAACCCGCCCACCACACTGAATGACCTCAAACAAGCCATCGAGGAGTGGGATAGGATGTCACAAGAGTATGTAGACACACTCATAAAAAGCATGTCGCGGAGACTGGAGACACCACGGGGAGGCATTACCCACTATTGATGTGGTTAAACATGTAGGTAAGACTAAAAAAAATGGAATTTATTGAATAATTTACTCTTTTAACAGGAATCTTAGAAAAATATCTTGTTTTATATTGCAAACAATACGAGTATATCCTTTAATCTGAATAACGTTATATCCCCAGAATAATAATCATCGTTGAAAAATTGAATAAAAAGTGAGCGTTCCCCTAATTTTGCACAAGTGAATACCAGTGTACAAGTGAATACTTTTCTAGTCCTATTTTTATTTTAAACAAAAAAAACGTTTTTTTTTTTTTTTTTTTTTTTTTTTTTTTTTTAGATAAATAAGTATTGGAATGCAATTTACACATTCATATTCTTTTAAAAGAAGAGTAAGTTGGGACTTAAACAAAATGATTTTCACATTCAACATACAAAGAAACGATTTGCTTTGGTATCTGCTCGATTTATCACTTTACGTGATACAGTAAAATGGGGTGAATAAAATCAGCGGGGTGAAGAGAAACACCTTCAATAATAATAAAATTGTTCCCTCGTTTAGAGGAATATTTTTAGTAACTACAAAACTGCTTCTAGTATCCCTGGGTCGATCATTATAAATTTGTACTTTAATTACTAAAATACACCTGGAATAAAACGAACCATTAGCATTTGAAGAGTAGTTTCTACTCATCCTATTTTACAGTAAATCATATTACTCCATGGAATTTATTATTTTCTTTCTAAATATTTCTTTAAAGCTAATGGAACTAAGTAACTAAAAGTTGGCTTAATTGTCTTCAAGCTTAGTAAAAGCTCTGCTTATTCTCAATATCAGTACTTTGGATATTTTTCTTGCTTTCAAATTGCAAAATCAGTGTTGAATTGTAGACAAGTGTTTGTTGAATTCGAAATGAATCCATTCTTGAAATATAATTCAAAACTTTTTTTTAACAAAAACACATAATAAGTGATATATTATGAAAATAAAATGTATATTGAAAGTATTTGTCTCACTTTTATTTACTTAAACTCTTTTTCTTCAGGAATGGTAGGAGTTGACGCTGGCGATGACATATTTCGACTACTTGCAGCCAATTCTTCATCAAAACTTTGAATGGAACTTGAACGAGAATTTGACACTATCGTCTGAAATAAGTTTACGTACTTTCGTTATTCCAAATGATTTGCTGGAAATTTGAAAAAAATGTGCACACAAAACAAAAAAATAGATAAGCGACTAATAGACAAAACAAATTGGAAGAAAATAATAAATAAAATAAAAAATGTGAACCAAAGTAATAAAGTGATTTTATCCGGCTAATAGACAAAACAAATTGGAAGAAAATAATAAATAAAAAAATGTGAACCAAAGTAATAAAGTGTTTATCCGGCTAATATACAAAACAAATTGAAAGAAAATAATAAAAAAATGTGAACCAAAGTAATAAAGTGTTTATCCGGCTAATATACAAAACAAATTGGAAGAAATCTATATATATAAAAGAGAAACACTAAATAAATAAAAAAAAAAAATGTGAACCAAAGTAATAAAGTGTTGTTTATCCGGCTAATAGACAAAACAAATTGGAAGAAATCTATATATATAAAAGAGAAAGACTAAATAAATAAAAAAAAAATGTAAATCTAAGTAATAAAGTGTTTTTGTTTATCCGGATAATAGACAAAACAAATTGGAAGAAAATAATAAATAAAAAAAAATATGAACCAAAGTAATAAAATGTTTATCCGGCTAATATCAAAACAAATTGCAAGAAAATAATAAATAAAAAAATGTGAACCAAAGTAATAAAGTGATTTTATCCGGCTAATAGACAAAACAAATTGGAAGAAAATAATAAATAAAAAAAATATGAACCAAAGTAATAAAATGTTTATCCGGCTAATATCAAAACAAATTCGAAGAAAATAATAAATAAATAAATGGTACGGAAAACCGTACTAGACTTTCTCTTCCTTAATCATTCCATCAGACTACCACCGAATGCAGATGTTGTTCTTCTAAAGTTTCAAGTTTTTTAGTTATATATTTTAGTTATTGTTATATTTCTATTTTCTGTTGATGTTGACCATTATTTTAAAAAGATTTTGCAGCCTTCGGCTG
>CM022874.1:25265935-25283284 GCA_012654025.1 Pachypsylla venusta | reverse complement strand
TCCGCATCTTTTGGCACCGGTTCCAGCCGGGTACCTTATGAGGTAAATTTTGGCCCAATCGGTCACTTTTTAAAACCTTCCCACGGGATAAAGCCCCCGGTTTGGCAACTAAGACTCAGGTTTTCTGAATGTACTCACCAATCCGCATCGAAGCCACAACCCGCCAAATGGGTACCTTATGAGGTAAGAAGAATGTACGCTAGCTCCCGGTCTACTAGTATCAATGGCACGTTACATACACCAGTTCACGTAAGACCACGCAGGTTCGCGCCCACGTGATACTGGCTATTCCCGGCTTAACCTAATATGCGTGTGGTCAATGTGAGTAGCTAGACTGTAAGCTTCCAGCGAATAGATGTTAAACCCCCCATCTCTAATGACCTTTAGAGACGTTAAACAAAACGAAAAAAGGGGCCTATGTCAATGGCAGAAATAGGTCTTTTGAGCTTACACTTGAGTTTCCTTGACATTTTTAATGCTTTGACTAATATCATCATTGAAATCTCGCCAAACACTGATTCCCAATTTCCTTTTCAACTCTTGGGCAGTCTTTGTTTTGGATGCTAGCACACCTTTTAATGTATTGATCTCTTCTTCGACCTGTAAAAACAAAATTGAAGAAAGAAATTTCAATCCGGAATCAAAACCAGCAGAAGTTATTGTAACGGACGCAGTTTTTGAACAAATGAACCAATAGTTCAAAACATATATAATAGTCTTCTATAATAAAGGCCATGTTCTAAGAAATCTAACACAGTAGAGCTCCCCCCAAGAAAGTACATGGTCATAATTTTTTTTAAAAAAATAGACGACTTAAAAAGTTCATTATGAAAAATGATAAACCAAAAGGCACATATTTAAAGGCTATTGAGTTGAGGGCAAACAAGAAAAACGCCAATGATGAGTCAATTTTTTTCAAACCCAAGGAGACCTCCTATGCCATTTTTCATTCTACATGATGTTGAGGTCCCTAACGAACATCCCGGGGGATTTGGTAGAAGAATGCTTCTAAAGAAGATGGACAATGAGATTTACTTTCCAAAGTTAAAAATTGCTCTGCCGCATTGCAAATAATATTATTACCGTAGCTAGTTCTTTTGTCCATTTGTCCTTCTCAATTTGTTGCTCTTCGGGGGAAAGATTTTGTAATAATTCGTTGATACCAGAATCAGGAGACATGTCAAGGTTGGTTGCCTCTTCACCTGAAATTAGGACAATAGGAGATGCAATTAGATGATTATTACGATAGTCCTAATTAAAGAGTACTAATCTGCTCTCCAAATTTGAACCAAATCAGACCACCCATTTTCATGATATAGGTGTGTGCTGAAAATTAGGTTTGTGTATGCGCAAAGCAAGAAAATGAGCATAGTCAATAAAATTGATAAAGAACCATCTGTGGACCCACCGACACAATTCCTCAAAATGTCTAAATCGGACGAAACTAGTAAATGTTATATAGACCTGGAAGATATTCCTTTTCAGCCTTGTTCAGAAGAAGAAGCGGATTGGTTGTACAAATTTTTAGTTCACAAAAGAAGTTGTTTTGATAATTTTTAATCTAAGCCATTGATGAGAAAAAGAATCTAGTTTTCACAAATTATAACTTTGATCAGGTAAAAAGCCCTTTTTGCGAGTGAAAATTTTGAAATCTGAAGACTACTTCTTTGCTTCTGCATAAATACAAAGTTTCCCTATTTTCGGTGGTTGTGCGTATAAAGCCCCAGATGGTCCAATATCGTGCTAATCAACCTACCTCCTCTAACAATATGTAAAAATTTCAAATAATTTGTATCACTTGTAACTTGGGCAACGTAAGGTTTAGAAAGATCTTGAAATTTAACTCGAACACTTCTTTTTTGACCTTTCCCTTTGAGAAATTCTGTTTCTACGATACAAGGGTCTCTATTTAATACTTCTGATGTGCTATCACAAGCGGTGGCGGTATCTTCCAGATTCAGAATGTCAATCTCCTCATCATTATCATCCAGAAGAACAAAATTATCTCCGTTGGATTCTGCGCACGGCTCTGGGATATGTTCAATATACAGAGGTATTGATTCTTCTTCCTCTTCAGTAACGTCGAAACTGGGTGGTGTTCTAGTTGGTTTTTGTAGATCGTAATAATCATACTCCAGAGAAACATATTCTTCGTACTCTGGTGTGATCACGGTTTTTATGTGTTGATCTGATGACGTCATGACTTGATCAACATTATTATGTTCATTAGATTAAATGTCACAAAGTAATTCCAGTACTTGGGCAATGCCATTATTACATTAGTGTAAAGCAGTATGAATATTCAAACTTGCAAAATAAATCAAAAACTTTTTTCCTTGGAAGTTAATGTTTGAGGGGGTCAAAATTGTTTTTTTTTTCTTCTATAAACAACTGAATAAGAAAAGTGGATCAAGATGTTCACGTTAGTATAGAAAAAAATATCTTAATCAAATTTTGAAAAATCATTTTCAAAAAAACAAAATATTGGGCCCCCTGGGTTCCCCGGGGGGTCAGGGCTCCCAATTCTTTCAAAATCGAAAAGTCCTTAACATCTGCCATAACATATCAAAATTTTTCGTTTTTGCAACAAACCGCTAAAAAGATAAAAATCATTTTTAAAAACACAATATTGGGCCCCCCGGGGGGCAGGGTCCCCAATTTTTTCAAAATCCAAAAGACCCTAATACCAAGCATATCTTATCAAAACTTTACGTTTCTAAAACAATAATTTTCAACAAACACTATATTGGGCCCCCTGCGCCCCCTAGGGGGTCCAGGGCCCCCTATACAGCAAATATCCTTCATGTCCTAAACATGTATACCAAATTTCGTCAGGTTTGATGAAAAATGGTACTGTTTTTATTGATATGGCCAAAAACAGTGTTACCTAATCAGAAGAAGGTTACTTTCAAGATTTTTAAAGTAGTCACAATGTGTCAATTTTATATGTACAACGTTTTAGCTCAAATTGAGTCATTCATGCTCGGACACTTGTTTAGAGAGAATGATGTATGGCATACTTTATGGGGTCGATATACAATATACATTTTCACTCCATGAATCATATTTGAAAGTTCTGGTCATTAACTTCCAAATATCCTGTATAAGAGCGGTAACAATATGAACACCGTGGCTGTATGGTGTTCTTTTAAATTTTAATGCCTATGCCAATAAATAAAAAAATAATAATAATAATATGAACACCGAAATAATAATTCCTACCTCATAACTTAATGGGCTCTATATTTCTCAAAATGTCAGATTTGTAAGTAAATCGGGAGACAATTTAGGTGGAACAGAGGACATCGGACACTCTTTGTTCATTACGAGCAAACCTATTAGATTGTTTAAGAAAAGGCAAAGCTTCCGAAGGTAAAGTTTTGTATTCATTCGGAGGTTGAATATTGTCTTGAAATTAAAAATTTTCGGTGGCAAAATACGTTTCAGACATGTTTACTTCACTTATTATAATATCAATAATATTTTAACAATAATTTTAATTTATTTTTCATTTTTTATTACATATACAAAGGTACTTTTCCTAAGCATTTTTATGCTTCTAAGGAAATCAAGGAATATATTTGGTTGTGTGCTTGCCTATTTCTCGAGTTTAACATAACTTTTGAACCGTTCAGCCGGATCAGACGCTACCATCATATAGGTATGTAAAAAACGCGCAGGCAAATTAGATTGATTGGGAACATCTAGGTACCTAGCCTGACAATGCCAGGAAATTTAATCAAGATCGGAAAACTATCAAAAAGTCATATCAAAAAGTCATGGTGAGGTAGCTATACACTCTATACAGACTACTGGGCAGCCATTTTAATTTATCTTTACCGGTTCTGTTCGACTTTTTCAGACATTTTCTCCTAAAATAATTAATTCATTCGTCATTACACTAAGTACATTAAAAACCCTTTTTTTAACCTTGTTTGATGATATAAGATCGCTGCGTATTTCGAAATATGTCAAATACCAGGTGTATCATAGAAAAATCGACAACTTTTCATAATACCACAAGTTTCCGGTTTTTTTCTATATGTAAAGCCGGTAATCTACACTAAAAAAAAAAAAAGTTCCAGTCGCGGATGAGCTAGCAAACTAAAATTTGGTACAGAGGTGTTCGAAAGCATGGAAAATAGTATCCTAGAGAAAAATATTGATTTTTATAAATGGGAGCCGATTCCACTCTAGAGGTATGTGCCACTAACATCCAAAATCGGGAAGTACAATTTCGCGATGAGTGAGCAAGCTGAAATTCAACACAAAGGTGGTTCACAATACAAAAAGTAATATCCCTCAGTATAGTATTGATTTTTTTTAAAATATTTTTTTTTTTCGGAGATGTTTTCACCCTACGGGTAGGCACCACGAAAAACAAAATTTGATTCATGACAAGTAGTTCAAAGGATTTGCGTTAGCGTGCCTGTTACTCGTCAGTAAGGAGGTGTTCAAGTAAAGTTCTATAAAATCGAATGCGCGTTGAAGAATTGTCCCGATCTAAACAGGAAAAAGGACAATTCTAATCAAAACTGAAAGATTTTTTTTTTATCACCCGTTATATAACTGACAATCAAGCATTATTTAATGAGAGCTCTATAATTTACATTTCTTGTGCAATATATTCCATTGCCTCGTTAAAAAAAAAAAAAACGTGTAACATATTTAATTAGGATACCACAGCATTCCCAGTAAATAGGGTGATCTGAAAAGTACAAACGACTGCATTATTTTTCCAAGTAAAGCAACCATGGAGTAAATAAATTCAATAATTACAGCGAAATGGAGATGGACTTGGCCCGTCAGGATGTTATTCCTAAAAAAACTTCACATAATATCAACTATGATTGACAGAACGAGGTGTTTTTTACACAAAGAAATGCTCTGAGTCGTGTTATCGGCAAGCCCAATTTTGAAATATTTGGCCATAAAGGGAGTAATTTTAGTAAAGCAGCAAAGTTTTATGTAGATATATTTGCAAATAGGCTTGCCGTATGTCGTAATGTTAGATATCTCTCATTTAGAGGACGTCAAACTTATCTCGAAAACTGCAATTCAAATTGAAAAAAGTTTTAAGCAAAAAATATTTCTTTTTTAATACAAAATTCAAAACCACAACCAAACAAAATATTCTATCCAACAAATTTTGCAGTTCAACAGAAAATTATCCAATGAAAGTACCATATACCAAAACCATATAAATATAAATATTTGGGTGAACTGGGGCCGACAAAAATGTCAATAACTAAGATAACATCTTCCATATGCTAACTATATTATGGATTTAGTTGATTGTCATATTGTGGAACCAAACACTGAAAGTAAGTAATACAATAACATGGTTCAGATGATAGATACCTTCGTAATGATGATCATGTACCTAGTCCTCAAATAAGTAGAGAGGTTCCGTTAAATTAAGAAAGAAAGTTACGTTAAGTAGGTCAACAAAAATAATGTTTCCAATATCAAACACTGAGTGCGTACATACTTAAACCGAGCCATTCACTTCAGATGGTGATGCTCTGTACTTCAATTGTATTAAGAAACAAGAATAAGGACTACTGCACGCAGGCGTAAGTTCCATGTTTGTATGAGTTACAAACTTCAACAAAGAAAATAGATAATAAAACATCTCAAATCGTGAGAAGTTAAGTAAATATCGACATCCCCACCACCCAAAACCGCCTGAGAATCAGAACTAATAGACAACTGACAAAAATGGCAGTGGTAAAGCGTGAGGTCGAAAAGGAATAGGATAAACTGTTGCTCCGGAAGATCTAAAGGAAAAAGGTGAGACTTTTTAAATTGTGATTAGTATCAGAAAACATGTGAACGCTAAGATAGGTGGGGAGACGATGGAACAGTTTTTCATGCAATCTTTGATAGCAGCGCCTACTTAATTCGTACTTAATGATAGATAGGAATACTCATTTAACATAATCTAGTAAGCATAAACCCTCGAACTATCTACCGAAAAATCCTGGGCGAATTTTAAATTCTTGCCCCTTGCATTTTGCTTCCGATCGTGTTTTAGTGCGAAACTTAAATTAGCTGGAAAACCAAGCTTAACTTCACTCCACAAATAGCTCATGAGGCTGAATTGAAAGGATGTCAAACGTCAGGAGGTGCAACTCTACAAAATGAAAACTAAATGATCCTATTAATTGTTATAAATGCGAAAGTATGTTTCTCGGTTTGACTTTGTTTCACGCAAGATAGTTTGTATGCCAAAAAGTCTTTTGGTATCTCTCGAGGAAAAGTCATGTCACTATATTTAATATTAAATTTTTCCTTGGCGCTTAAGTTTTATTGTGCGTTATGAGTAAACACAGGAAAAAAATGTCCACACGATTTTTTTTTTTTTTTTTTTTTTTTTTTTTTTTTTTTTTTTNTTTTTTTTTTTTTTTTAAATTTCAGGACTGTAGAATTTAAAATTACTTTAGCTTAGAAATCGTAATCAAATATATATTATTTTTTTAAAAAAAAATATTCGTAATAATAACTATGACCACATTAGCAAACAACTATTTCAAATAGCAACTATTTTTTTCTTCAATTCAACACCCGACCACTCAAAGAAGTACTGTCAGCAACAGCTAACAGAAACTGAGAAACACAATCTGGTTCTTGTCACTTTTTACTCAACAGCAATAGAACACAGAGTAAACATTGCCCGCCGATGCGGTTATGGTAGACTTGTTTATAATAAATAGACAGGACTGGACTCCATACAAAACATAAGATCACAAAAAAGTAAGCTCCATTATTTGTCTATCCGGAAATGGGCGATTTGATATGACAAAGCTATTTGATACGAGCTTACAAAGATATCGTCTAGATGGTTGTTCGAAGATACATTACTAGGAATTTGATATGATAAAGATATTTGATACGAGCTTACAAAGATATCCTCAAGATGGTTGTTCGAAGATGCATTACTAGGAATTTGATATGATAAAGCTATTTGATACGAGCTTACAAAGATATCCTCAAGATGGTTGTTCGAAAATACATTACTAGGAATTTGATATTACAAAGCTATTTGATACGAGCTTACAAAGATATCCTCAAGATGGTTGTTCGAAGATACATTACTAGGAAGATTCGTGGAAACTGAACAAATTCGTCGTAAAAGACTATCAATTTTGGCAAACGTCAACTTAGACATTCAAACCAATCTTCAAGCATATACCCAAGTACCCCTATTGAAGGGAAACGTCACGGAAGAAGCAGAAGGTGGGGGACGATTTTACAACATCTTAAAATGAACACCAGAAATATTTTTTGATTCATTTCATTTGTGAAACTCGTGTTTTATTGTTATTAACTGGATGCAGGTCTCCATTGGGAATAATTACTTCACTCAGGACAAGTTTATAATTTTAAACTTAAGACAAGTTTATAATATAAATTAAGACAAGTTTATAATATAAATTAACGTAGGCGTAATTTCTTCCAATCCTTTTGTGCCTTGCTAACTTTCCATGAGGAAAAGTAAATCATACTTGAGATTGTAAGAAGTTACTTGAGGGTGACATCAGAACACAGAAAGAAACTTAATTATATAAAGCAGTGATTGTCATGGTTCTGGTGCCCATGTCAATTATTAGCTTCCGATGTATGATAAC
This sequence comes from Pachypsylla venusta, assembly GCA_012654025.1. Lineage (NCBI taxonomy): Eukaryota > Metazoa > Arthropoda > Insecta > Hemiptera > Aphalaridae > Pachypsylla > Pachypsylla venusta. Next base: position 25,275,653 of record CM022874.1, on the reverse strand, counting down.
AGATGTATGATGACAATTCATACATCTGGCTATCATCGGACACGATGATGCCACTATTGCATGAATAAATTATAATATACATTTTTCATACTCAACTCATGATCCGAGCCTGTTATTTTAACTGTGCGGTACACCATTCTCTTTTCTTTCTCATGATCAAGAAGTTGATCATGATATTATCCTACACCAAGCACAGAGCTATTTCATTTTTAATACCACTCTTTACAGGGTAACTTTCCATTGAGCTCAACTTAAAATCTTATCATTACAATTCAATTATTCAGTTTCAATTTAATTTATCTTTATTTTTTACGATTTTTTTTATTAGGTGTAATATATTTCCTAAGCTAGGCCTAACTCATTAGGAGATATTTTTTCCCCTCATCTCTTTTCTAAACCTTCATTCTGCAACCCGGAATCCGATCACGGCCTGCGGCAGAACAGCAGGGTCATCAAGAAATTAAGGCATCTCGAAAACCCCACTGTACATAAGTTTTGTTTTGAAAATTCGAGCACAATTTTTCCCCATGTTAAAAATAGGAAACCACGAAAATGATTCGATTACAGTAATCCATACTAATATATAAATGCGAAAGTAACTCTGTCTGTCTTTCTGTCTGTCTGTTACGCTTTCACGCTTAAACTACTGAACCGATTTTGATGAAATTTGGTATGGAGATAGACTAAACTTTAGGAAAGGACATAGGCTACTTTTTATCGCGAAAAAAAGGGGGTTGGAACTATAAACGGCCATGCCTCTAAGGCGCCAAGCGAAGCGGGCGTATTCTGCTAGTAATTTATAAATAAGTTCAAACTGAAGCAACCAAAACGCATTCCCGTCTAAAAATATATTTGATTATACTTTTTTCCCTTCATTTAAAAGGCCATCAAATAAAATAAGAACAAAATATAATATATATATATATTGTCCTTATTGTATGTGAACCGGACTTTGTATATAAATGGAGTCGATACGTATATTAGCGTCCAACCCACCAAGCGACATGGGAATATGTCCCAAAATTACCTTCTCCACCCTGTAACTCGGCAATGCTTCGTCTGGCTCACTAATATATTTCGTAAAGTATGTTCCATTTCATTTCACCTACACACCATATTCAGAGATTTAATTTGTAGCAAAACACACCATACATCAGACCCGAGCGAGAAGAGTTTGCAAGTTCAAAAGGAATACCTGGAGACTTTAGTTTAAGGTGCACTTGATCTATAAAAGCTGCAGGTCCTCAGAGAAATACCTGTGATTTTGTTAATTTCGAAGTGGGAGTTGGGTAGACAATGTTAGTTTGCCTCAATTGTGGCATCATCGTGTTCACTGGTAACCAAAAGTATCAAACTACAGCATATACAAAATGAATTGTGAGGTGTCTGTGGACACAAGTGAAGAAAAACTAAATTACTTTCGATCAGAAAACGTATTGGAAAAAAGAAAAATGAGAATTATATTTGGTACAGTTAATGATGTGGTTGCCATCAGGGCCGCCAAGAGAAAATCCGGGCCCGGGACTGAAAAGTTACGGGCCCCTATACAAAAATCCATGAATCCTTAAAAGCAAATAACCTAAACATTAAATATAAGTTAGTATCCATGATGTATAATAAAAACTAATGATGTTAAGTTACTTCTATTAATAACAAATCATTATCAATGAATCAAATCAATCAAGTTTTAAACTGTACAAACTAGCTAATCGAGGTGGTAAAAGCTTAAAAAAAATTTGTTTAGCACCTTTGAATTTCGGGCCCCTCCAAAAAAACCGGGGCCCGGGAGGATTCCCCCCATTCCCACCCCCCTCAAGGTGGGCCTGGTTGCCATGGTAAACCAACTACTGTACATCACGATAATGATAATATGTTAAAGTATGCATAACTATACTATGTATTTGAAAACATTACAAAATTGTGGAAGCAACCTGTTTGTGACGTTAGTTATAGTCAGAAAATTCAAACACCTTTTTTCCATAATATTTTATTTAGTCTAGAAAAACAAAAGTTCAGAAATAAATAATGAAGGCGAATCAATAGCCTTTATTTCAATAAAGGCTTGTATTTCAATTTCCACATGAATTTTATCTACCTACGCCTTTTTTCTTCAAAAAAATTATATTTGCGTAGGCACATCCATAGATGGGAACATCAGGCGCCGTAATATTTTGATGCAAAATTTGAAGTTAATAATACCATTAATTAATTTTTTTTTTTATTTTNGGGGGGGGGGTGATCGACTACTTTATTTATACTTATAAAACGCAAAGCTCAGTTGATATTCGACACAAAGTTGTTTCGCAGTACAAAAAATAATACGTACAAAAAATAATAAATCTGAAAATCGAATACTTGCGAATTAAAAATTGAGAAAATTGAGAACATAAAATCGGCCAAAACAAATCTGATAAAAGCCATTATTTAGTAGATTTGACATTTTACCTGAAAACTTAGGTAAGGATTTTGGGAACAATATTATGATATCTCCTACAATTTGGTCTCTGTCATTATATGCCAAATGCGTAATTTTTAGAGATAAACCACTTTCAGTTAACCATACGATATTTTAAATTCTTATTTTGTATCTAGGTACATTTTAATTATTGATAAGTGGCGTCATCGTATCCGATAGTAGACAGATGTATGGGACAGCAGTTTTACATAAGTTGTAGTCTACTGCTAAATTTCTATCATACATTGTTATCATACATCTGTTCTTGGAGGCAGATAATTGATATGGACCCCCAGAACCATGTCAATCACTGCAATTTTTTTTTTTTTTTTACTGAGTATATCTTTTATTGAACATTATTTGCAGGTATACAATTTTTATAATAAGAGATCTTAATAACTAAAACTACATTTACCTATTTATTTACTGCCCCGAAACTTCACCTCAAGTGAAATTTTTTTTGGAGCAAATTTTTAATTGTGATGCCTAAGTTAGAACATTGTAATTTGTGCTTCATTTCTACAGCCTTTTGGTGTCATGTTTGTCCAGTCTTGTAAGAAGTCAGTGAGTTTGTTTGTCAATCAAAATGTTTGTCCGTCGGTCTGTAAGTCTGTCTGTCGGTATATAATTACATGAATAACAGAAGAGTTATAAACATGATGATATTATAGAGTTGCTATCTGTGTTATGGATTAGAAAAAATTACGTCTTCGGTAGGTACATACCAAGAGGAAACATCGTCAACTTATAAGTGTCTCAGTAAACCAACTGGGTTTTCCAGCTTATAAGTATTCTGATTACTATTTAAATTATAGGCGGTTCTAGCCTAAAATTCTAGGGGGTTTGATTTTTTTTCTGTGTCTGAACAACATACCTCTATAACAATAGTATATAATCCAGCTTTTTTCCAATTTTATCTAGTGTAAGACCCAAAAAATTCTGGGAGAGAGGGGCTTAGACCCCCTTGTAAAACCGCTTGTGATTTAGATCTATCTTTTAGTGGCCATTTAAATATGTGAAGTGAACAGAACTACTGATAAATTGTCTGATTCGTTTATGGGGCCAAAAAGCAAGTGAGTGAGGTCTATAGTTTATAGAACTAGGGGGCCGGAGTCGTTATGTTACACTGTCCATTTCCGTCCGATTTTCACCAAACTTGTTTTAGTATGTTTCTATGAGTGTAAATATAACACCTAGGTCTGAAATTTAAATTGAAATCCATTATTTTTAAAATAATTGATATTTCTTTCGTAAGATAATATGTATTTTTTAATGAAAAGGAAAAAATAATAGCTACATCAAAGGCGTAATAATGAACCTTAAACATGAAAGTTTGTATGAAAATGTTCCTTAGAACATTTTTAAAGGTACGTCTGTTAAGCTGTGTTGGAGTAGTATTGGGTTAGGTGAGTTTAGGCTGACTTGCACACTCCCTAACCTTACGCAGACTTCAACACGCATTTTATTTTTTTGTAACCTAAGCCAATACTACACTCAACACATCCTGCCCAACAAACTAGGTGTTCATATCACCGTGGCATAGCCCTATAAACGTAACCTAAACATATAAGACATGGAGGTACCAGACAGATACTATCTTTTTTTTTGGAGCAAGTTACAAACTTAAAATGTGGTTTAATATAATTTAAAAAGGCTTTTTAAACGTTTTAGGGGTGGAAAATTAATTAATTCACTTTAATTTTAATTTATTTTGAAAAAAAAAACTTTTTCTTCCGTATTTATTGAACTATTTGAATATATTGAACTGAAGCAGACATAGTTGTACCAATATGAAAAAAGTCTAGTGCAAGTTGTTTATTTTACAATATAAGCGTTTATATGAACTTCTCCCCCCCCCCAAGAGGTTAGGAAACGTTTTGATCGGCCATGCCTCGATTAAACTTGTTCTTCTCATAAAGTCGCTCCTTAAAAACTCTTGTGCTTTCTCCAAAGTTTCGTAAAATCAAGCAATAAAATTGTGAATTAAACATTTAAATGTGAGTTTTCTCCTATTTTCCACCATTTAATCGTGAAAATTAACCTTCTACTTTCAATTAATCATATTTTAAGTTAGGTTAGTTGCTCAGAAAAAAAATGATAGTATCTGTCTGGTCCCAACATGGATTAGAGATCACATCAACGAGGCACAGCCGTTGCAAATTTGTTTGTATACTGATCATTCAAAATTTATTTTGACTTAAGTTTCAGATCTACTAATAAGTACCTAGTTATTATTTACAGATTTATACTCTTAAAAACAAATTGAAAGTTTGGTGAAAATCGAACTAAAATTGTCAATCCAACAATTCCATCAAAATTTGATTGAGAGATTTTCAACTGAGCAACAATAATTGAACTAACGAAGTAAGTTAAAGATATCAATAGTCTTAATTAATAAACGACATGTAAAATGATTGATAACATATTTTCAACCTCATCCAAGTACAGTAGTTTAGCTGTCTGCATTCTTGATTCTTATCATAAAATTTGCTACTTGCTATCCATATACAGACGCACACAATAAAGTTTAAACATTCTTAAACAAAATAAATAAGAAAGAAAACTTACCTGTGATAAGGGTACTCATGACTACCAGAGAAAAATGTCTTTCGTCTGAATTTCAATGGACTTGAAGGTACACAAGAGAACTAGTCGGAGAAAAAGTTAAAACTACTAAAGCACTGATGGTTAAATTAAAATGTTAATGATCACTAAGCTGGAAATTGCCGACAAAGAATCAAAGATATATGATATATAAATCTTAAATTTAAATCGCTAATCACTTTGGAAAATTTTCATATTTTTCATACGAGAAATATTTTTTATCTACGCAAAGAGTGCATTCTGCTAATCAAAAGAATGCAAGCAACAAAGCCAACATAAAATGATAACAGAAAAAAATCAAATGTTACCATTTTTTAAAAAAAAAATCCTAGAAGATTAAATTTTATTTAGGCCGCAAAAACAGAAAATTGTTTTTTTTAAACAAAGGCGGAGAAATTCACACGTGCCATTCTGGAAGTGGTAAAATTCGCTTAGCAGAACCACCGAAATAAAAGCAGAGCTTCAAAATGACAAAACTCCGGTATATACCTACTCTGCGCCCTCCACACTGTTAATTTTACATAGAGAATTCGTACGGAACCCTCTATAACTATAGAAACTTCAAAGCCGTACCTAGGGGGGTTCATAGGATCCAGACCCCCCCCCCCGAAATTTCGTTATTTTTTATGCATGACTTATGTAATATTGTAAAGTGTAACTCATCATCACCACCACCAACAAAACAACAACATAATCAACAATAACAACAACATCATTAATAACATCAACTACCTACATCAACATCACCTTCCATGATCATCATTTTCAGGTGTTAGTCCTGGCTTGACTGTCAATCCATCGNTGCTCGGCCCCCCCCCCGAAAAAAAATCTTGGGTACGGCCCTGGAGGCTTCCGTACGGAGTTTTTATTGTAATATTTAAATTATTTGCAGATATTAAGGGCATATCTTAACATTTGCAGTTTCTGAAACAAGTCTACTGTTTACTTGTGATGTAAATTGGTAATTTTCAAATCTTCTGAATTTCAGTCTTCTTTGAGCTGGTCTCATAGGTACATTTTGAAAAAGATTAAGGTAAGGGGTGGTCATGGGCAAGACATATAAAATAGCAACGTGATTTAGAAATAATTGGGTGCTCCCTACTCTCATTTCAGTGTATATTATGTACCTATAGGGTTTTATTAGTAGTATTGTTCTTTGATAACTAACCTAAATAAGGAAACCTTTAGCGAAAAAAGAAAAACATTCACCTTCTCAATTCTTTCACAGCGGTGACAGAGAAGTGAGAAAATTTCAATGCAATTATATAGGAAATAACACTAGTTCTAGATGCAATTTATTTCCAATGTAATTGCATTGACTTTTTCTCATTCCTCTGACCCTGCTGAGAAAGAAATGTGCAGGATACATTTTTTAAATTTTTGATAAATTTTTCTTATTTAAGTTACTTATCACTGTTTGTCCTAAATAACCAACCTACTACAGACTCTGTACCCGAAAATGGCCTTTTTCAGAACGGCCCATTTTTAACTTCCAGGGGAAGATTGAGATTTGAATTTGTCCTTTTACAACACTGATGATTTTTTTTTTATCAAACAAATAAAATTTTATGTACCTATTTCAAATACATACACAAACTCCATTCCAATCATTGTTAATTTTTAATATCAGAACATTTTCGAATTTAGGTGGGATGGGAGAATAAAGTCGTATTTTTCCATCTTAGATTTTTTTCTTGTATCTTTCCTCAATTTGAGCACTATATCCGAAATTCGAAGAACAGTTTTTTTTTTCTCTCTATCCCAGTGGTGGGGGTCAGGTTTATTTTTATCAACACAATTTTGTTTGTATTTTTGTAACTTGTGCCGCGTTACCCCTTGAACGACTTAATTTCAATGAAACTCGATACATAGCAAACACTCAGAAAAATATAGCATCAATTTTTCCTCATTCTTGACAAACAAATGGCGAAAAAAGCTAGTTTTAAAGTAAGTTGATAGCGATATAACGACAAGGCGTCTTGTTCTTTTCACGCCATCTGTAAAAACTTATTTATAATTCAGTACCAAACCGTATTTACATGATTTTTGGCATAACGGAGAAGGGCATTAGAAATTTTTCATGTGGATTTATTGAATAATTATTTTTAGAGGGATTCTCATCTTACTATTGGTAACAAAATACTTTAAAATAATGATTAAACACATACTACAGTAACTTATAATACCTACTTGACCAGTGCGATGAAAATGGGGGCACTAATAAATATAAGGCGGAACACACCGTGATTTACGATGGTTCATTATTTTTTCAACCACATAACTTTTCTTCTTTGAGTTGATCAGTGGCGGATTTACCGTAAAAGCAACATAGGCCTTGGGCGGCAAAAAATGAAGCAACTTAAATATGGAAAAAAACATTTTTTGGATTTAGCTGCAATGAACACGATTGAAAATCAGAAAGATACAGTACAGTTTTCATTACACATAGCAAACTCCAACTGCCGTAAAGCTTTTTTTTTGACAATTAGGGCGCTTTAACTTCGAGGTCGTTCGCGTCCGTAAAGCTTTAGAATAAATGTAAATGAGATTTTGAGTTTTTCATTAATGTTTGTATTTCTCTTGTCTCAAAATAATTGTCAGCTAGTAAGCACTAACGAATGAAATTATCAAAATCGCATTTTGTCAAAATAGAGGCAACAATTTTTAAATTGTCTAGGGGCGGCGAGAGTTTGAAAAGCCACTGTGATAAATAATAATGTAACAAATTTGATGCTATCTGGCCATAATTTGGTGAATTTGAACTAAAAATAAGTCATAGCTTGAAAACTGTTAAACATTCTTTAGATCAGGTGTCCCACCCTGGTTTTTGGGGGGTGTTTAGGCTGGCAGACCCAGTCTAACCTTGCGCAGACTTCAACACGCATTTTTTTTTTTTTTTTTTTTTTTTTTTTTTTTTTTTTTTTTTTTTTTTTTTTTTNACTTTTGTACATAATTTTATTTAAATCAAACAAAAATTTTAATTTCCATACAAAAATGGGAAAATCGGCCGTAACTCGAAAACGGTTGGAGGGCTTTCAACTCTGATATTTTTTCTGGGCTCCCAGTCTTTGTTTTTTTTTTGGGGTGGGAGGGGTCCATTCCTATCAAATGTTCTATATTTCTTACCGTTTCTAATAGTATTCTATGATTTTCCATACAAAAATCGGCCGTACCTCGGCCGGTTGACCCAGTTGTAGAGTTTTGAATTCTGATAATTTCAATGGAGTCCCAGTCTTTGGTTTGGGGGGGGGGGATTTCCATTCCCATCAATTGTTCTATACTCTTACCGTATCTAATAGTATTCTATGATATCCCCTACAAAAATCGGCCGTACCTCGAAAACGGTTGTATATTTTTGAACTATGATAATTTATCTGGGGTGTCAGTCTATGGGTTTTTTTTTGGGGGGGGGGGGCCATNGGTCATTACCATCAATTTTTCTATATATCTTACCACTTTGGCTAAACAATGAGTATTGTCAAAATTTTATTCTGCCCGATCCCGGATTCGAACTTGTAACCCTCGAATGGGTAGTCACAATTTTGCAAAATATCTTTCTCGCTTTGAGTTGATATGTTGTCGCAACAAATCTTAAGATATGGCCAAAATTAGGAAAATTTCGTTAAAAAAATTAAAAAATCGACCGGAAAAGTGGCCGTAACTAAAAAACGGCCGGACATTTGTGATTTTTTTTACACTAAAACCTTCCTCGGGAGTCACTTGTTCGAGTGGCGAAAACAGCATTAAAATCCGTTCGGTAGTTTTTGAGTTTATCGCGAACAGACAGACAGACACGAAAAATTTATAATATGTATACATTCAGAAAAAATTGAAAAATTTCATTAGGATAATTTTCTCACCGGGCCTCTTAGGAAATCCCGGGCCTGGGGGGATTCTCCCTATTCCCCCCCTCTTTTCGGGCCTGCTTCTGTTAAACTCCGGATTATACGAATATGTATATTTCTTTAGGGATGGGATTTTCGACTCACTTACATGAGTCGACTCGACTATTTTTTACTACATCTTATCTAGCATTTTCAACCAATGTTTCCCTCTAAAAATCGGACCAACATTTAAATATAAACGCGCAACCTGGATAACCTCAGGTATTCGAACATCCCTCAAAAATAAAAAGCGGCTTTTTAAATTAAGTAAGGATACGCAAGATCCGGATTTTCATGATTTTTTTCACCTGTATAAGAAAACTCTTGATAGTATAATCCATTGTGCCAAAATATTTTTTGTTGACAAAAATATTATCAACAAAAAATCAAAGAATCTAAAAACAAAATCAGAACCATCTGGGACTCAATTCAGGAAACAAGTAACTATAAGCCCAAAAATAAACAAGCAAAATCAATTACCCTTGTCTGTGATGGACAAAAGGTTACAGATCCTCATGAGGTCTCAACCAAATTTAATTGCCATTTTAACGAGATTGCTAAGTCTACTATTTTATCTTCTGCCTCCAGTTCTAGTATGAATTCTAACATTGATCCCACCTCCTTCCTTCGTGCCATAAGTCATCACACCTATTTGAATGAACTCCCCCTCACAGATGAAACGGAGTTATTCCAAGTCATTCACAAGATGGTCAGCAAGCCATCTACAGGTATTGACGGTATTCCCATAACCATCGTGAAAGAAAACATTCAGTCA
>CM022874.1:25245140-25264747 GCA_012654025.1 Pachypsylla venusta | reverse complement strand
TTAAAAACAACTTATTTGATCAGAAAGACATAATAAAACCAATTGACAGAAGTGGTATCTACCAAATAAACGTCCCCAACTTCGGTGAATACATTAAAAAGATATCACAATTAATCGTTATCAGAAAAAAAAACATAATTTTCGTTCAGTAAACAACAAACAATCGGAAAAATTTAATTTGCTGATTTTATGATTACCAATAATAATAATAAATATATATCTGTATTAGCCTGCAACATCGAAATCAAGCTTTTTTTTAAAAAAAAATAAAAAATAATAGTAAGTAGTAATAGAAAATTATGTTGTCCCACTTGGAAGTATCTTCTCCGCGCTAGAGTTTAAAATGAACCAATCCGATGACATGTTCATTCATTTACTTATCTCTGATTAAAAAAAAAAAAAAAAAAAAGTACTCGTAATCGACTCTTTGAAGAGTCGACTCATTTCAAAAAGATGAGTCGACTCGTGGATGACTAACCCATCCCTATATTTCTTTTTAATAGTAAGTAGTAATAGAAAATTATGTTGTCCCACTTGGAAGTATCTTCTCCGCGCTAGAGTTTAAAATGAACCAATCCGATGACATGTTCATTCATTTACTTATCTCTGATTGGCTTCAATCTGATTGGTAGTTCTTTTTTAAAAATAAATGAGTTTTTTAACGTTCGTTCACAGATGTCTTTTTGTTTATTAAAAAGACTGCGATGCTAAGATGTTTGTTAGATGATAGCAATGTATTATTTTTAATTTCAGTAAAAAAATCAAAGACTTTAATTTTTCTATTTAATAAAATGTTTATTCGATTAATTATTGTTTATTTGTGTTAAGTGTTGTATATTTCATATTTTATCGGTAAGTCTTCATAGTGAAATGATTAAAAACATCAAAGATTCTGCATTGCTGCCTGTACCTTTTTTAATATTCGAAATTTGAAGGTACATGACCCCCATCATTTTACGCGGTATATTTCTGATATGGAATGTAGACGTTGATTTTTTTTTGCTCTGACCCATCTAATGAATATTTTGGGGCTATTGGGTACGTAAATTGTTATAATTTACTTCTCATTAGAATTCATTGATTCTTAACGAATCTGATTTTTTTTCCTTTCAATTTTGTATTTTTGTTTTAAATAACCCTTTGGGAATCTTTTCTTATTGCAAGTCCTTTGAGAGTAATAACTCTACTCACAAAGTTTCTTAACTTAACTTTGATAAGATTTTAGCAAAGCTTGTCCGACAGTTTGTGGTTATGTTGGAAAACTAAGAGTTTTTTTTAATGCTGTGCAATAGACATGCCGAGTGTGATCACCTGTACACCATGACAGGGTGTATCACACTCGACATGCACCAACAAGGTACTGGGTTCGCATAATGGTTGGGTTGAATGTATGAGAAAGGTTTTTTTTAACTTGGTGTGATTTTGTCTGGGGTTAACATAGCCTCCTGAAGTTGAAGACAATTGGGAGGCTATGATAATAGTCTAACTCTGAAGTATTGTTAACCTTAACTTTTATACATCAGAGCACATCTGAATCTAAATCATCATCAAATACAAAAGTGTTAGCCTTGGTCATTGAAACATAAGGACTGAATGATTTTTTTACTGGGAAAATAATGTAGTGGGTTTCCCGCTAATTTCTGGTTTAGTAATTGGGAGAACGGCAAATCGCCTTTTAATTTCTGATTTATTTATTTTATGTTATAATATATCATTGTCTCTGATAGACTACAGTTCCTACAGAAATTAAAGGCTATTCCGAAAGAATAATATTTTGGAGGGAAATCAAGGATACCATAGGTTTAAAACATAAATTAGACAATGTAACATCATTGATCTCCTGGACAGTAGTACACATCATAATGCTATAGTATTTTATTGTATCATACGATGATCCATTCTCATTCTATTTCATTCTTAATGGACTTTTATTTTTATAGATTTATGTATTGCAAAAAACCCGCTAAAAAGAGCCATTTTTGGCGGTAACTTGCTTCCACTGGAACTTTGGATTTGTTCCTTTCTTATTACGCATTCTCATACTAAAAGGGATCTGTGTGCCAAATTTCAAGTCTCTAGGTTTAGCCATCGTGGAGCTACGTTGATTATCAGTCAGTCAGTGAACCGGTATACAAACTGGGCTTTGTGTTTTATAAGTATAGATTACTTTTGCTTTCTGATGTATAATATATGGTCTATTTTTATTCATTTAGCGAAATCCTTTTGATTGGTTCACGGAGTTCTGGCCATTTTTCAAATAATGTATATATCACAATAAAGAGTTAGGGATCTCTTTGCGGGTCGAGTTCACCCTGTGAGCTAATGTTGATATATACATTATTTGAAAAAAATAATACTAAAAGCAATTTTACAACACTTTAACTTAACGAAAAAAGTTTCTGGGATCCCTTGTCAATTATTTATTATCCGCCAAATGTATTACTTAAATATGCGATGACAATAAGATCTGCAGATAACATTTAAGCTGCAGTTTCATACATCTGGCTACCGTCGAAAATTATGGTGTCACTATTGATGATGATAATGAAAGAAAACAACACACCTATAATCAGGTAGATATGAATAATACAAAGTGTAAAGAATAAGGAGTGTTTTAGATAAGAAAGAGGGAGAAAGAGAATGTTATCTTTTTTTCTTAGAAATTTTGAAGGTAAAACTTGTTAATATTTTTGCTGTCCCTTCTAGCCTTCAATGTGCTATTGTTTTATTTTTAAAAGAAAAAAGAACAAAATCACTCAACCTTTTTTAAAAAAATTAGTAGGCTCTCTTTTACCTCCTCATTTAGACAATATTAATATGAACACCAAAAGTTAGCATACATTTTTTTTTTAAAATTAATTCTCTAAATTCTAGTATTCAGTTTTTAAACTCTGACTATATGGAGCAAATGCCCCCTACAGGGTTTATGGATTTATTACTCCACAGATGCCCTGTATATTAATAAATTTCATTTGTGAGTATGTATCACAATTTGTCAGGGAATCGTGAAAATAATCTTCCACTCCCGACACCTTCTCTGTCAAAAATGAGTAATATCTCTAAAAACTACTGAAAAATCAAATTCCAATATGTATTCCAAAGCGTTTTTGAGTTACCGCCATTTTTCCCCTTTTGGCAAGGAACAAATTGACAGAGTTTTTCATATTCCATTTTTGAACCCTCCCAAGCGGGAATAATTCGTGTTGTTGTAGCAGCGGTGTTCCTCCTAACGGATCTTCCCATTTTTGGATTCAGGCTTGAAAAAATGTTAGAAATAAGTTGATATAAGGTTACCGAAAAGGTTTTGATGACCCTTGGCTAGAACTGTTCCAGTTAGTCCTGGTGCGTAGTAACGGCCATCGTGAGGACGAAAATCAATACGTGTTAATTATTCGTTCTTACATAGTTTCAAACTTAAATACATTTCCCAAATTTTTAACTGGACTAAGGATCGGTACTCGCCTGATGTGGGTATCGTAACCATAGGTTGACAATAAACTGTTTAAAAATTCGAGAAAGAGTAGCGAAATTCCAATTATTAATTATTTTTGCGCCAAACCGATTCTTATTATTTTTTTTAACTCAACGGTTTCTGAGTATTTTAGAAAAAGAAATGAATTTTTATTGTGATATAAAAAAAACATTTGAAAATCAAAAGAATACTGACTGGTTCTTTTGAATGTTATCAATTTTTAATTATTGTTGTTCGCTTTGATCAAAAATCGGTTAACCGAAACATAAATTAGCTACCTGACCAAATAGAAAGAACCTTTTCTTTTCTATGACACATTCGAAGTGGAGACGTGATGTTTATGAATCAACTTGAGAGACGTCTCCATGATAAATTTTGCATCACACTTTACTTGCAACATAGAGGTACCGACTTCGATTCCGAGCCCGATCAACTATTTGAGAAAGGTTTTTACTTCCTAACCAGCCATTTCCACAAGATATAATAAATATGTCAAGATACGAGGCAAAAGAAAAACAGGAAAATAATAAACCCCTTTGCTAAGTGAGAGTTCATTAATATAAGCCAATAGAAAGAAAACCATTCCACCAGTTTGTGAAACTCAGTTGCCATTCACTAATATTTGATTTCGATGCTAGTCAATAATATTTTCAAATTTAATTATTTTGACTAATTAAATTATTGAAATTTACAATCTATTAAAATTTTAGGGTAGATCTTTCTAAATTCTGAGTTATATTAAGCATTCATTTCATTTTGTTCATTTATGTTTAAGAAATTTAAAGGTAAATAATTGCCTTCCTAAGGCAATGGTAATTATTAGTTTTATATGTGAGTCTTTTTTTCTAACCCAGGAAATTGTCTATACATTCAATAATAAGTAAGTCAGTTTTTCTGTTACAATTTGTATACCGGGTGTTTCGAAACGGATCTAAACCATAGTGTGTGGTGATTTTTGAGCCAAAAATAAGTCGAAAATGTTCACTGAACATGTTCAGAAATGCACCCACTCGTAGATAAAAAAAATGGGGGAAAAATGATAGTTTTCTGTTATTGTGTGTCAACAAATGCATGGATCATCATGAAAATTGGTATGCCGGAGTTTTTTGAATGGTGATTTAATTTTAATGCGGTGACTTCCTTTTTATGTTGAAAACTCGTGTTTCTTAGAATAAAACTTGTGTTTTAGGCTTGTTCCTATTTGTACTTAAAAAAAGTTTGATCTAATTGACTATTTCCCGGTTCTTGGGCTCGGGTATTTGAGGGTAAACTTAATGTGTTGCAAGCTGCAAGAATGACCGCTTCTTACTTATAATATCATTTCTTTGTTAAATTTTCTATTACGGCCAAAATAGTTTTCTCCGTTTATTTCTTTGCAAATATAGAAATATATGCCATAGGTAGGATACCAACAAAGAAAGATACAGAGGATTTGATATTTTTCCTGAATACTGGTGTGGTTCATTCCCGGTTATATTTTATATCTCCTTAGATTTTGGGCTGTAATTGCACAGCTAAAAATCATTCTTTGGCGATAACTCGCTTTCAGTTAAATTTTGCATTTTTTTTAATATGCGTAAGTTTCTAGCTTTAGTCATCTTGGAATTACATTGATAATTATAAAAGAATATATCAACTGGACTTAAGGCTTTATAAGTTAGTATGATTATGTAGATAACTCTATAAAAAAGTACTTTATTGTTGATTTCAGGTTGATTTTGTCCAATTTTAAATTCAAAATGAATACTCCTGCAGCAAATAGTGTACTGAGAAATACATTTTACAAGTATGGGAGCTCTACAAACAGTTACGGTTATGAGGATCAAGATAGTGGTATATTTACACCCGGCTCCAATTACCAATTATCATTCAATTCACCTGACGACACAAGTTGGTCGAACAGAATGTATTCACCATGTCGTTATAAAATAGATTTTCTCCGTGAATTAGGCAGTAATCACAATTTCTCTCCTGTACTATCAACAATTTTTGATAATCTTTCTGATGAAGATATTAGTGCTGCAAGTCAAGTGTCAAAATGTTGGAACGATATCATTAATTGTAATTTAGTTGTAAAGAAGCGATTACAGTTGTATTTGAAAAGGAAGAAAGCAAATTTAGAAAATTCTTGTGAAATTAAAAAATCAAATGTAAGAAGAAAGTGGTAGTTATTTTCTAACGACGGTTCTAACACTTAATAGAACGGTACATGATCTTTGGAGAACAAATACTCCTATTTTAATGGGATAGCATGCTTAGTACACACTTGTGCGTTCCAAGGCGACCTGGAACGACAACCAAAGTTCCAGCTAAGGGCCATCTAATACTTTTCGGTATCCTCATATCAACCCATTTCTAACATTTTTTTTTCCAAACCTGAATACAAAAATAGGGAAAACCGTTGATTTTAAGAGGGACACTGCCACAACAACCAATAACACAGAAAGAAACCCTATTTAAGGGCCAGAGGTTTAGTGGGTATCTCCTGTGGAAAAGGCGATTTTTAAAAGAATAATCGTAGAAGGTGATTAAGGACAAGACAATGAGAACCCCATTATTTTCCCAAGTGAAGCATACATAGAGTTAATGGATGCAGTCACAAGGATTAATTTTTAGAATATGATGATGTTCTTGTTGTCAGAACACTGAAATTGTACTCAGGTTTAAGCTAGATTAAGAAAATAATGCAGACAATACTCGACGAAAAACTTGTTCTATTTATTGTAGTTTTATCGAGTAACTGTCTACTTTTAAGATTGGTGATGATTATTTTTTTGTAATCAAATTGTTTTTTCAGGTGTCCCAACCGTCAGAATTCAATTCTATATATAGCTTACGTTTGTTTAATGATATTACCAATATCAAGTCAAGTAACCAAAACATTAGCCAGGAGCAATCAGCAAACGCAATGAAATTCAATTTATTTTGTCAGGTAAGTTCTCTCAACCAAAAAGGAAAATGCCGGTTTTCCTGAAACAAAATAATTGAGAAAGTTATAGTAAGAAATTAATGTTATTTTAATATTTTGAAAACAATGTTGATTTTGGGCTCTGGGGAACTCAAATGAGTTTTGACATTAAAAACTCGACATCGAAAATTTCAATCCATTACAATGCTTTCCTTTTTAAAGGATAAATTTAAATCAACAAATATAACAAATTTCCATCATGTCTGTAACATCCTTCGGCCTGAGTCCACTTAAATTGAAAGCAACTCTGCAATAATGTTAAATTTACATTTTTCAACTCATTTAATAGTGTTACTGTATTGATTGGGGAGACGGGCCTCAGCGTCTCAATAATGATTAGCCTCCAAAATAGAATACGTACGTATGTGGAATTAAAACTTTAACAGCAAACAGAATCTTCTTTAATTTAGATCTGTAGTCTGATACGTGGCAAATCTGACTACTAGGATTCACCCACCTATAACTATTGCTTTTAGCTTCATTCCGAACTTTTGATTGATTAAAAATTATCCTTGTTGGATACAACAACCTTCGGAGTGTACCTTTATTAATCAACGGCTTATCTTCGTCCTTAGTCTAATCATCACTTCATTTAATTAATCGCTCTTTCAAAACGAGCCTATTTGTTCATCCCAAATAACAAGGCATTTCACACCGCGTTTTTTAGGTAGGTTGTAGAAATAGAGGGTTTTGTGGAACAGAACACAGTCGGTGAAATCTCAACACCTAATGATATTTTTTCTGCTTACAGGAAGGTAAGAAACTTGTCAAAGGAGAATATCTATCTCATTGTGTTCGATGTGGGCTGCCGGCCAAAATTCACAGAGAAAATAATAAAGTGGGAATTTGTGTCAACGCTGGCTGTGAGTATACATTTTGTACGGAATGCTTTTGTTCCTACAAGGACTCTTCACATTGTTGTATTAAGATTCCGCCAACGACACCACGTTCAAAAAGGAAATATTTTTCAGTAAATACTAAATCGAATAAAGCCAATTTAAGAAGACTTTTAAAGTATTGAAAAAAATTTAACTGTGATAAAAAAATTAGGTTGATCTTTTTTGTGAAGACAGTTTGAATCGAAAGGTTATTATTTATTATTATTTTTAAAAAAATACAAGAACAATGAGGAGGCCAATATATGAAAGCGTGTTTTTTGTCTATTAAAATATTTTCAAGATGACTGAGTCGACAATAGAGATCTCTCCAAAATATATATATTTTTATCAAAGATAAATAATAAAAAGGCTCAGTCGTCTTGAATATAGTAGTTCGTATATGAAAAAAAACTTAGTTGTAATTTGATAAAAAAATCTCTACTTCCAATTTTATGTTGCAAACAGCTACAAACTTTATATCAAAATTAAATTCTATTTTTCAATTTTTCACCGGGAAGTCAATTTTAGAAGACTTACATTTCGATTCAAACATCTTCACTTTCAATATTAATTACTATTTCCTATGGACTGAAATGAAACCATTTTCTGCCTTATTGAATAATGAACAAAATATTTATCATTATATTGTAGTAAAAAAAGAAAATTATGAAGTTAGGGGTTAATATTTCTTGAGAATTTAATTGAATAATCGTGTTTTATTAATATATCACTGTCTGTTGACCTTGAATTACAAAAAACAAGCTTAAAACTTAAAGCATAGTTTAACATTCATATTGTTGGTAAAAAAAAATTGAACTTGTGTGTTCTAGTCCGTTTACTTAGGTTAATCAGCCTCTTTTATGTGAAAAAGTAGTAGCTATATGAAACTCAATCATTGGTTTATTATTTTCTATTGAATTTATTTTAACTTGCTTTTGTGTACTACTTTCAAGAAATAATGAATCTTTGGAATCGACTACCATTGCAACATAATGTTTTGCAAAAAATTAATCTTTTTACAAAAAGACGGATTATACACAAGGACAATCGACAAATAAAGATGTTTTGACGAAAAAAAAACAAACATTAATTTAAAATTTCTACACCTGTTGTTCAAATCAAAGACATTAAAAAAGTCGCAAATTTTTTACTTTCGTATTCATCTCCAAAATAGTGATTTACATTATATGTACCAAAAAAACTCGATAATTTTCATCGTTCTCAAAAATAGCAAAATTTTAATTTAATCTTATTTTCTTATATTTTTTATGATTTTTTTTTACGAGCATGACCTTTTTGTTTTGTTTAAAATTATTAATGTTCTGTATTTATCAATAATTCAATCATTTTAGTCAATTTCTCATATTTTATCAAGTGGATCATGACGCACTACGCTCTCTATTAAATTTGAAGATATGTTTGATGACAGCATAAATAATTGATATTAATTATTGTGTAATGTCGAGTTCTACTGAAATCAAAAAATGGGACAGCCTTTTGACGGTCGTAATATTTTCAAAATCTGTTGACGGCTGTTATCGGGTGAAACATATGAGTGCTCCAGATCCCGACATAGACCATACATACTCTGATATGCTAATCGGCATTATCCGAAATATGGAAAATAAAAATCAAAGTGTACTGTATGTCTGACACACAGTACGAAATTCTGCTCGCGAAATTTCCCACGATTTATTTACTTTGTGTGTCCAGTAACATAATAGTATCTTGTCCATACACAAAAAATGCTTCATCAAAGTTTATCCTTAATCAGATAGCAACTATCTGATGACCCTATGATTGCCTTATTTTGGTATTAAGGCATGTATCTCCCATTGCCTTCTGCATGGATAATGGGAAACTAGACGATTGTTCATTTGTCCACTAGTCGCCTTCTGCAACGTGTCTCGACCTAGTTCCTTGAAACTATTGTTAATTGGCAAATATACTCCCGAAATTTTCTAATTTTTTTTTGCAAATTTTAAGGGGTAACCACTTATATTTTATCCATTGGACGGTGAACTAATATGCGTCATCTATTAACAGAATTCTGTCTACTTTGATATAATGAGGACACGATTTTTAGCTTCATCCTTGGTCTGGTGGTAATCACATTGAATTGTACCAACGAGACCCGAATTCGATGTCCAAAAAATAGAAATTTACTATAAACGTGTTTTGTATTGTCACGAGATAACACAAAACACTTTGAATTTCCAAGTTTAATTTAGATTGGAATTATCGAAAGTTTTGTTTTGAGCTGGAGGGAAAGTACCCCACCCCGATTAAATACTGTATATTAGTTGTTTTCAAAAATACTCATTTTAAGATCTTTAATTTTTTTTTATATATTGTTGAAGTTCACTTATTTACAAGGTGTACCTATGTAAAACATTTTAAGGACTTGTTCCTGACCTTATAATAGAAGGAAAATATTCCATGAACATGGGACCCAAAAATGCAAAAGGTATCCCACCCCGATTAAATACTGTACATTAGTTGTTTTCAAAAATACTCATTTTAAGATCTTTATTTATTTATTTTTTTTTTTTATCTATTTTTGATGATCACTTATTTACAAGGTGTACCTCCTATGTAAAACATTTTAAGGGCTTGTTCCTGACCTTATAATAGAAGGAAAATATTCCATGAACATGGGACCAAAAATGCAAAAGGTATCCCACCCCGATTAAATACTGTACATTAGTTGTTTTCAAAAATACTCATTTTAAGATCTTTGTTTTTTTTTTTATCTATTTTTGATGTTCACTTATTTACAAGGTGTACCTCCTATGTAAAACATTTTAAGGGCTTATTCCTGACCTTATAATAGACATATAATATTCCATGAACATGGAACCGAAAATGCACATCACGAAGGTGCATGAAAAATGTATGTGTGAATTCCATTGAGCGTCACTTACAAAGGTTTGGTATAATTATACCTAAGCCCACTTGTCCTTTCTGCTTCAGTTTAAGCTCTGTTTACTCTAGCATTATAATCTTTTTAGCTAAGTATGTCATCTAATTTATTATCTTTCTATTTTCAACCTAAGAAACTCGTCCTGAAATTTAGTCATGCATTTAGTTACACCTATAGATTGTATAGTACCTTCATATATTTGTAAATAGTATCTTCTTATTATTATCTGTCACTCATTTTTTCACCTCAGTTGAATACTCATTTTTTACGTTTGCTTCCTTTTTAGAAGCTTTGTATTTTTTATTATTTAGTAATACTTGATCAAACTATTTCATTAATTTATATTTTTGACTCGATAACAAAGTACACGAATAACTATTCCATGTATGCATATTTTTTATCTCGGTAACCAAGTACACGAATAACTATTCCATTAATGTATACATTTTTATCGCGGTAACCAAATGCACGAATAACTATTCCATTAATGTATGTAGGTAAATTTGTATCTCGGTAACCAAATACACGACTAAATATTCCATTAATGTATATTTTTGACTCGATAACAAAGTACACGAATAGCTATTCCATTAATATATGCATATTTTTGCCTCGGTAACCAAATGCATGAATAACTGTCCCATTAATGTATGTATATTTTTATCTCGGTAACCAAGTGCTTGAATAACTATTCCATCAATGTATATTTTTATCTTAGTGGTTAATAGTTAATATTTTCTTCGATTAGTAATGTTGATTAAAAAAATTGCTAAAATTGACATTTTTTAACACAACTCCCGGCAAGGCTTTTGCCGTAGAAAACGTTTCCCACCCCTGGTTAGCGGGTAAACAATATATTTTTACTCGCCAACTTTTAGTAATCTGTGCACACAGATTTCTTCAAGAAAAAGACCACAACCATTTTTGCCGGACTGACCCCAGTAACCCCCATTCTTTGTTCTTCCACTTTTATTTTTTCCACACCCTTCATGTTCCGCTTCTGAAATCACTTTAGGGTTGGTACACACGCCCAAATTTAGATTTGTACAGTCGTTATATCTCTAGGTGTTGATATCAAATGAATGCCTCATTGTACACATAAATTTCTGCGGGTGTATCATCTACCTTGAGATACTCTTATACAAAATGAATATTCCATATTATTTTTTTGCTCTAAGCAATCATTTCTCATTAATATTGTATTATAATTGTGTAAATATTCTTGTTAGAATCAGAGATTTATTTTAAACAGAGAACAAATTAGTTTATTGTTTATAATTATTTGATTGTTTAATAAAAGTGTTTTTCACATTTCATATTTTTTTTTAGAAATAATTATATTGAATAATTTCTGTTTCTTTCTTCTTTTGTCAGATGAATTTTTCAGGATTGTGCAAGTAGGGATTTTCCTCGCGTTCTTTAAATCAGTTTAATTGAGATCTTTAAGTCAGTTTAAACTTGAAATTTTTAAGTTTAAATTACCGAAAATATTTTGAAATGAACTACAATACTATATAATGATATGCAAGTTGATGTAGCAGGCAGAGTTCCTTTATAATCAACGGTGTTCAGATTCAGCTGTGTAAAAATGATGGAAATCGGTAAATATGAAGTTACTGAAAATATTTTAGTAATAGCAACAGCAATTCAAACTTGCTATTGGAAGGTTCTGGTTTCCCTTCTGCAGAATCGAATCACGGGTCCATATAAGCTGTCAAAATTGTGGCGTTCATTGGACCTGCGTTTTGTTAATTGTAAAATGTATTAATATTTGTGTTAGCGGATAATATTGCATCGTCAAAACCTAAATTTGTGAGTATCACATCATTACAAGGGCCACTACACTAAACCATCACTGCACTATATATTTTTTGCTCATGTAATGCCACCACTGGTTGCTGCTCATATTAAAGTATCTGCTCAATTGTCCTCAGGAGTCTGAGTGCATCTCGAAAAACCAAGCACTGTTAAAAAAAAATCCGGTTCCGCCAGGATTCGGACCCTGGTATGCAAAGCCAGTGTGATACCCACTATGTCAGGGAGTTTTGGTTAAGTCCAGCCATTTAGAGTACTATCTCGAGTAGACCGACTGGTAGGTGCTCCTCAGAAAAAAAAATGTGAGAAAGTTCTCCTGGGACGTAGACCCAATAATTGTGATATGTAATTGAAAATGTTTTGATAACCTTTGGCTGGAAATATTAACCTTGAGCTGCGGCGCCCGAGTTTCATTTCTTGAAATAAATAACAAATTTAAAATACATTTATTCTAATGGTATTCATCTATTTCATACAAAGTAAAGTGAATCCTTTCTAAATTATTAGAATGAACTTACAAAAGAATATAATTTCATTTGGTTTCTCCAAGTTTTCACTCAATCGTCAATCAAGGTCATTTGAACTTCATATACAGGGCGTAACATGTCTTTTGAAATCACATGTTCTATGGGTTGAATGAGAGGGTATACGAGTACTCTGCGTGAATATTCTTTCCTGATTTAATAAAAAGCTATCGGAAAGTCTTTTCTGTAATAATCAGGGGCGTAGATATTAGGGAGCACATGCGATAAAGTTATCAATACTTCAGGGGGCTCATAAATCACAAAATGTAACTTTTGGGACGTGTCCCTTCGTTTGAACGCATTTTTTCTATTACACTTTGCTGTATATAAATGCGCACGTTCGCACTAATAGTTTGTCAAAAGTCTTAGAATGTCTAATAAATTTACTAGTCAAGTAAAGTATATTGTCCCAAACATTTTTCATCGTGGATGGGCCACTTAAAGTGAGCACCCCTCCTAACATCCAGTTCACAATTACTGCAGGTAAAAAAAAAGTTAGCACAACTTAATTTTCTAGTGGAGAACAGCTTGTATGTGACTGACAGGAACGCTTCAAGGACCAACTATTCAATTTTAACATCGTAGGTATCTTAAAATCTAAAATTTGAGGGGAAGAGATATTTTTTTTGTTCTTCATATAACAGGAAATTAATTTTTAACCTTTTGGCGTAGAATTAACAATTTTTTTCGGCACGAACTTTGTTTTTACCAATGGGAACCTCTTTTTGATTCGGATTCTACTCGAGAATTTAATGAAAAAATTACCAATGATCCAAATAGGGGGGGGGGGNNNGGGGGGGGGGGGGGGGGTAATTGAAAATAAGGTGAGGGGTCACTTTAGATGGACCAATGTATAGTATGCTTAGGAAAAAAAATCGTTTCATGGTAACATATTTTTAAACGTCTCTGTCATGTAAAACCTAGTATTGCTGTTAGGAATATCACTTTTTGTAAGATCCGACCAATTAAGATCAACAGGACGTCCAATTCAGAATGCTGAAGTTAGCCTAACCATTCAGAATTGTAACGGTGATATTATATTTTTTAATGAAATCTTTTTTTTAATCATTAACCTTGTTTTATTAGCACAGAATTTGATCAGGGTGTCCTTACGGTCAGTCTGTATTAGTACAGGTTGAGGTCTTTGGTTGGTCGTGAGTAGTGTTGTGCCTAATTGACTGGTCAAGATAGTCCGAGGAAGTATTTAGGTATCTGATATGTATAAGACGGTATTGACATAATTACGGACATTCTGAAAAACAAAGCAGAAAAAACATATTTAGTGGAAGATTTCTTCAATGAAGCCTCTCCAAATTGGGAGCGGTCAATGTAACATAAGGAATGAAACGCGGACCAAAGTGACGGGTTCTATTTGGAACTTTAGAATACAAAACTCTGTGGTCAATAAAACGCTAGAACTTATGGTAACCGCTCTTGCAGATGCTTTAACCTGGTTGGAACTTTTTACCCATTTTTGCAATCTTCAATGTCATCATACTAAGAAGAAAAGGTCATCTTCCGCCGGGGTTGCGATGTCGTAACATTGTCAATTAACTATTAGGTATTAATTCTGGTTTGTGCTATAGACTAGTTAACCTGTTAAATATGTAACACAAGCAACGGGTCTCTTCTGCTATTATAATTTTATTCGCAAGAACCTACCTTGTCGTTTCTTAGTATCACTTCTCGATTATCTTTAATCCACAAGGGATTCAATAAATAATCGTTCAGAACATTTTGATTTTTCAATATTATGGGCCGGTTTATTGGAAAAATGGCTCATTCATCTCGAGTAAAAAAGAGCTAAGAGTTAAAACTGACATAAAATCACGTTTTCTTTTTAAAGACTCTTTTAGCTTTGATTTTTAAAAGAGACCCTACTAATCTTCTTACAGAAAAGGAATTATACGCAAGGTCTGCAAAATAAATATGTAATATAGATTCATGCATTTATCCCGGAATACGAGTGTGTATCCAAATCCTCATAATATATATTCAGGTACATACTACAAGATGAAAGACATTTAAAAAAAAATGTGAGATGCTTTCTCAGGTATAAATAAAACATGCAATAAATAATTAGATTATTATTCCGTTCATTCCTTTATTATATTATACTTATAATTTAATATTACTCCAACATTCACAATTTTTATTACCCTACTATTTATAATATTTCCCCAACATTCAAAATTTATATCATACCTAGTATTTGAAAAGTTACCTATAATTATTGGTGAAAAAATTATGGGAATAAAATAATGTTTCACTTCTATTCCCAAAATGACCCTCCCACGACATTTTCCATTCACAAAAGGGTACATGCTAAATTTAAATTCCTCCATTGTAGGATGACTGGCATGGCGGGTTACCTACAAATTTATGACGAATAAGGTGACTAGAGAAATTATTGTTTTCTCTTTAGTGTATTCTTATGAAAAATAGGTACTACATTTTTGTAACTATTTTACAACAATTTAAGAAGAAAAAAGAACAGGATTATTTATAACTACGCCACTGACTAATATAAAATTTTCCTCGACTAAATTCAACCTATGGATAATGTTAAATATTATAATCGAAACAGCACAAAACATTTACTCACCTTTTTTGTGTTGGTTTGCTTCGATGTTCTGTACAAGTAAATCACCAATCACCACCATTACCAGTAATACAAAAGTTAAAATCCATCACCAAAAAATAAATTAAATAAAGTAAATATTTACACTAACTTGTAGTTTTTCTTAGCAAAATATTTTTTTTTTTCCCCCAAATGATCGCTAGTGAAGACTTTGAAAAACCTAAAATCAACTGAACAATAATTTTCTTTAAAAACCCGGGTTCAAAACAGATTTTGTTGGACCACCGATGGCTTTATATGAAAAGTGTTTAGTTTCATTCAGTTAATTCAAAAGATAATTATTAATTTGTTCGGATGTGCAGTTTTAGTAACTCCAGAACAATTTATAAATCCCGGCCATCTGAAATACATCTTCAAAGAAACAAAATATTATAATTAATTGAAAGTTTTGTATCCTTCAACATCACTGTCTCCATGTCGACCGATTTCAATGTACATATGTCGAGGATTGAGTCCAGAATTTTCATGGCACACGGCAAATATTTTATGCCCTCAAGTTATTTTTTTTTTTAAACACCTTTTGGAAGAACCTTCTTTTTAAAACCAGAAGGTGAGACTTGAATTAAACCCAGCTATCGTTTTGCTGAATCACCAAATAAGCCATATCAGTTGTTCCAAGTAAACAGAAATACCCAAAACAGCCAACAATAATTGGATTACATAGCGGTGTTCCATCCCAGTTCTGGTAAGAACTGGGACATTTCTTAGCTTTAGGCGGTAACTCATTTTTTCTCAACAGGTTTAGTTAAATCTTAAATAAATGTCAGTGTAAACGTGATGGTAGGATGTTAGTAGTCATTGTAGTCAGAGGACCAGATGAGTTAAAATTAGTGTAGAGCGACAGTAAAAGTAGGTAATGAAGTTGCTCTAGTAAAGGAGGTTATATTAGTTTGGGTGTGATACAGGTACAGAGACTGTAAAAGTAGGCAACGAAATAAAAGATCTGAGAAAGTAGCAAACAGGTGATGGGTATGTGACTCATTTGGCACATCAACATTGATGCTGACGCGTTTACTTGAGTCAAGAAACTTGAAACAAAATTCATCGATGAGCGCATGAAACAAAAATCAGTTTCATCAAACAAAATTCATCCTTGTGCGCAAGAAACTCAGTTTCATGAAACAAAAGAGTGTTCCACCACTCAAATTCCGTGGTAGAACATTAAGATGGATTCCCTAATTAATTAATTTGTACATAAGTAGGTAGTATTATATGCCTAAATAGTCCAGAATGTGACTGTAAAGATATCTACACGTGGTATAGGTATATATAAAACAGAAAACTATGTACACTGTCAAAGGACGGTGAATGAACCAAGTCTACAAACGTAACTCATAAAACAGAAATCTATGTACACTGTCAAAGAACGGTGAATGAACCAAGTCTAAAAACGTAATTCATAAAACAGAAATCTATGTACACTGTCAAAGGACGGTGAATGAACCAAGTCTACAAAAGTAATTCATAAAACAGAAATCTATGTACACTGTCAAAGAACGGTGAATGAACCAAGTCTACAAAAGTAATTCATAAAACAGAAATCTATGTACACTGTCAAAGAACGGTGAATGAACCAAGTCTACAAAAGTAATTCATAAAACAGAAATCTATGTACACTGTCAAAGAACGGTGAATGAACCAAGTCTACAAAAGTAATTCATAAAACAGAAATCTATGTACACTGTCAAAGAACGGTGAATGAACCAAGTCTACAAAAGTAATTCATAAAACAGAAATCTATGTACACTGTCAAAGAACGGTGAATGAACCAAGTCTACAAAAGTAATTCATAAAACAGAAATCTATGTACACTGTCAAAGAACGGTGAATGAACCAAGTCTACAAAAGTAATTCATAAAACAGAAATCTATGTACACTGTCAAAGAACGGTGAATGAACCAAGTCTACAAAAGTAATTCATAAAACAGAAATCTATGTACACTGTCAAAGAACGGTGAATGAACCAAGTCTACAAAAGTAATTCATAAAACAGAAATCTATGTACACTGTCAAAGAACGGTGAATGAACCAAGTCTACAAAAGTAATTCATAAAACAGAAATCTATGTACACTGTCAAAGAACGGTGAATGAACCAAGTCTACAAAAGTAATTCATAAAACAGAAATCTATGTACACTGTCAAAGAACGGTGAATGAACCAAGTCTACAAAAGTAATTCATAAAACAGAAATCTATGTACACTGTCAAAGAACGGTGAATGAACCAAGTCTACAAAAGTAATTCTTCGGTGAGAGAACCAAAGTTTATAAATCTCTTAAATAATTAGGTGGTACTCCGAAATAAATTACATTCTCGTAATTACTTCTTCCAGATATCAATTTCTATACTAGGGGCTTGCACAAGTTAAATTCAAGCGATTAATTTGGCATTACTTCTAATTTCGTGTAAGCCAGCAGGATATTTAGAAGCATGCATCAAATATATAAAAATAAACGGCTAAAAACATATGAATTCAAAATAAAATGATATAAATAATCTACAAGCCGACATCAACCGTATGTATTTTACTTGAAGGTATATCTAATTAGTTTACAAAACAAGGTTTAAGCATGTTATTTCATTTTTATCATCCATACACTGCACATTTTACTAAACTGAAATTTGACTTTGGAGGCATATGTAAATTAACCTTTAATTTTTTTAATAAAGGAGCATTCACAATACATGAAAATATGATTTGACATGAAAATATCTCTATTGGCTGAGCACGGATAAAACACTGACGGGTGTTATTAATTAAAATCACGGTCACTAACACTATCAGTGAGTAGTGCGGATGCTCCTTAAAATGGGCTCTAAAATATTCTAAGACGAATTTTGCACTGAAGAAACACGATGCACAAGGTGGCAAGAATAATGCATAACATCTTTCCCAATCATCACAGAAACACAAATGCGCTTAGTATTTTTGGTTTGCTAACGATCATACCACGTTGAATACACCAGTTCTTATCAGATTACTGAATTTAAGTAACGTCGGGCGTGGCCAGTACTTGTATTGGTGGCCGCTTGGGAACACCACGTATCGTTGGCTCTTTTTTCCGGCCCAACCCAGGCTGGGTGAGGTCAATGTGTGTAGCTGGTTTGCAAGTTTCCAGCGAATGGAGGGTAAAACCCCTGTCTTAAATGACCAATAGATGTTAAAGAGACGTTATGCCAAATTAAAAAAAAAAAGTATTTTTGGTGTAAGAACAATTATTTCGATATAAATTCCATCCAGTATTAATTTAATGATGCATACTTCTTGCCACCTTGAATAATCGTGATTGTTCGGCGTATCCACCTTAGTGACACAAAATGTCCAAACATAACATTTGACACTTGGTTCATCACAAATTTGTTCTTATACTCAAAAGTATGCAAAAATAATTTTTGCAAGAAAAAGTAAAATTGAAGTTGTAAAACTACCAAGAAAGGAGAAAAAATAGGAAACGTACGATAGAGCGAGTCCATTGTAAAACCAAGCTTTCCATCCAATTCTAGTATTAGCGTCAATGCGAGATTCTATTTCTTGGCACAATATTTTTCTATCGTGAGATCTTCCTGATCTTAAATCACATAACATTCTCTTACGACATTCTGCGTCGCATGAAGGGCGTACAGGAGAGTTTTTCCAGTAAAATCTGTAATGAAAATAAAGAACACGTCAGGAAAACGTTCTTATGATTAGATGGAAGATCTAACTTCAATTCACCACTCTAAATACAACACAAAATAGAAAATAGCTTACAATACTCACGTCTTAGCACGTTAGAAAGGTAGCGCATAAGTTACAACAGGTGTTTCCAGCAAATCACAGAATTTGATTGGGGAGGGGGGAGGTCTATTGTTACAGTGCACTTGTGTGGTTGTTCGACGTGGTCAGGACAGGGTACCAGTTTTTCAGGACTTTTTCTTGTAACAAACATTGGAATCGCTGTTAAATGTTAGACATAAAAGGGTCTAATAACGGGATAAAGATATAGTTAGGTCATCTGGTTACTCTGGTAACTGGTTCAATGCACAACGTCTGAAGTTCATGGAATCGTAATGATTTGAGAATGTGCTATATGCGTTTCTCTCACAATGTCATATTTTGTGATACGCACATACATACTTTATTCTATTTAAAGATTTTTGTTAGTGCATTTGATATATTAATATTTATCGCTAATATAAGATAAATAAATGGTACGGAAAACCGTACTAGACTTTCTCTTCCTTAATCATTCCATCAGACTACCACCGAATGCAGATATTGTTCTTCTAAATTTTAAGTTTTTTAGTTATATATTTTTTTTATATTTCTATTTTCTGTTGATGATGACCATTATTTTAAAAAGATTTTGCAGCCTTCGGATGCGGACTTTGCTCTTTAGTGACAAT
>CM022874.1:25170969-25236570 GCA_012654025.1 Pachypsylla venusta | reverse complement strand
TTTTGGGCCAAAATATGTCTAAAATTTCTGCACGATTACAATACTTAATCTTCTATAGGAAGAGAAAGTAAAAATCATCTTGATCGTCAAGATTTCCCTGACTTTTTGAACTTTTTTTTTGGGGCTTTCCCTGACCTGTGAATACTCTAATTACAATACTTCTAGGTATGGAAAGAAGCTAAAGAGACGGTTTGGAAGGTTATAGAAGACGAACAAAACGGTTTCCAAAGTACGTCCAATTGCTTTGTACTTTGTGTATGTGTAATAGTAACCTAATTGGAGGCCCCTTGTGGTAAATATACTCCATATCCAGGGCATTTTTCAAAATGGGCAAACTGGGCATTTGACCAGGGCGCAAATTCTCTGGAGCGGAAATTTCCGCATAAGTTTGCAATGATTCATGATGTTTATCGAAGAATAATAGTAAATAGTTTTTCATCGCTACGACCTTTTTGAACTCGAAACTTTATAGGTGTTTTTGGAACTAAACAATGGACCATTAAGAATCGAATACATTCTTTTCAAATTGCTGCCCTGCTAAAAACTCTCAAGGGAAGAAGAGTTATATAAATAGCTATTTAAACAAAAAATGAAAAACTATTTTTAATATTTGGACTTATTTCAACTATTTCACAAAAAAAGCGGATTTTTTTTTCATGTCCAGAGAGCTTATCAGGGCTAAAGTGGACCTGTCCATATCGCCGGGGAAATTTGGTACATACCGGTGGCATAGTAAGAGGAGACAGTGGAGGTTTTGGCACAGGAGGGAATATTACTTCCCACTCATGTGTAGGATTTTTGACGTCTTCACACGCATCACCAATCACAAAACTACAAATCTCTTCTGGAGTTAACGTCACTCTTTTGAGAACGTAAACAACTTCTCCCTGGAAAATAAAATAACAATCTATGACTTATATTGCACTGATGGATAGAGTACACACTACCCACATAACAAAAACATTTACAAATGAAATCATAACTTGGGTTGATTCAAATCCAACTTACGAGATAGAAAGTGGAAGTGGCACCTCACTCAGTCTGGCTTCCATTTAAAATTATTACGTATTGGAATATACCTATAGACTACAGGGTCCGGTTCAAGAATTAGGTACCCAATGATTTCGTTGATATCTTCCATGACATTCAATATGGGCCCAGGCCAATAAAGCGGATACAGTGGATGTTAAAGCTAAAGAGCATTTACCGTCTACACCCTTCAGCAAAAGGATCTTAGAAACCCCTACCCATTGTAGAAATGTTTTAAGGCTATAAAGTCTGAATTTAAAAACAGTCCTGATAAAGAAACCTTTCTTTATCAGGACCGTTTCTTTAAAGCGTTTTAATCGTCAAAAGTGATCAATAACTTTTCACGAAATTACACCGATGCCGTGCCGCAATTTATGTATGACTTATTAACCTCCAGAAGTTAAATAAACCATACTTGAGATTTTGAGAAGTTACGTGGGTGGTGAAAAGCAACTCTGCAATGTAATTATCGCCTATATGGCATTTTACCTACATGATATCTTCTAGGTAGTCCATTCCTATTCATTGGTCTTATTTAGAAAGTTCCACACATCTGGCTACTATACGATTATTCCATCTAATGATAATCAACATTTCAATTTGACTAGGTTTCAAAAAACTCAACTGATAATAAAGATGTTAGAGGCATTGATACCTAGACTCATATTAACATAGTTAATGGATAAAAAAAAAATTAGTTAACTACTGAGCCCGCTTCGAATCAGTCCGAGGGGCATTGTGCCAATAAAAATAATAGAGGTCACGTGGTGTCAGTGTTAACTCATGAACTTGTCCCGAATTCTTCAATATTAACTACAAGGGGAAGATCATAGGTACAGGGTGAATACAATGAACGTTACATGAGGACCTGCACATGAAGGGTTCCACACAGTTGATTCACTACAAGGAGGAGAACGTGAACACAATGAACGTTACATGAGGACCTGCACATGAAGGGTTCCACACAGTTGATTCACTACAATAAGGATAAACTTCAAAAGTTAATGTTACCCCGGGCAGGAGATAGGTAATTTCAAAGTTTGCACTTTTGGATACTCACTGACTGACTGACTGAATCCCCTTAGGAAAAACTGACCAAGTGTAAAGTTGGTATTACTTTAAGAGAATTGAGACAGAAGAACGTGTAATAAAAAATTTATGTGCGGGATACACAGCAGCAACAATAAACTTGGCTCCAATAATAGATATCACTACTTTCATAGGCGGAATTTTTTGGAAGGGTAGGAGGAACTTGACCTTTTTCCAATGATAATTTTTTTGTGAGATCTGTTTTTACCATTACCTCTAATTTTGCCCTACAGATTAGATAAGTATGTCAAATCTTCTGGACCACACTTGGCAGAGAGGATGATAAGAATTTTTGTGCTAAATCAAAAGATATTATTAAGAAGTTTATTTTGAATATTATCTTTAGAAATGAGTCACCGCAAATAGAATCGACTTGAATGTTTGAAGATTGATGAAATAATCTGATATTCCCAATAATATACATATCAGTAGATTGGTATAACAAAAACATCTGCCTGTTGCCTAATCAGGCATTATAGCTTCTAATAGATAGAAGCGCGTGTGTATATAACAAATCCAGTTGACACGCACCACTTTAAAATAATAGAAGAAAGAAGAGAAAGATCGTAAATCTACAAAGTTAAAACAAAATATGTCCCAAATACATGTAATCCCTTTAACCACGTTTACTAAAGCTAAAATAAAGGCCACTTTGCATAATATACATGGTTCCGGATATGCCTCCCCCCCCCGCACAACAGGGTCGTGAAGTTCCAGTTTTTTTTTTGCGTTCACGGCCAAAATTCCCAAACGATAAGTAAGTGCTATTAATTCCTATCATTAAACATTCAACTTGTACTTCCTTATAACATCTGATTGTAGCTAAATTTGTTTTCAATGTCATTCATAATCATGTTGAGGCACCATCGCTTTTATCCAACATGAATCTTATTGTAAAATAGCGTCGTACCCAATCATCATTTCCTTCATTTAATCTACTATTCCCCTGACCCCTATCTGTATTGTCTGTCTAGAGTTAACTGTCTTTTAGCCCAAGGGGTTGATTTTTCAATTGCTGAGAGACAGGTTTTGACCTGAGAAAGGAAACTACGTGCGACTTAAATCTGGGCATTTTATTGTTGTAAGATGTTAACTTAGGTCATCGGAATGTGGTTCGGTTCAAGAGGAACGATTTCAAAATTTTTAGTAAACACTTTCGACCACCTTACCCTGAGTCGCACCCACCTAAAAAACCTCAGCGAGACAATTATCAAAGACTCCATCCATATCCTCCACCATCATATTTATGGCGCATAGATAAAATGAACAAAAAAAAAAATCACCTCAAGATAACAAAGAATANAAAAAAAAAAAAAAAATAATAATGCTTAGTTATTGGTAAATAAATCATTGAAAAGCTAATTAAGCTTTCTCCTCCGTTGTAAGTGATTAGAAGCTTCTCCTATTTTCGCTTGAAGTCGTGCGTATACAGATGCCTTGTCTTGTTATTTCATAAGATTCTTATCCTTTGCATAGGACATTTGAGCTAAGAGGTGACTTTACTTACCCCAAGCAAATGAAAGTCGCGCGTATACAGATGCCTTGACTTGTTATTTCATAAGATTCTTATCCCTTGCATGGGACATTCGAGCTAAGAGCTGACTTTACTTACCCCAAACAAATGAAAGTCGTGCATATACAGATGCCTTGTCTTGTTATTTCACAAGATTCTTATCCCTTGCATAGGACATTTGAGCTAAGAGGTGACTTTACTTACCCCAAACAAATGAAAGTCGTGCATATACAGATGACTTGTCTTGTTATTTCACAAGATTCTTATCCCTTGCATAGGACATTTGAGCTAAGAGGTGACTTTACTTTCCCCAAACAAATGAAAATCGTGCGTATACAGATGCCTTGTCTTGTTATTTCATAAGATTCTTATCCCTTGCATAGGACATTTGAGCTAAGAGGTGACTTTACTTACCCCAAACAAATGAAAGTCGCGCGTATACAGATGCCTTGACTTGTTATTTTATAAGATTCTTATCCCTTGCATAGGACATTTGAGCTAAGGGGTGACTTTACTTACCCCAAACAAATGAGTGATTCCTTCACACACTCGTTGTGATTGAATCCTCAAACTTTTACAAAACTGATAGGACATCTTCTCAATGTCACTCACTGTTTTTCCTGACTTGATATAGTGCTGGAGGACACCCACACCTGAAAACGTTCAAAAAGAATACAAGAAGTTATGATCGTCAGTCCAGTGCCCATTTGATATTAAATACAATATATTTTAATTTTTTTATTTTGACTGAATTTAGGATAGCTTATGGCTAGAAAATAGTTTTTCTTTGAACAAAGACACACAACCAATAGTTTCTCCGTCATGGCGCGTAGGTATTCCAATAGTACAAACATAATTGATTTTCTCTCTCAACACATTTCTTGATTTTCATGAACATCTCGATTCCGACAGGTTTTTTTTTCCTTATTCTGGAAGAGATCTACAATAAATTTTGAAATTTTCATGAATTTCCATTGGTAAAATTTTCGTGTTTTAATTTTTAGTAATTTTTTGTGTTAAATTCACATGCCTTTCAGAAGACCAATTGAAACGCGTTTGTGGGCCACTGTTTAGTTTGAAGACCTGGGGTCGGGTATCCTTGATTGTAGTGTATTTGATTTGGACCTACCTTCTTGCTGTGGTTAAATAAACAGGAAGGTACAAATCATTGGTACTTAATATTTGCTTTGGGAATCAGAACAAATATTTACTTAATTGTGCAATGCTTTTGAAAACATTATTATTTGTTTGATTAATTAAAGTATTTTTTAACGAAGCTCGTACTATCTACAGTTCTACACAAAAAAGTGACACAAGTCGCTGATGCCCATTAGCGTTATTTTTCCCCTTCTTTAAGGGGAACGTCAAATTAATAATAACTCACAGAAGTCGTATCCTAAAAATGTAATTTCGTCGTGCAGAAAATGCGAACAGAGTTCGATATTTGCGTTTTTAGCCAGATATTTTCTATCGTTGTTTTAGGTGAGGAAACTTTCCTCACAATGGTGGGCAATATCGCCCAGAATGGCTGATCTAGATTCTCGAACGTTTGGTTCGAGAATCTAATTGAAATAAAATGGCACCGTGGAGAGATATGTAACTTTCTCAAGAGCACTTTTGAATGTGCTAATATCTCACCTATTTTACAAGCTGTACAGGACATGCTTGACATGACGCTGGTTTCGACTTCTTCGACAACTTGCCTCAGATTGAGCAGTCCTAACGCCTTGTCTAGAAAAGGAGGAAAATGGTGTCCCCTTGACATCCTAGATTCATTTGACATTTTGTTTAGCTCGGAAACCAAACGAGATGTGTTGATCTGAAAACAAAAGTTTAAATAAATAATAATATTTTGTTTATTTATTGATACCAAGGTAATTGCCCTAAGCTTATAAATATTAGGCTTCCAAGATGTGCATTGTGCAGGTATGTTTGTATTCATTATTGATATACTATGATGACTTCAATAGTCTTCATTTTTCTTTAAAGTTTTTATAATTTGCTAAGATTAAGGCTTGTAGTAGGTAATTCTTGTGATGTCTTCATTTTCCTTTGGGTGTTTATAATCTGCCAACGTCCCTGAAAAATCTTAAAAAATGCTCGGCACTAAAAGAAACTAAAAGTAGTACCTACTAAAAGAAAAGCAGATGTCTATTAAATTTTCAATTAACCAATTCCTAAGCTTCGCACAAAGTTTCTTGCTGTTAGAACTATCAATAAATTTTTTTTTTTTTTTCATTAGAATTCTTCTGTCATAGTTACCCATATCTAAAAAGAAGGACACTATTAGTGACCAAGAGTGAATAGATAATGATCCAATATACAGTGTGTAACCAAATGTATGCATAAAGAAGGAAACTATTAGTGACCAAGAGTGAATAGATAATTATCCAATATCCAAATGTATGCATCTTAGACACTATTAGTGACCAAGAGAGAATGGATAATGATCCAATATACAGGATGTAACTAAATGTATGCGTCTTAGACACTATTAGTGACTAAGGGTGAATAGATAATGATCCAATATGCAGGGTGTAACCAAATAGTGACCAAGAGAGAATAGATAATGATTCAATATGCAGGGTGTAACCAAATGTATGCATAAAGAAGGAAACTATTAGTGACCAAGAGAGAATAGATAATGATCCAATATACAGGGTGTAACCAAATGTATGCATCTTAGACACTATTAGTGACCAAGAGAGAATGGATAATGATCCAATATACAGGGTGTAACCAAATGTATGCATAAAGAAGGAAACTATTAGTGACCAAGAGAGAATAGATAATGATCCAATATACAGGGTGTAACCAAATGTATGCATCTTAGACACTATTAGTGACCAAGAGAGAATGGATAATGATCCAATATACAGGGTTTAACCAAATGTATGCATAAAGAAGGAAATTATTAGTGACCAAGAGAGAATAGATAATGATCCAATATGCAGGATGTAACCAAATAGTGACCAAGAGAGAATAGATTATGATCCAATATACAGGGTGTAACCAAATGT
This sequence comes from Pachypsylla venusta, assembly GCA_012654025.1. Taxonomy (NCBI): domain Eukaryota; kingdom Metazoa; phylum Arthropoda; class Insecta; order Hemiptera; family Aphalaridae; genus Pachypsylla; species Pachypsylla venusta. Next base: position 25,229,919 of record CM022874.1, on the reverse strand, counting down.
ATGCATCTTAGACACTGTTAGTGACCAAGAGAGAATAGATAATGATCCAATATACAGGGTGTAACCAAATGTATGCATCTTAAGACACTATTAGTGACTAAGAGTGAATGGATAATGATCCAATATACAAGGTGTAACCAAATGTATGCATCTTAGACACTATTAGTGACTAAGAGTGAATAAATAATGATCCAATATACAGGGTGTAACCAAATGTATGCATCGTATTATTTTAAGGATAAGGCTAAATGAATGAGGGTGGTTTTATTCTACAAACAAATCGAAAAGTGATTCCTCTTTAATTTGGGAAATATTTTTTGTGTAACTTTCGCAGCTCTCAAAAATGAGAGCTGGGAAAGTTAGAGTGGATTTCTAAATTTTTTTAGAAATCTACTCTAAGAAAAACGATTTTTTTTCTGGCTTTCAGAGCCCATTTAATTTAGGGGGATAATTTATGGACACCTGCTCGAATAACATTTTCGCTTTATTTAGGACCAACCGCAGGAACAAGTGGAATTTTTTTATTGATATTTTTTTCACCATATATTTAGATTGAACATATCCGCCCACAAGACCATTATTTTGTCGGAGAGACCTCCAAGAGATACATACACACTGAAGGCCGAAGAACATTTTCGCTTTATTTAGGACCTACTGCAGGAACAAGTGGGTATTTTTGTTGTTGATATTTTTTCACTTTGTATTTAGATTAAACATATCCGCCTCCAAGTCAGACCATTATTTTGTCGGAGAGACCTCCAAGAGATACATACACACTGGAGTCCGAAGAACATTTTCACTTTATTTAGGACCTACTGCCGGAACAAATGGATTCTTTTTATTGATATTTTTTTTCCACCATGTATTTAGATTAAATATATCCGTCCACATTTCAGACCATTATTTTGTCGGAGAGACCTCCAAGAGATACATACACACTGAAGGCCGAGGTTGAATTTATTTTGGGTAGGTAAGTTATTGATTTATGAAATTAGAATAGCAGAGATGTTAATGGATTGTGCAGTGTGTATCCATTTCTTTTCATGAACATGAAAGATCGGTCTACTCGAGTGTAATAAAAGATTCCCGCGTATAGACGTCTGTGTGAACTGTTATTCGTTACAAATATAAATAGGAACGTGCTTTATAATGTAACGGGAGCATTCGTTTGATTTTTTTTTTTAATTTCAAAGTTATTATAACCCTACAATGACTCAGTAGGGCTGTTGATAAGAGTAACGGATTCGTAATCTTTATTAAAACTTAGGTACTTAGGGAAGTGCATTGTGACTAATCATTCACTTTAACACAAATAAAAAGTTCACTATCAATCTACTATACGTGGAAGACAACCTTCTAATCCTTTAGGACCTTCTAATTTTTTGCAAGATTTTCTCTTACCGACTTGGAAAGGAATTCTCTAAATTAATAGTGATTCTCACACAAAAACTCACCTTGAGCAACTGAAACTGACGGAGAGTTTCTTTGTCCAGATCCTTCATGTCTTCCCACAGTTTGGTTTTATTTTTGTTCGGTGCCAGGACAGGTGTCTCGGTTTCGTTTGATAGTAACAAATATTTTTCATTTTCCCACGATTTCGTTTCATCATGTTTATTAACTGGTAAACCTTAAAAACAAGAATAGAAAATCGAGAAAGCCCTTAAGTGCATATGAAGGAAATTTAGAAAAAACAACATCAGTAAATTACTTGGGCAGTTATACATGAAGATTGGGACCCACAAAAATAAATCAAGATTAGATTAGAAAAGGCTAAATCTGTTTTTTTCAAATTTAAGAAAATATTCTGCGGTCATGAAATTAAACTGTATTTTAAGATCCGCATGTTGCGATGCTATTTTTTCTCTGTCTTGTTGTAGGGAATGGAGTGTTGGACGATTACCAATACAATAATGAAACGATTGAGGCATTCGAGATGTGGACATATAGAAGGATATTAAACATCAAGTGGACGGATATGATTACAAATGAAGAGGTTTTGAGAAGATTAAATAAAAAAAGAGAAATAGTATTCACCATCAAGAGAAAAAATTTGGAATTTTTAGGACACATAATGAGTAGGTAATCCCGTAAAATATCAAATGCCTGTAAAAATCATAGAAGGTGAAATCATAGAGGGTAAATGGTTCCAGAGGAAGGGGTCGCCCTCAAACATTATGGCTACAGAACATCAACCAGTGGTTCCCAATCTCAATTGAGACACTTTACGAACTAGGTTGGGACAAACATTTCATCGCTAACATAATTACCAACGTTCGATAAAGAATATTTTACCAGAAGAAGAGGAAACCTAAATTAATTGATTATAAAGATATTATAGCCAGCGTCTATGTACACCAGTTCCCATTAGATCACTGAAGTTAAGCAACGTCCAGCGAGGTTGTACCATGTGGGTGTCCACGCGGGTTAACGCATTCGTGATGCTGGCTAACGCCTTCGTGATGCGGCCCAACCCAGGCTGGGTGAGGTGGTTTGCAAGTTTCCAGTTAATGGAGGGTGAAACCTCCGTCTTAAATGACCAATAGATGTTAAAGAGACGTTAAGCATCTATATATATAAAAGTGAATGTCTGTTTGATTATTTATTTGTTTGTTCGCTTATAACTTACGAACTACAGCTCGGAATTGCACGAAACTTTGCACACTTGTTTGTTTTTACCCGGGGAAGGTTATAGGCACGGTATTGTCCGGCCATTTTAGTTACGGCCGATTTTCCGGCCGATTTTCCAATTTCTTCCTCAAAATTTTCCGAATTTTGGCCAATATCTTAAGATTTGTCGCGACAACATATCAACTCAAAGCGAGAAAGTTTTAGGTAACATCTTTATCCTTCATTTAGGACATATTTTGCAAAATTGTGACTAGCCATTCGAGGGTTACAAGTTCGAATCCGGGATCGGGCACAATAAAATTTTGACAATACTCATTGTTTAGCCAAAACGGTAAGAGATATAGAAAAATTGATGGGAATGAACCCCCCCAAAACCATAGCCTGAGACCCCAGAAAAATGATCACAGTTCAAAAACATGCAACCGTTTTCGAGTTACGGCCGATTTTCCGATTTTTGAATAGAAAAACATAGAATACTATAAGAAACGGTAATAGATATAGAACATTTAAAAGAATGGACCCACCCCCAAAAAAAAAACAAAGTCTGGGAGCCCAGAAAAAATATCAGAGTTGAAAGCCCTACAACCGTTTTCGAGTTACGGCCGATTTTCCAATTTTTGTATGGAAATTAAATTTTTTGTTTTATTTAAATAAAATTATGTACAAAAGCGGTTAGTGCAATGTCGATATAATTTAATAGAATTGAACACCAAGTTTGTTGGCTAGAACGTGTTGGGAGTAGTATTGGGTTAGCTGCTGAGTTTAGGCTGGGTCTGCTACCCAGCCTATCCTTGCGCAGACTTCAACACGCATTTTATTTTTTTTGGAACCTAACCCAATACTACTCCCAACACGTTCTACACAGCTTAACAACCCGTTACTACTCCCCATGTTCTACATATAGGTTAACAAACGTGTATGTAATATGTATTCTATGTGCATACTCTGATCGCGTTTAAATGGTTGTACCTCGGTGATATGATTATTAATGTGGGAGTCAGATTTATTATAATTTTTTTCTCTCATCTTCTCGAAACGAAGTTCGGGTACTCAGCTAGTTATTAATATTTTTATGAACTGTAGACCCCGCTCATTTTTGTGAAAATATCTCATTTTGCATCAGAGTATCGACATGTTCCGTTTGAAAAAAGATAAAACGGAAAAAGTGAGACATGGGTTACTCTATAGAGCCATGTTCGGTAATCCTTTCTATGTCCGCTAGGTGTACCGCTGATACTACTCCCCAAAAATTTAACCATATCGAATAATCCGTCAAAATGATTTTTTTTAAGTCAAATAAATGTGAAAAATTCGAAAGATTATACATTCAATTTTCTCTAAAAGGTATAAAAAAGATCCAAATTTGAAGGCCCTTGCGAATATAGGACGTAATTTCAGGCTGATACAATGTGTTATACAAAAAAATATGGTTAAAAGGGGAGATTATTTTTTGCCCCCTGAAGAAACCAAAAAAGTTTTCAAATGTCTTCAATCACAATACTTGCAAAAAATAATCTCCCTGAAACACACAACTTGGCCCACCTAAGTTGTTGTTGCTCAGTGTTTTGTTATGACTAATTTTTTATTGAAAACATCAAATAAATAATGTCCTGTAGGTTTGAGAGTTAATCGTGGAGTTAAAACTACAACTCACTTCCTTACATCGACCTAAGATAGTTAATAATGTCCATACCGTAGCGTAGGTTTGAGAGTTATTGTGTTACAAATTTATTGGAACCAAAATCGTGGAGTTAAAAATAAAACTCACTTCCTTACATCGAGCTAAGATAATTAATTTGCAGTTGTGAAGGAATTCTGCTAATAAAACTAATACCTAGGACAAAGTGCTATTGAATCTAATTAATGAGAATCTACAGAGATTTACAGGTGTTCCCTAATAATTAGAAGATTAACGTAGTAAGTATATATTGGTCGACGTAATAGATAGGTATAAAGGGTGACGCAGAATCTACTGCTTCGTTAGAATTTTATCAAGAGATACAGGAAACCGGATCCACAGGGTAACTGAAAAAGAGCGCGCCCAATATCTTGAGAACGGTATCGTCTAACGAAAAATCATTGACACAGATTTTTTATTCCATTTTTGGATTCTACGTACCTTAAAACATAAAAAATCAAATTTTGAGGGTAAATATTTTTTTTCGTGACGATTCCAGAGGTTCCTTATTGAAAATAATAAACCAAAATAGCCTTAAAACCCCAAATACGCTAAATGAGATTATCTTCGGCACATCATCCGATATATTATGCGAATGAATGACTTACTTAAAACTAGCGTAACAAGGACTAGGTGTGAACTTATGAATAAGACTGAGGACAATGGAGCTAGACATCCAGGAGATGATACGAGCATAATACGGCCTCAGCCAGGACCCGTGGTGCTCCAGTCTGAAACAGAAGAGAAAATAAAAATATTTAGAATGAATCGTAGAAATTATAAGAGAAAAGTCATTGAAGACGAGGGGGAAAATATGGAATATAAGTATACCTGCTTGACGTATGTAGTCATTATATGAAAGAAGGATAGGTGTGGATTAATTAATGTTCACAAGTACGCCTCAGTGTGGTGGTATTGGTGTGATTTTAGTATTTACCAAAAAAAATGTCGGTATGCCTAATAAAATGTCTGATATTATTATTTGGGTAAGTATACAGGGTGTTCGAAACTTAATGAAAGAAGTGTATTATGAGAACAGAATAAGACTTTTCCCTCTCGATAAACAGGTGATTGAAAATGCACACAATTATACACCCTATGAATGTGAAAATGTAAATTGTAACACAGGTATTTGAATGCCAGAGAAAAGCGTTTTAAATACATCCGAAAAAGACGAATGTTCGCGCTACTTTTGAAGACTTATTTGTTCTTCTCTGGGTATTTCACCAAAATCTATACCTAACAAGAAAAAGTCCATTTTTACAACGCAAAGCCAAGAAAATAAACAAAATGAGCGGGCTATAGGCTATAGAATCAATACGACTATACAAATAAATAAAAGAAGAAAAAATTGTCCAAAAGTTCGTTTTCAATTTGGAAATTCTAATGAAAGAATACCACGCGGCAGAAGTATTTTAACGTTAACTGATTTCGGAAACAATACCAAACACATCAAGAGGACCTGCTATCGTAAGAACTGGTTTCAATATTTGCCTCGTTGCCACTATTAGTTGGTTTTAATTTCTCTTCTCCTACAATAATAAATACATTGTGATCCAACTTTCATTCCATGTGACATAGTTTAATATATACTTCGATTTTTAATCATAAATTATCGCTAAAATCTTACAACATGTCACACAATTTTTTGCGATTGAAAAAAAATAATCAAACAATGGTAAAATGAGATGAAAGTAGAGTCGTAACTACAACAATTTACGTATACCTAATCCCTGCGTTTGGCACTATACTTCGTAGTTTGCGATAAAATGGGGGTGAATCTCTTGTACTATTAGTTGTGACAATGTTACATTTATTTATTTTACTAGCAGAATACGCCCGCTTCGCTTGGCGCCTTAGAGGCATGGCCGTTTATAGTTCCAACCCCCTTTTTTTCGCGATAAAAAGTAGCCTATGTCCTTTCCTAAAGTTTAGTCTATCTCCATACCAAATTTCATCAAAATCGGTTCAGTAGTTTAAGCGTGAAAGCGTAACATACATACATACATACATACATACATACATACATACATACATACATACAGACAGACAGAGTTACTTTCGCATTTATATATTAGTATGGATTAGCTGATGTTCACAACTTTGTATGCGTGTATTCATGTGGCTTTAGATATATTTTTCTTAGCTTACTCAAATATGAAAATCTGCTATAGTTAGTTAGGATACGAACAATGATGTCTAATTTTGCGACAATATAGCGTCGATTTTGGCGACAACATACTTCCAGTTGACTTTTTTCCTGCTTAATTTATTTCTTATTTCGTACTTACATGTAGTTACATACTTTTAAGATTTTAGGTTTAACAATCGTATCGTCGAGTTCCGTTGATTTTATGAGTAGGTGAGTCAGTCAACCAATCAGTATACCAACTTTGTGTTTTATAAGTATAGACCAGTAGTTTCCACCTGTAGTTTGTCAAGCGCTTAGAGACCTGGATTTGATTCATATATCCATTTTCAAATGACAATGAATATTTTCATGTAACACTTTCAGTTCATATTATTGTGAAAAATATATTAAGATATTTGATTGAAAACGAAAAATTTAATTTGAACTTGTTCATACTCGTATACCTAATTATACGGGAATCCAAGTTAGAGTAAGGATCATTCCCACCCATTTTCGGATATTTATTTTGGTTAAACATACACATCCTTTGTGTTGCTTGGCGCCTAAGAGATATGACCGTTTTTTTTTTTTAATTTATTTATTGGCATAGACATTAAAATTTAAAAGAACACCATACCAGCCATGACCGTTTTATATTAAGATAGTATTATACCACATTAGAACTTAATTTCTGTCAACTGTAGAACTCACTCAAATGAGCCGTTATTTGGACCCTGGTGGCTGAATAAGACCTAAAACAGTTAATTCTACGATCATACCAATGTTCAATAAAATTAGACAAGACGTTCAAGTGTTATCGTACAACGAAGAGACCCCTAAGCAGACGTTTAAAGAAATATCATGGTGTTAAAACTAGACCTTAATGTTTCTTTTGGTCAATAAAAAATAACTTTGTTACTCACAATGATTTCATTGGTCATTGGGTTTTGACGGCAGAAAATTTAGCTCTATTTGGTAGAAAAAAAACATCTCATGAACATGGGCGTAGTAAGGGGGGGGCAGGTGGGGGCAGCTGCCCCCCCTAGAAATTCCCAAGAGTATGCAGAAATTCCCAAGAGTATGCGGAAGGGGCAACTTAGATTTACACTAGATAAAATGATTTTTGGAAGCAAAAAAAGGCCAGATGCTGGCTACGCCCTTGCTCATGAATGGATGACAATTATTACAACTACAACGAGTAAACAAACATCTGTTTGGGAAATCACAATGAGCATTATAACAACTACAAAATCAGAAGATTGTGGGTTCTGAAACACATTGTAAAAAATGGAAAACTCAACTCAAGGTGATCTGATCATAGCATAATCATACACTTGAGATGATCTTCCTTATGAAAGAGAAAAATAATTCTAGACAAATTATTATCTAATGATTTTAATTCTAAATATACGACGGACCAGCAACAGATAACATAACAATTAACTACATCAACAATTTTCATAGTCGACGTTCGCATGGTGTGTGTGTGTGTGTGTGTGTGTGTGTGTGTGTGGAGTATTTACAGGCCCGGCGAGAGGGGGAAGGAAATGGGGGAATCCCCCAGCCCGTAAGAGGCCCAGTGAGAAAATTAGGTATCATAATGAAATTTTTCCAGTTTTTTTCTGAATAATAAATAAATCAACTTAAAAGTTTCGAAAAAAATTCAAACACACAAAATCAGAAGTTTAGCAATAGTGGGCTAATATGGGACAATGGCTATTGCAGGACACTGATTTTACAATATAGTGCGACCTTTCAGCTTGTACATAAATATTGGTATATTTCGTAAACAATAACATCTCAAAATCGAATTATGTGTTGCCAAGAAGAAGCGTATACGCCTTTTCACATCAACTACATGAATTGCCTACTTTCACTATTATTACTGCCCATACGGTGATTTTGGAATAAGAATGATAGAGGTGCCCGTAAATTTTTCCATCGGACCGGATTTTCTGCCTACGGCCCTGGGTATTTAAAAAGAATAGGTACTTTATGTCATTCAAACCACTGCTGTTCGTTCAAAGGCGACAAAGGCGAAACCTGAAATTTGTATCGTTGGAAAAGACCAGTTTAATGTAATTTTTAGCTAAAATTAAACAGTTTTAAGATGAACATTTGAACAGAAAATAATGTTATTAACAAGGACCAGTTTACACTCAAATACTTGAGAACCGTGTGTCGGAAGGGAGATGCTTCATAAGACCTGTCCATAGCTACGGTTGCAAGTTAATTTGAAATATAATTTTATTTTTGCAACTCACCAAAAATAGAAAGACCGACTGAAAATTGAAATACGACCTCACTTCAATCAAGCATGTAATAAGAAGCCATTGTAATTTTGTTTTGAAAAATAATGAATGAAATATTTAACTTAGCTTCTAAATATACAGTAACTGACATACGAAACTTGTTTCCTACACCATCACGGTGCAAATATTTTGTGTTGAATGCACCAGGCTCATGTTTCATTGTGTTACATAAATGCAATATTAATGCATAACAAAAATTGCAGTCATAAACAGTAACGTCATAAGATTTGTATGCGTACCTATGTGGCAGTCTTCAATTTAAAACTTACGCAATCAATAAAATCAATTCAATTGACCGATAGCGAGCATGCATACTATGATATCAGGGAAGGATCGACATGTTTATGGCACCCGTACAAAAGGGAATTGGGAGCTCCCTAATACTTTCAATTAAATTGACCGATAGCAAGCATGCATACTATGATAAAGGGGAAGGATCGACATGTTTATGACACCGGTACAAAAGGGAATTGGGAGCTCCCTAATACTTTCAATTAAATTGACCGATAGCAAGCATGCATACTATGATAAAGGGGAAGGATCGACATGTTTATGACACCGGTAGAAAAGGGAAATGGGAGCTCCCTAATACTTTCAATTAAATTGACCGATAGCAAGCATGCATATTATGATAAAGGGGAAGGATCGACATGTTTATGACACCGGTACAAAAGGGAAATGGGAGCTCCCTAATACTTTCAATTAAATTGACCGATAGCAAGCATGCATATTATGATAACAGGGAAGGATCGTCATGTTTATGGCACCGGTACAAAAAGGAATTGGGAGCTCCCTAATATAGACCAGTAGAATGGTCCTCGAAAATGACCTCAGGTTTGCGTTACCATACACAAATTTCGACCAAATTAAATTCGATAGAAAACCAATAAGAGATGTTAAATCTGAATTTGCAGTACCGTGCGAACTTTCTTTGCAAAGTTATGCGAAAAAACGTTTTTCTTCACATTTTCACAAATATCTCGGCTTCTAATTGTTTTACATGAGAGAGTGATCATTCTTTTTGTGATAAAATTACCTACATTTTTTGTTAACATCATTTTTTTGTTACACAAACACATAAAAAACTATTATGGTTTAAATTGAAAAATTTGTATTCCGAATCCGGTTTTTTGAAAATAACTCATTCTTTTTTTGCATTTTCACGCTATAAGGCGCCAGTGGTTTTTTGAAGTAAAGTCAATTACCGTTACTTTGGTAGATTAACTATGAAAATCCGAATAGCGAATCTCCGGCAATCCACGCGCGAACATGTGCATGTCGAAAATAGGCATTTTCTTTTGTTGATTTTATAATGGGCTGAAATTTTCAATGTCGAGTTTTCAATGCCAAAACACGTTTTGGGGTCCCCAGGGCTAACATCTTGAGTTTCAGCCATTGGTCCGTGTGTGTGTGTGTGTGTGTGTGTCTGTGTGTCTGTGTGTCTGTGTGTCTGTGTGTCTGTGTGTCTGTGTGTCTGTGTGTGTGTGTGTGTGTTCTTCTACTCATGACCGATTTTTACATAAATCCAAGTTTTTCTTTAAATCATCAATCTTCTTTAATTTTATTCATAAGATCTAGTTGACGCAGAAGATAAAGTACGAGGCTCTGGTCTCGAGGTTTAGGGTACGAGTTTTGAGGCTAGGTAATGTCCGCAGTTCGAATTACAAGAGTTAACACATAATAGCAATGCGCTTTGTTTACAAATATGGACGGAGGAGAGGTAAAGTTATCGCAGTTACTTTTCATTACCTATTGCTATCATCATCTACAGACATTTTTACTTTCTCTTTCTCTAGCCGAAGGCTGCAAAATCCTTCAAAATAAAACTATCGCTAAAGAGCAAAGTCCACAGCCGAAGGCTGCAAAATCTTTCAAAATAATATTGTCACTAAAGAGCAAAGTCCGCAGCCGGAGGCTGCAAAATCTTTCTAAAATAATACCATCACTAAAGAGCAAAGCCCGCAGCCGAAGGCTGCAAAATCTTTTTAAAATAATATTATCACTAAAGAGCAAGTCCACAGCCGAAGGCTGCAATATCTTTCAAAATAATACTGTCACTAAAGAGCAAAGTCCGCAGCCGAAGGCTTCAAAATCTTTTTAAAATAATACTATCGCTAAAGAGCAAAGTCCACAGCCGAAAGCTGCAAAATCTTTCAAAATAATATTGTCACTAAAGAGCAAAGTCCGCAGCCGAAGGCTGCAAAATCGTTCAAAATAATACTGTCACTAAAGAGCAAAGTCCGTAAAAAAAGGCCGCAAAATCTTTTTAAAATAATGGTCAACATCAACAGAAAATAGGAATATAACAATAATATCACTAAAAGACTTAAAACTTTAGAAGAGCAACATCTTCATTCGGTGGTAGTCTGATGGAATGATTAAGGAAGAGAAAGTCTAGTACGGTTTTCCGTACCAGAGTGGAAAATTAATTATTTCATTGTGACACGTATGCATATGCGCAGACAAAAGTATTGAATTAATTTGAATCAATGTGGACCTATGAATAAAAAGCTTCCTTATCTTACGCTGTTAGGGTCAGAAGCAAGCGATATACATATAATATGGGAAAAGAAAAAAATGTTCTTGATAAGATTTTTTTGCGTCCTGTGCTCCGGTCCTGATTAGCAGGTATCTATTTCAAACGGACCGAATCAGATCATCTGAACATTTGAAGTGGTTGTGTGTTCCTCTCTTTATTTCGTCCGTGCTTCGCTACGATTGTTATATTGTTATTTTTGTTTTTCAAGGACAATGGAAATTGGGGTGGGGGTAAAAAAGNAATTGGGGGGGGGGAGTATTGGATTACGTCCACCTTGTATATTACATATTACAACCTTGAAAAACCAAGATTTAAACGTTTCGCCAAGAGAATTGGGGGCACGGCCATTCTTACTTTTTAGTATTTTCTAATTTTTTTTTGCCCGTTCCCGGTTTCGAACTCGTAACTCTGATATGGTTGGCCATACCTTTGCAGAAAATGCCCTACTTCAATTTTTCGATATCTGCTAACGTTTGGGCTGTGGTATTGTAACAGACAAACCCTACCACATTAGGTACACACATTTCTGATTTATATATTTGGATTTTAGAATAGTCCTGAAAAGAACCTGCGAGAACGTTTTAATAGATTACAGAACACAAAATTAAGATTTAGAGCATATATTTGATCAAATTGATAATTAGGAGTTGGCAGATCCGAAGAAAGAGCATGCCATCAATAAAGTCATGTGTCACTGAACTCATTCTTGGCACAAATAATAATAATAAAAAAGTGTAATTTTGGTGCTAATTTTTAAGGAACATTAATTTTCCAGCAGAACTTTCCTTTAATAATAATTTAGGTATCAGTCAACCCACCTTTTTATCGTACAAAATTATCACAGTTCATTTTCTGCTGGTAAATAGATTAATTAATTTCAATAGTCACCCTGTAAGGAGGGATTATGCTTCCATAAAGGTTGTTTCATTTTTCAATACAAAAATAAATTGTTGAATGCTATCTTAAGAGGGTGTGGGCGATAAGAGATTGAGGAACGACAAAATAAGACCTTTATAGAGTTATAATAAGACTATTATTTCCCAATATTTTTTACTCAACTATCTAGGTGTGCCCGAACTTTGTTTTGTAAGAAAAAAAGTATTTGTGACTGCGACAGCTATGACTTTTAACGGTGCGACGGAACCTTACGAAATTTTCAATTTTCATATTCAAATAGTGCGTATTATATTACCTATTATAGAAAACTTTCTTACAATCAGCTGACCCACACGAATAACGAATAACATGAGGTATCGACCATATGAGTAAATGCGAAGATATGGTACCGGACAGGAGTAATGCGGCACGAGTTTTTGATTTTTTTTTAACAAATTTAACCCAATTAGAGAGGTTATTTTTAACCTCTCTAATTGGGTTTTATGGTCATGCCTCTATTGCGTAGGTATGTATCGTCCAACATAGGACCCATGACGGCCAATAAAAAAGCGAGTTTTCAAAAAAATTTTATATTATTTTTAAAAAAACTTGCCACATTGTTCATGCCCTACGTCGGACCCGTATATGCGGAAGCCTCAAACAACACAATATTAGCCAGAGAAATGGCTGTATAAATTCGAAATGGCATAATTGCTACGTTAAGCTAAAAAAAATACTAAATTTCATAAAAATCGTACAATCATACAATTAGTCTCATACGACCACCGTGGTTCTCTACCCCATCCAATTTCGAACTTGATTTTCTATAATAGGAGTCCAGTCTGACATCAAATAGGAGTGGGTTTCAACCAACATCTCATCTTCATCAGAACAAAATGACATTTTCAGTTTTCTACCGATATTAATAAGAAAGATATTACAAATTATAAACCACAAACACAAGTAAACTAGGAACGAGTCACCTGACTGGAGCGGCAGTACTGCTCTCGAAGCGACAGGGTCGCGCGACCCATTCGGCTGCTTCGTCTGTCCTTCATGTATTTAACATAGAAAGCAGTGGTGTCGCGGTCGCGAGGAATGGAATGCTACCTTAATAGGATTTCAATTTATTTTTGTAGATGATTTAATTTCGATTCCCCATTCCTAAATTTTAATACTACTGAGATAAAGCTCACACAACCCCTTTTACAAACTGTGAGCTGGAAGCGGAATTAAGAAGATCAAATTCAATGCTTCTAACGATTAGATATCATTACAATGAGATAAGAAATTACAGAGACCATCATATAGCCCAGTCAAAATAAATAAAAAAAAGAGCCGAGCCTGGAATAAATATCCAAAAAGAGGGACATGATTTCATTTCACGTTGGGCATCCCGAATATTAGTAATCTAAGTTTACATTTTCAACTGTGCGGCAACACCAATCGATTTATGTCCCACCGATCTGTGGACTCGTCCAAAGATGTGACACAATTTCTACTACGGGTTGTGCAAAGCAATGATTTTAAACACTAACAACAACCAAGATGTTGTAGATAACTTCCTGATTAAGAAACATTCGCTAATTTTTGGGAAGGATACAGCTAAAGCCTTCAGCTCCATCTGAAAGAGATTATTCATTTTTATATCACGGATAGAGTTGATAAAAACAAACAAGTTTACGAAATGAGACACAATGAGCAGCAGACAGGAGAATAGATATCGGACCAAACTAGACTGCGCACCCAGGGCATACCGCCCTTCTGCTCGCCTTTGAATAGAAGACTAGAATCCTTTTCATGTCGTCCCAAACGCTTTTTTTCTAAATTTCCATTTAGATTTGTGCGGCTTTTGACCGCTAAAAGTTTAGCTCACCTCAGAAACCGTGGCAAACTTAGATAACTATTATTCGGGATACCTAACGTGAAATAAAATCATCCCCCCCTTTTTACGAATTTATTCTAGGCGAAAATCTAAGTTGACTGGGCTATAGACAGGGGAAAGATGATGACTAACAATATAGTGGGTATTATGAAAGCCAATCTCATTACAATACACCAGATGAACATGTTCAAGGCAAAGTAGAAGTTCCTCACATTCGGAGATAATATAAATACGGTTAGACAAGACAACCAAACAATGTCCTTGACCAAGGGAAGACTACTAAGCAAGCACCATACAATGTAATATACGATGCGCCCAATGTTGGAAGCAAACGTTTACTACGACAGTAGTTCGGCAGAATTTGAAAAATGTAGAGCAGTTGTTGGACCAAATTATGGCAAACGACATGACATTGGTTTAATGGTTTTGGGGTCAGTTCTTAGTCTGGGATACTTACACCTTACCTAATATATGCCACGGACAACAGGAACCCTAGATCATACATGATTCAGCGTTTTGTTGAAATTCAAGGTCACAATAATAATTATTTTAAATATTGCCCGTTGTTGTTGAGATCAGTGACATTTCCCGTTTACTCGATCATCCAGCAAGAAAAAATACTTGTAAAAGGCAAATATACCGAGACAAACTTTTGACAAATTCGCAAGAACTCGTTATGATAGTAAAAAGAGAATTATATTAATTACGGTGACAATACACTCAATGTCGCAGAAAACTCCATGGAAGAACGTTTGGCGCTCAGCATTGATTCATTCGCCATAAATGTGTCAACGGTAGCACGATGCTTTCAGTGCTGCCAATGTTGGAAATACTGGACACATCGTGTGCCACCTGCTTTAGCAGTGAAATTGATATGGCTACTCTCTTTAGTTACGGGACTGAACAGAAGACCATCATCAAACGTGCTAGGAAAACAATAGGATGTCATAGGAAAGTACTTTCCCAATAACTACAACGCAGTAGAAACATTTCCAAAACAGATGTAATACGGCTGAGGAGACAATGGCAGCAGATACGCAATATTATATTTGTTACAATCCGACAAGTTGTTCACATGCATGTGTTCTCTGAGAACGTTACATCACAACTGATAATATGAATGGGAATGAATCTCGGGAGGTACTGCATCACATTGTCCGCGACACATTCTTCATCACGTGTGCAGTCATATGTTGTGTCATTCATTCTTAATAAAATTCGAATGATATCCGTAAAGGTGGATTCAGGCCAAATTTAATCAGTTTTTTTCGGCAACATCGTCCATCTATTCAGTTATCCGAACGGATCCTGTCTAATTAATTTTATTTATTTATTATTTAACAATTCTTTTAGAACATGTGTCGATGCACACCAAATTCGGTCTGCTATTCCGATACCGTCAAGTTTGTCGGTAACAACACCTCAAATTTGAATTTCTTTGAGAATTTGATAATTCTCATCCAGATTTGATGAGACTGTTTCGTTTGAGTGATTTTTTCAAATTTTCAAAAGTTTTGCAATTTATTAATGTAAGGTCTTATTTTAATATTCTTTTAGGTTAATAGTTTTTCAGGGCGAATGGTACGTTGAATAAACCTGTTCCCGTAAGATCACAGAAAAAAGGAACATGCATGCCGGCTATTCCTGACCCATCCCATTCTGGACGAGGTTAGTGTGGGTAACTGGTTTGTAAGTTTCCAGCGAATGGAGGGTAAGTTCCCAGCGAATGGAGGGTAAAACTCCCATCTTGAATGACCTAATACGGTTTTATCACACCGGCTGTGCATTTGGTGGGAATTATCATTACTGGTTTCGATATATCTTTAATTAAAATTCTCTCAAATATGTTTTTTCTGAATCAGACTGCATAGTTTTGATTATTTGATTCAATCACATTAAAATCGAACGAATGGATAAATTATAGTTAATGCCGAACAAAAAAAATGACAGACAGACAGAATCAAATCTAATCTAGGAATTATTTTATTTTGGGTTGCTTGACCAAACACTTTTTTTTTTATTTGGCTTAACGTCACTTTAACATCTATTGGTCATTCAAGACGGGGGTTTTACACTCCATTCGCTGGAAACTTGCAAACCACATTGACCTCACCCATCCAGGTTTGGGCCGGAAATAAGAGCCAACGATACGTGGTGTTACCAAGCGGTCACCCATCCAAGTACTGACCACGCCCGACGTTGCTTAACTTCAGTGATCTAACGAGAATTTGTGTGTTCAACGTGGTATGATCGTTGGCATGACCAAACACTAACATGGAAAATGTTCTACGTATGAGTATGGAAATCTATACTTATAAAACGCAAAGGCCAGGTGATACACTGGAATTTGAAATTAAGTCACTGCTGAGTAAAAAGCGACCTTTATACAGCACAAACGGTAAAAAATATTTTAAAAAAGACAATATAATTACCCCACTCAAAAAAATGTATCCAAAATCTTCCAGCTATGACAGATTTTTAATATTTGTAACGGAAAAAACAGACTGAATTGAATTATATTGGCTGAATTATATTCTACAGCCACGGGAAATACAAATAAGAAGTTGGGGGATCAGAAATTAATGGGCACAAAAGTGGTCTCAGTAGTTTAATGTGATCCAAAGTTGTAAGTATCTAAATTAGTGGATCAAGATGATCAGGTGTTCACGTTAGTATTGTAGTCATTTATAGAAAAAATATCTTAATCCAATTTTAAAAAGTCATTTTCAAATAACAAAATCAAAAATCCCTTAAAACCAGCCATAACATATCAAAATTTTACATTTCTACAACAAACCGCTAAAAAGATAAAAATCATTTTCAAAAAACACAATATTGGGCCCCCTGCCACCCCCCGGGGAGCCCAGCGCTCCCAAAAACTATACTGCTAATTTCCTTCGTGTCCTAAATATGTATACCAAATTTCGTCAAAATCGGATTAAAATTGTGGCTTGTATCGCGTAACAAACAAACATACATACATGCACATAATTATACATATATACAAGTGCATTTCGGGATGTATACCGGAGTCAAAAGTGGAGTTCACTAACGTCCACAATAAGCCAAATCATACGGATACCAATCTTATGACAAGATACACTCAGCGTATTCTACAGAGAGTTCAAGAGTGAGGACCATTCATTGGTTTGGTTTGGACTGCCTGAGACTTTCACTTTTGAAACCAACCACGTTTAGGTTCATAGTTTACCTGCAACAACAATTTCTAATATCCTTTATTATTAGGAAGGTACTTGAAATACAGCACTGGCTACAAAATCCCATATCAACCATTACCTGTTTAGAATACAGAGCTGGCAATAGAATCGATCAAATGCATTATCTTTATAAAATAGATATTCGATGTAAGATTAATAAAATCAAGAAAGATTGATAGTTAAATTATAATGAAAAATATCGATTTTGTTTTGATTCAATCGATCTTTCACGTCTCTATACGGTGCGGTCCTATGGAAGTGGACCGCGCCCTATAGAAATATTAATTAATGTCTTACTCCAAATAACTAAACTAAACAACAGTTTCAGTAGCTCAGTTGGTTGAGGCGATGGATTCGTAACCAGGAGGCCGTTGGTTCGAATCCAACTCCATCCCCCCTTTTTGATACAAAATTGGGGCCTATTCAAAAAAAAAAATAATAATAATAACTACTATACCTAAATCTATACTTATAAAACACTAAGCCCAAATGGTATATTAACTGACATACACTTGAAATTTGGTGCACAGTTTCCTTTTGGTACGTGGGTACAAAATGAGGAAGGAAATAATCCAAAGTTTAATTCGATGAGCTGTATCGCCCAAAAGACAAGCGGTTCAGTTAATCAGCCTAAACGACGAGAGCTATAAAAAAAATCTCTGCATATTTCCATAAATCCAAAACTTACATGAAAAATATAAAATCCACTGTATCTTGGTTCGTATGATTCTATACCAGCTGTTCAGATTTTCAGATATTTGCTGATGAAAAAAAGTCTGAATTATTTGAGGTTAAAGGAATTCTACAGCCACGGGAAAAAAAGTTGCTTCCACCAGTTAGTACAGAATGGAGTATGTGAGTACAATTTTACATCACTCACCTTCCATCAATTCACACACAAAAATATTACGTCAACCGTCCTAACATATCATTTTTTTTTCATAGGCAAATTGCTACTTAAAAAAGCTATGCTCGTATGTATACTTCTAAATTGGCGGTGCTAATTCTAGCAATCAATTATGGAAAAAAATCCTAAATAGAAAATTATTGCACACTCAACATTTTCAAATGTAAATTTATTGTTTTATTTTTAAAGAAAAATATTGAAATGTGAAAAATAAATTAAAACTTAATTTGTTTACCCTTTCCAATGAATAGAAAGTTTTATTTAAAAAAAAATCACTATTAATACAAAACAATTAAAAACAAAAGCACAGCACAGCGCAAAACTTTCGTCCGACGATACTAACGAACATGAATAATTAATAACTCTATTTTGTTTTTAAAAGAACTAAAAACCGTTAGAATAAGAGATTGAGGAGAAATAATTTTTAACCGTTAAATTTGTTTACCTCGAAGCAACAAATGGTGATATAAAGGAATTTTAAAATAAAATAGGTTTTTACAAGCCAACGAAATTTAATTAAGATTTAATAAAATTGCGAGCAACTTTCGTCTCACAATTATAATAAACACACCAAAATATATTTTCTATATACTTGAAGAAAATATATTTTCTTCAAATATTTTTTTTAATTTTAAAAAAATATTTGAATAGCTGTTAAAATTAGAAATTAAGGAGAATGAAGAACCGCTGTATTTTTTTACCGTTCGATTCCGGGTAGAATTAGGGGTCACCGAAATGACAAATTTCCGTTAAAAAATTAAATTTTCTGCAAGAATAAATCGTAAATTAGTTCCACAAAATCTTACCATTATCCAAAAGAACGATTTTACGCCCTGTCCCGCTTGAAAGAGAAATTTATAATTGATATTTAGAGTATGCTTAGTATCCTTAATTTCTACCCCGACTTCCACCTATACTCCCGAGAATAAACAAATTATAACGGTCATAAATGACGTCATTTTATTTTAAAAGAGGGGAATCAAATTGATCGATCAATTTGATTTTATCGACAGTAATGAAATTCTTCAAATTACCATCGATGACGGCATTTTATTTTCAAAAGAGAAGGGGACTCTATGGCCATTGGTGGTAGTTAATTTTAATGATGAAACCAAAAATTAAGATAATATTAATTTATAGTTTTACTTGACATACCTAGCATCCCCCATCAAAAAATTTAATTTATAAAATAAAGTAATGCAATAATGACTTAAAATGATGGACACCAAAAATAATCTGGGTAATATGTAACTGCTCTCACGGAATAAATTTTATTTTGTGACGATTCTACAGATTCATTATTGAAAATAATAAATTAATAGTGGGATAAAGAGCCCTAAAATGTTAATAGTGGGACAAACGGGCCTAAAATGTTCAACACTTGGAAAATTTAGTCTGAAAAAGATTCGGATACATAAATCTTTTTGAACACACAAAAAAAGTTACTAAAGCCCTTTTGAAAAATGTTTGGATATAATAATAAAGTATGTCGTAACTTTCATGCATTAAAAAAATAATCGCCATATTGAAGCCTTAAAATTTTGAAAACTTTGAAAATTGAGTCTAAAAAAGTTACAGATCCAAAAATGATTTTGAACAAGAACAAAAAGTTACCTAAAACCTTTAAAAATCTGCCTTTATGAAAAACTCCTTTTACCAAAAAACAAAAGGAGATAGTGAATGTCGTATGTTTGCCAAAAATTGCCAGTATAGTCCTTTTACATAAATCCGTTAAAACTCACCAAAATGCAATGGACACATTTTCCACAAAAAAAGGTACCCGAACATAAATTACACATGATAAATTGTTCTAATAATGTTATTGTACCTATCTTGAAAAATGACAGAAAAAAATGCGCATTGCACTTTTTTACCGCTATTGAGTAAAATAGGAATAAACCCTCAAAAAGATACTTACGGAACCATATTTTGCCGGCGAGTTTATTTAAAACTATACGAATTTAAAAAAGAAAGAAAATAACAGAAGAATGAATTTCAATCATAGCGAGAAAACTTGGTAGAACTATCAAATACATTATATGGACATTATGAAAAACACTTGACTTTATGTTCTATAATTTTAATATATTTTTCGATACGCGTATTTCTTGTATAAACGAAATCAATGATTTGTCACAAAATATTATACATTAACAGAAAAATTTCCACGTCAAACGACCTTTCTATTATAACCTTCATTCGGACCATACTCAATTTAATTAAAGTTCAACAACTTTAAAAAAGAAAATTTCAATAGAATAGATTCCATTGAAAATCTTTTAAAATGGATACAAAAAGTAATGGACTGAGACATCAAAAGACAAATTGAAACATATCAAAGCTTTTGAATTACTCAACAACATAAAACCTAAAATTCTAATCAACATACTTCATCAGGTCACGTGTGTATTTCGAAATACAGTTTTTTTTATCAAATTAATATGAGGCACAAAAAAGGGATTTCAATCGGGTATTAAACACTAAATAACAATCCTTTCACTTCTTGATCAATTTTATTAAATTGTTTGGAAATTAAAGGAATTTATTTAAAACTAGCTCTGACTACTCCATTTGTGGCACCTTAGAGGCATGTGGGTTCACGTTCTGGTAGTAATCATGGGTAGTTCTATGATTTTCCTTACGAAAATGGGAAAATGGATCGTAGTTTGGATACGAATAAAAAAAATCACTTTTAGGGTTCCGGCTTATGGTTTTGTGGGGGTCCATGCCCATCAATTTATAGATATATTCGATATATATCTTACCGTTTGGGCTAACCAATTAGCGATACATACAAACATACACTCATATACCTCTCTCGCTATCGTTACATCCACTTCACGTCGTTCGGTTACGTTTGAACTTCACGTTCCTTTAAACGCTTATTTGTATGTTAGTTCTCGATAACTCTCGAACACCTTGTCCGATTCTTATGTAATTCGGTATCGACATTTAATACGTTCATAGAATCAGCTTGGGTGACGGTCCTTTAGCCCAAGTATATAGAGAAGTTGTGCTGATCATCTTTCATCCAATGATGAAAGGTGATCAGCAAAATGCGAGTTTCTATGACCCAACATGGATTTGGGAAAAGGTGAAGTTAAAGAACAAGAATCAGCTTATTTTTGGGCATATTTCCCGAGTGGCTCAATATTTAATTGAGGTCTAGAGTTCGCAGAACTACTAGTTATAATCAACTACATAATGGTGAAGATATTCACAAGTCCTTACCTCTTTACAATTGCTATAATTTGCAATTTGAGCTTGAAAACAATGTAGGTACAAACGCGGCAAAATAGGGTCATAGGAGGATCAAACTATAGATCTGAGTTCTACGACCCAGAGTGACACTAAACCATAATTATTAAACGGATCACATGGAGCCGAAAGGACCACCCCAGGTTGTAGCGCCTATTTGTGAACATTAGTGAACTCCACTTTTGACTCCATAAACATCCCGAAATGCACTTGTATATATGTATGTATGTTACGCGTTACAAGCCACAATTTTCATCCGATTTTGACGAAATTTTGTATACATGTTTAGGGTATGAAAAAAAATTGCTGTATAGTTTTTGGCCTCCCGGGGCCCCAGGAGGCCGAATATTGTGTTTTTTGAAAATTATTTTTATCTTTAGCGGTTTGTTGTAGAATTTTGATATGTTGTGGATGGTGTTAAGGGCTTTTCGATTTTGAGGGGCCCCCCCCCTGTTTTTTGAAAATGATTTTTTAAAATTTGATCAAGATATTTTTTCTATAAATGATTACAACACTAACGTGAACACCTGATCATCTTGATCTACTAGTGGTAAGGTATTATACATTTGAGGATGTATCCCTGTGAAATATCACACAAAACAAAATAATAATATAAGCTCGTAAACGTTGAAAAAAGTTTCGCCGACTATTTAAACCAAAAATGGGACACAAGTAATAAAAGGTTTAAAGTAGACACTATTAACGTCCAAAAAAAGGGGAGGATTCGATTCCCTCCAATTAGTTGGAAAAATAAATTCCAAATTTTTTTTAACATATTTTGAAGGAAAGTGTTTCAATTTTAATTTTCGTCATTCAACTTTTTCATTTCAGAGAGTTGAATTAATTGAAAAAACTTCCCTTCATAAAACAAAACACATGAGTTTGTCATGGAACCCTTTATATGTGACTCAGATTAGCGGTACGGTACCATTTTTTCCTGGTCAATTCCAAAGTTTCATTATGGAAGAGAATAAACCAAAATCTATTTTTTCAGCATAAAAATTGACGAGAAATTTACAATCTTTTACCACGTGAAAGATCTTCTCATTTGACCTCATGAGTCATGAGGTATTCCGTATTCCACATAGAACAGGTTTCCTCCTACGACTCTAGTCCTCACTCCTGTGTTTGGGTATTGAGGAGACGGAACACTAAGGGCCATATTATAAAACTCCACTTAAGTGGTGAGTTGTCACTCCGACTACAAATTAGCGAACTAACACTTAAAAAATTTCTGTTTTTATCTAATATATAAAATTCTCGTATTATAATAAAATTACATGTAATTTTTTCAGACACTGTACAAATGAGACACTCAAGTGGTAGTGACCACTTTTTTTTGCTTAACGTCTCTTTAACATCTATTGGCCATTCGAGACGGAGGTTTTACCATCCATTCGCTGGAAACTTGCAAACCAGCTACCCACATTGACCTTCCACCTTATTTTTTTCCGGTCCAACCCAGGCTGGGTTGGACCGGAAAAATAACCAACATCACGAGGGCGTGAATTTTTTTTAAGGGCCACTTCAATCACAGAAAAAAAATCAGATTAGTTTTTACATTAAATTAAAAGAGCAGATTTAATCTAAATATTAAATGTAAGATTTTTTTATAACCATGTTGAAAAGTTGAACAAAATTTTATTTATTTACTAGCTGAGTACCCGAATTTCGTTTCGAGAAGATCTGCTGNAATGTAATTGAGTTATTTTTATACTTGTATTATGTACCTTTGAAAAATAAATAAACATTATTATTATTATATAGTACAACCTCGCTGGACGTTGCTCAACTTCAGTGATACACCGGGAACTAATGTATTCAACGTGCCATAGACGCTAGCACTCTAATTCGTACTCAAGTGGAGTTTTATAATATGGCCCTAAATTTACTTGGTTCTCCTGATGAATGAAATGAAAGCTCAATGATAATATGGTGCCAATAGTACAATTTGCCATACTTGCATGTAAACCATTGGCTGCGCCCAGTATTTTGTGTTGTGTGCCACTTCTTTCAGTTGGCAAGTGGTTTAGTGACGTCACACTTTCATTTATATGCCTCATCACTGACGAGGACGACATCAGGTGACTTTCTACCTCATCAATTTTATTACTGAATCTTCTCATTCCTTTTATAACAGGCAGCAAGTTAATTACTTGTTTTGCCTTAAAATAACAAAGGATTCTGTGAACTGTAGACTTTACTCACTTAAAATGACTAGTATTCGGCCCCTATGAATATAATAAATGTCCATACCTCGTGGTACAAAATGACAAACAAAAGATCATCACATTATCAGATTAAAAAAACGGATACAACTTGCAATTGAACTATTTTTTAATGAGGAGTTATGATTCAGACGAAAATAAACTAGTAAATAAATAGCCAGCAACTATGTACGTTGAAAACACCAGTTCCCGACCGATCACTGAAGTTAAGGAACGTCTAGCGAGGTTGTTCCATGTGTGTTCGCGGTCCTCGTGATGCTGGCTATTTTTCCGGCTCAACCAGGCTGGGTGAGGTCAATGTGGGTAGCTGGTTTGCAAGTTTCCAGCGAATGAAGGGTAAAACCTCCGTCTCGAATGACCAATAGAAAAAGGTAAATCTTTCAACTGTAGACCTCACTTATTAAAATGGCCACCATTTGGGGTCCTGGGTGGCTATGACTATAATCAATGTCCATACCAAATTTCATCAAAATCAAGATATTCGAGTATTATCGTGGTACAAAAAGATTAATGAAAGAAAAACATTGACAGAATGGTAGGCAAAGTTGAAAAACTCAAAGCAATTGGATGTTGATAGATAATAATGGAACAATCCTACAATACTGCAGACCAGCTACCATGGCTCCGTGTTGACTGCACCAGCCTTGCACTAGGACAGGGGTTCACAAAAGTTTTGGTACCGCGCCCCCTTTTCTTGAAATGAAAGCCTTTCACGCGTCTCGCGCCCCCCTTGGCTTGAATTCACGCCCTCCAGGGAGGACGCGCCCCCAGTTTGGAAACCTCTGCACTAGGGAAACCCGGGTTAGAATCTGAGCAAGACAATCATTTGTCGCCGAGGTATGGTTGTTTCGAGCTCACATAGACTCATGAGGACCAGTATTGTAGGCAAAGATGAAAAATTCAGAGTAATTGAATAATGATAGATATTGGAAAAATCCCGTAATACAGCAATGAGCACCAAAGTTGTTAATGATAACACAATGAAACAGCATTTACTTTACTTATAAATAAAACTGAAACTAGACCCCACTTCGTTCGGTCAATAACCCATGATAATTAATCATCAAAGCATGTACGGGTGCTCCAGCTGGTCAATGGTCATGGCATAAACAGTTCAGAAGTCACTAAAGAAAAATCGTTATATCTAAACAGGAACTGAAACGGGTATTTGGTATTTATTTTGGGCAGGCGATGAAGATGATCACCTAATGGGTTCTGAGTTTGGTTAAAAGCAAGCGCGGGTGCTCCAGCTGGTCAATTGTCATGGTATAAACAGTTCAGAAGTCACTAAAGAAAAATCGTTATATCTAAACAGGAACTGAAACGGGTGTTTGGTATTTGTTTTGGGCAGTCGATGAAAATGATCACCTAATGGGTTCTGAGTTTGGTTAAAAGCATGCACGGGTGCTCCAGCTGGTCAACTGTCATGGTATAAACAGTTCAGAAGTCACTAAAGAAAAATCGTTAAATCTAAACAGGAACTGAAACGGGTGTTTGGTATTTGTTTTGGACAGACGATGAAGATGATCACCTAATGGGTTCTGAGTTTGGTTAAAATGACCTGATATAAAAATATCATAATGTCCGCTTATGTACACGGAACACATTCTAGGTCAAGGCGTATCACTTATCTCTTCACACAAACATAGGTATCTTGTACGATACAGAAAACTTGATTTATGTACAACCCAAAACAAGTGTTTCCAATACAACAGATGCTGTGTTGAAGTTTTTAGAAAAGAAGAAGAAATTTTTGTATTTCCCTAAATTCTTGATGACGCGACGGGTGAAGGCTGGAATCGCATTAGAAAACTAGTGATATAGTTTCTGAATCGCATTAGGAAACGCGTGATATAGTTTCTGAATCGCATTAGGAAACGCGTGATATAGTTTCTGAATCGCATTAGGAAACTAGTGATATAGTTTCTGAATCGCATTAGGAAACTAGTGATATAGTTTCTGAATCGCATAAGGAAACTAGTGATATAGTTTCTGAATCGCATTAGGAAACTAGTGATATAGTTTCTGAATCGCATTAGGAAACGCGTGATATAGTTTCTGAATCGCATTAGGAAACTAGTGATACAGTTTTTGAATCGCATTAGGAAACTAGTGATATAGTTTCTGAATCGCATTAGGAAACTAGTGATATAGTTTCTGAATCGCATTAGGAAACTAGTGATATAGTTTCTGAATCGCATTAGGAAACAAGTGATATAGTTTCTGAGATATAAAGGAAATCCCTAACTGACACTTCTAATATTCATCAACATCACAGAAAAATCAACTGATATACAATTCAAACAAACCTTAGTTTGACAGCTTCCTCTATCTCATCGCCTCTTTGATAACTCTCGGAAATAATAATAAATAACAATTTTACGATCTTTCATTCAGAGAGGATTTTAATCTATAATTTATTTGTCATATTTTTTACTTTATTTTTATCAGCAATTAAAATTTTTGAGGAACAATTTCTAAAATATCATGTCTCGGGTTCCTGATTCTGAAAATTGTTTCTTGATCGTTGCGACACTGATCAATTTTGTTTCTTGATCATTGCGGCACTGATTTTGACTGCACTATTACCTATACCCTCCTCTAAACGTACCATGAAAACGTCTTGAACACGTAACGAATTACAATAAAATATAATTATAAAGGATTATAATGAAATTGGTGAATATCATCATTTGAAATTCGGCAGCTTGGAGGATCTCTTGGCTCCTACCACGAGTGAGGTTACCTTCATAAGGCCATAGCCATCCATATACCTCACTGAAATGAAAACTATATCCTGTCTGTTCATTTAAATAAAATGAAAAAATAAAAAAAATCAATACTGCTTCCCAATAGTGGTACCAAACTTCACCTAGCTCTTATTTGTCTATCTGTTTGTACTAAACTACGATAATTCTTTAACGCGTAGTCTTAAAACTTAAAATCTATAATGATTATGTTCATATAATTGGCTGATATCTTGGGCCCTTTTTAAGCCATCACCTGATGGGTCCTCATGAGTCCTGCTCTTTATATTTAGAGAGGTCTACAATTTCTGTTTTCAGAACGTCTAGTATAAATATCCAGCTGAATTAATCTGTTTTACTTTCTTCCTGCTTGTGATACCTGATAAATGAATGATCTTTCCTATGGTTGGGCTAGAATAATGTGAGTAGGTAATATGAATACCGTTTGCTTTGAGAAGATAATGAATAGTTTAGAAAATTAATCATGCACTATGTACCTAATAATAGTAATAGGCACATATCTACATAGATACTTTCAACAGTTAGACCTCTTGCATTTATATCCAAACAACACGTATATCCAAAATTTAATTATATCACCCAGAAGTACTGAACTCTTCACATCATAATAAATGACCGCATGATTTAATCATCGAATCATGAGATCAAGTGTCATCGATGTACACAAACAGACGCGCAAAAAATGTAATACTGTAGACTAGTATGTCTATGATCCAGGGCTACACAGAGAGAGAGAGAGTGGTGACTGGGGTAGTCCCCTCGGGTCAAAATAAAAAGTACCCAATCAACCTAATACCTACAAAAGCTCGTTTGTATGACAAATAGTTATCATTTTAGAGAGATTCTTATCTTGCTAAATGATAGAGGGCATAGCAGCAGCAAGGAAATGGCAATACCTCTCAGTCGCCAAAGCGAATCTAGTGGTGACTCCTAGTTTATTCATAATAAATGCATTCCTAAAAAAAAATGATAAAACTGTGCAATATTTAATTTGGTAGATGGGATTTGGGAATTTTAGATATATTGTGTTGAAAAGATACACCTATCTACTGATAAGAAACTCTTTCATCGTACTTTCTTCTCCTCTAAAGAGAACAACTAAAAATCTTACCTTAAGAGGGTTGATGTTTCATTTACAATCTAAATTAAATTATTAAATTAAAACACTTTTCTTATCACCAGATATAAAGAAAAACAATATTACTAAAACATAAAATTAGTATACAATTGATTACATTAATAATTAAAACAATATTACTAAAACATAAAATTAGTATACAATTGATTACATTAATAATTATTTGCTAAAGATTTAACGAAGAAAAAAATTAAATACCAATTTGAGCTAAAAAAACCTAACACGCAATTTAAAAATTTCAGTTCGATTCGCGTCGTGGTGAGCTTTGAATAGTCAGATTATTAAAAAGAAATTGATATCTCTGATAATTAATTGATAACGGATAACGTATACGTATTATAAACTATAACTGAAGAGTCTTAGAAGTTAGAAGTGACTCAACCACTCAACTGGAAAGAAATCTGAATTCTGAATGTGAAGAGGTACTGATGAGCAGAAGAACTGAACCTCCTTCTGAGTATCGAAGAAGTTCCATGAAGAATTTAAACTGAACTGAATTCCTCATCGATCTAAGATAGTGTTTCCCAAATATTTGTATCCAAGAAGTTCAATGAAGAATTTTAAAAAATGAACTGAATTCCTCCTCATCGATCTAAGATAGAGTTTCTAAATATTTTGTTGCTATTCCCACAACTTCGTTTGCGTCTTTTCCAGCGGCCAAAATAATTCAGCCTGATTTCCCAAGATAGAACCTAGATGGAGTGGATTTTAATTTTGTTAAAGGCTTTTTGTATGGTTTTGGATGTGCCCATTTTATGTTATTTTTTGTTATCGGAGATACCACTGCACACTGAGATTAGCGTCGTTTTGGCGATGCGCTTCCGATTGAACTTTCGAATTTTTTTCCCTCCTTTTCGTATCGATATTGAATGTATGTTTATCAATTAAAGAGAAAAAAAAATCATCACGACATTGCTTTGTTGAATAAGAAACTGAGAAAACGGAACATGGGTATTTTCTGCAAATCTACAAATTGTAGTCTGATTTTTTCAGAAGAGGTATTGGGTGAAAAAAAATCTTTCGTTTTTATTTTTATATTTTTCTTCAGTTCTTTCAAAAACTGACAAAATGAATGTTTTACGGCTTTCCGCAAAATGTTCATATTGTTATTTTAATCTCAAATATTTTTTCTCAAAAATATAGTTTTAGAAACACTGATCGAGGATATCAGCATAACGTATAGATTAGGGTATTCAGGGTTGGACAACCTTCTTGCACCCGTGGACCGCAAGGGAACAAATTAGAGATCTCGCGGGCCGCAGAGGTAAATAAAGGTAAAAATACTATCTACGAGTAGGTACCTAATATATGTAGGTAGGTGAGTAGGGATTTAAGGTAGGAAGGTAAGTAGGGATTTAAGTAAGTTTAGTGTAAACTTTTAAAAAAATTAATAAAACTTACCACATTATATGAGCATTATTAGTGCGATTTCTGTTGACATTCTACTGCTGACTTTTTATTAATATTAGTTTTGCAGGCCGCGGGTTGGACAACCCTGGTAGAGAACAAGAAGTGTGCAGACTTTATGAAGTTACAATGTTTTATAAGAACAACCACCAGAGTGCGTCACATTGCTGGCGGAGATATTGAAAATACTTGCTAATTATATAGTACCCGAACTTCGTTTCGAGAAGATGAGAGAAAAAATGATAAGAAATCTAACTGACTCTTACATTAATAATCATATCACCGAGGTGCAAACGTTTAATCCCGATCAGAATATACCACAGATAGATTACATATTACCTACAAGTTTGTTAACCTAGGTAGAACATGGGGAGTAGTAACGGGTTGTTAAGCTGTGTAGAACGTGTTGGGAATAGTATTGGGTTAGGTTCAAAAAAAAAAAAAAAAATGCGTGTTGAAGTCTGCGCAAGTTTAAGCTGGGTCTGAGACCCAGCCTAACCTTGCGCAGACTTCAACACGCATTTTATTTTTTTTGGAACCTAACCCAATACTACTCCCAACACGTTCTACCCAACAAACTTGGTGTCCAATTCTATTCAATTTTATCGGCTCTACCCGCTTTTGTACAAAATTTTATTTATATCGGATAAAATTGTGCTATAAAATGAATTTCCATACAAAAATCGGAAAATCAGCCGTAACTCGAAAACGGTGGGAGAGTTTTGAACTCTATTCCGTTGGCGTTTTATGCCGCTTTTTAGCGGTTTTCGCATATCCTGCTTAAAATGAGAAGGGTAATATCTAGAACTTTAAACTTGGTGCCTATTCATATCAATTTCATACTAGAAATTCACGGTGGTGAAAGGATTGGTAGGGTTGCAAGTTGCTAGCCCCTGGATGCCCAGAAATGCCCAAAATAATAGAAAAAGTTTTAAACAAAAGTTGTTGTATAAGTGGGGGTACACATGACCATGACCTTCAATGTGACCTTCACAATGACCTTGGAGGTTATTCAGAGGTCAAATATGATTTTTTAAATAGAAACACCCATTTTTAACCCCCGATTCGTGATTAGCAAGAAAATTTACATATGTCCATGACCTTCAATGTGTCCTTAACATTGACCTTGGAGGTCATTTAGAGGTCAAATATGAATTTTTAAATAGAAACACCAATTTTTGACCCCGATTCGTGATTAGCAAAAGATTTTGCACATGACTATGACCTTCAGTGTGACCTTCACATTGACCTTGGAGGTTATTCAGAGGTCAAATATAAATTTTTAAATGGAACCACCCACTTTTAACCTCCGATTCGTGATTAGCAAGAGATTTTACATATGACCATGACCTTCAATGTATCCTTCACATTGACTTGGAGGTCATTGAGAGGTCAGATATGATTTTTTAAACAGAAACACCCATTTTTGACCCCGATTCGTGATTAGCAAAAAAATTTACACATGAGTATGACCTTCAGTGTGACCTTCACATTGACCTTTAAGGTAATTTAGAGGTCAAATGTGAATTTTTAAGTAGAAACACCCATTCTTGACCCTAGATTCGTGATTAGCAAAAATTTTTACACATGAATATGACCTTCAGTGTGACCTTCACATTAACCTTGGAGGTAATTTAGAGGTCAAATATGAATTTTTAAGTAAAAACACCAATTTTTGACCCTGGATTCGTGATAAGCAGAAAATTTTACTCTCAAATATGTACCTATCATTCTTAAACGCTAATCTGTTTAACATATTCCGATAAATTTTGGGTCGTAGGGGGCTATCTTCACCTGGGGGCCCTTTAGGGGCACCAAATATGAAATTCGGGTCACCTCTTTAAAACTGGAAATATCACTCCAATTTTGATGAAATTTGATACAGACACTCTTTGTAACATATTATAGACAAATTTTGGGTCTCTGTGGGCTATCTTCATCTGAGGGGCTTTTAGTACACCAAACTTCGAATTCGGGACAGCCCTCTAAAAGTAGCAATAGAGCTCCAATTTTGATGAAATTTTAGAGAAGTGACCCGAATATGAGGTTTTGGTACCCTAAAGTGCCCTCCAGATGAAAAGATTTCCATGAGGTCCAGAATTTTTCGATGATATGTTACAAAGGGTCACTGTTTTAAATTTCATTAAAATTGGAGCTATATTGGTACTTTTAGAGGAGTGACCCAAATTTCGGTTTCGGTGCCCCCAAAGGACCCCCACATGGAGATAGCCCCATGAGACCGAAAATTTGTAGATAATATGTTACAAAGAGTGTCCGTTTAAAATTTCATCAAAATTTGGAGCTTTATTGCTACTTTTAGAGGGGTGACCCGAATTTGAAGTTTGGTGTCTTCAAAGCCCCCCCCCCCCAGATGAAGATAAACCCATGGGACCCAAAATTTGTCTAAATATGTTACAAAGAGTGCATGCATTAAATTTCATAAAAATTGGAGTGATATTTCCAATTTTAAAGATGTGACCCAAATTTCAAATTTGGTGCCCTAAAGGGCCCCCAGGTGAATAAAGCTCCCTACAAAATAAAAATTTGTCGGGAATATGTTACACAGTTTAAGAATGATAGGTACATATTTGAGAGTAAAATTTTCTGCTCATTACGAATCCGGGGTCAAAAATGGGTGTTTCTATTTAAAAATTCATATTTGACCTCGAAATAACCTCTAAGGTCAATGTGAAGGTCACATTGAAGGTCATAGTCATGTGTAAAATCTTTTGCTAATCACGAATCTGGGTCAAAAATTGATGTTTCTATTTAAAAATTCATATTTGACCTCTAAATGACATCCAAGGTCAATGTGAAGGTCACATTGAAGGTCATGGTCATGTGTCCCCCGACTTAAACAACTTTTATTTAAAACTTTTTCTATTATTTTGCCTTCCAGTCGAATTATTCTCCATTAAATGTTAAAATGATCCACCCTGTATACAAGGTGTCCATAAAGTCTCACCCCACACCCGTATATCGAGAATGGCTAAAAATATAAGAAAACGCAAAAACACGTATCCCTTAGATTTAAGGGGGATTAGTTTTAGACTATAAAAATTTGGCCTCGTCCATCCGTTTAGGCTGGCACCGGCTGGATTCAAAATCTTAAATGAAGAAGTGACACCTTGATCTACCGTTCACGAATTACAGGGTGGAGCATATGACACTGGACCCTTTGCGGCCGCACCTAAATGGTAGGTAAAATGCATAGAAATAAGTTTTTATGGTACCAAATAAGTAATTTCGTAAATAATAATGTTCCAACAAGATGGTTGTCCCCTTACACTTCGACCGCAGAGTTCGAACCTTCTTAGAACAAAGTTTTCAAACCAGCTGGATAGGTAGGAGATGTCCTCGGGAATGGTGTCCCCGCTCACCAGACTTGGATCCAGGCTATTTTTTATGGTGGTATTTATAGTCGGTTGTTTACCGAACCCCACCTGCGCTCCCGAAAATTTCAAAGACCGTATCAAAAAGGCCTGTAAGGACATCACCCCTGATACATTTGAAAAGTGGGGCGTGAGTTAGAGGCCCGTCTATATCATTGTATGGAGGTCAACGGGCAGCACTTTGAGCAGCTTACCTACCATTTAGGTGCGGCCGCAAAGGATCCATTTTCACATGTTCCACCCTGTAATTCGTGAATGGTAGATCCTAGAGAGCTCCGGTTTTCTGTAATGAACTCGTATTAACGAAACCTTTAAAACAAGGTGTCACTTGATATACCTTCACATTTAAGATTTTGAATCCAGCCGGTGCCCAGCCTAAACGGCTGGACGAGGACAAAAATTTTTTAGTCTAAAATTAATCCCCCTTAAATCTAAGGGATACGTTTTTTGCTTTTTTTTAATATTTTCAGCCATTCTCGAGATACGAGGGGTGGAGTGAGACTTTATGGACACCCTGTATATACATAACTATCATGTATCATAATACATATATTATGTATCTACACTAATACATATATTGCTAATATTAATATGCTATAATATACAAATAATATTTGGTTAGAATCTCCAGGAAAAGGGCTATACAAGAAAAGGTCTAGTATAGGTACCTATTTTTCACGAAACGAGAAATTTCTCGTGTTTTTACGAGACGAGACAAGGATTTTGTCTCGTCTCGTGAAAAAAACACGAGACGAGACAGGGCCTGTCTCGTCTCGTCTCATCTCGCGTCCATCACTACTCTGATAATTTTTCTGGGGTCCCAGTCTTTGGATTGAGAGGGGGGGGGTCCATTCCCATCAATTGTTCTATATCTCTTATCGTTTCTAATAGTATTCTATGATTTCCCATACAAAAATCAAAACATCGGCCGTAACTCAAAACGGTTGGAGATTTTTGAACTCTGATAATTATTCTGTGGTCCCAGCATTTTTTTTTTTTTTTTTTTTTTTTTTTTTTTTTTTTTTTTTTTTTNTTTTTTTTTTTTTTTTGAGGGGGGGTCCATTCCCATCAATTTTTATATACCCCTTATTGTTTCTAATAGTATTCTATGATTTCCCATGAAAACATCGGCCGGTATGAGATTTATGAATTCTGATAACTTCACTGGGATCCCTGTGTTTTGATAGAATCATAGATTTCCCATACAAAAATCGAAAAATCGGCCGTAACTCGAAAACGGTCGTATATTTTTGAACTATGATATTTTTTCTGGGGTCTCAGTCTATTGTTTCGGTGGGGTTCATTCCCATCAATTTTTCTATTTCTCTTACCATTGTGGCTAAACAATGAATAGATATTGTCTAAATTTTATTTTGGCCGATCCCGGATTCAAACTTGTAACCCTCGAATGGTTAGTAACAATTTTGCAAAATATGTCCTAAATGAAGGATAAAGATGTCACCTAAAACTTTCTCGCTTTGAGTTGATATGTTGTCGCGACAAAATTTGAGATATTGGACCGTGACTACTGGCCAATTTTCTGATTTTTTTCAAAAATTGGAAAATCGGCTGTAACTTGAAAACGGCTCAACTTTATTGAACGCTGGTAATTTTCCTGGGGTCGTAGACTATGTTTTGGGGGGGGGGGTCCATTCCCATCAATTTTATCTCCTACCCTTCCGGACAAACA
Source organism: Pachypsylla venusta (assembly GCA_012654025.1). Taxonomy (NCBI): domain Eukaryota; kingdom Metazoa; phylum Arthropoda; class Insecta; order Hemiptera; family Aphalaridae; genus Pachypsylla; species Pachypsylla venusta. The sequence continues at coordinate 25,195,864 of CM022874.1, read as the reverse complement.
AACACACACACATACATACGACAATACAACATACCTATTTCCTTTTTATATATATAGATTCCAGTTTTCGTGGAATTACTGAAGTTAATCTCACGGGAACCGCTAACTCCGAATTCCGATTAAGACTTGGCAGGTGTTATTGACTGATTCATGATGTACCTACTCAACTTTGCGAGGACAACTGTGTCCTCAGTCCCCTGGGTGCTGCCAATTACCACCTTGAATTCATCAGTGTTCGCTGGATTCGTAAAGTTGGGCAACCTCGGTATTTTCAGTTCTTTATTAGGAGTTCGCCCGTGTACACCACCCGTTATTGGTTGTTCAGCTTCGTGAATATAACAGAGAAGTTGTTTAATTGTCTTTGTCTGCAATGGGAGGCTTAGTTCTTAGTGAATACACTAATTCCCGTCAGATCAATTAATTCAAGCAACTTCGATTGACAGGCCGAATAGAATTTTCGAAAAAATAGCAATACTGTTCGCGGACACCGCCTGAAAGTCAAACCCAGCTGTCGTAATTATGTTAGTTGAGATAGCAAACGAATCTGAACCTCCTTCTTAGATAGACTTTGTTTGATTAACAAAATTATTTTGTTTTCAATAAAATTCAGTAGAGTGCGCCACCTATATCTTTTTTGAACCATTGTTTTGAACTTTTTCTCTTATTATGGGGGGGGTCCGACTTAGGGGAGAACCGTAGGGTCCTCGAACAAGTGAAAAATCCCACGTTCAAAATATTTTTCCCGTTTGGGGAAGAAAAAAAAATGCTCAAGCAATAAAGGCATGGCCGCAAACAGTGACGGATTTAGGCTTGCTGCCGCCCTAGGCTCCTTTTCGATGTGCCGCCCTTTTAAAAATTGAATTTTGACCCAATATTTTTAATTTAAAAATAACTTTATTCATTGAAATATATTTTTTAAATATAACTAATAAACATTACAAATAAATAAGTTATAAACTTTAGACCGATAAATAATAAATATTTTTCTTAATATTAATTAATTTGAAAATTTCTTTTTCCTGGCTTTGGTCCGCGCAAAAACGTCGATCATATCGTCATAATTAATTTCTTGGACTAGTTGAGCTTCAATAGACAGTAACGCAAGAGCATTAAGTCTATCTTGGCCCATGCTTGCGCGTAAATAGGTTTTTACCCTTTTTAGAGTGGAAAAAGATCTTTTTCCTGAACAATTTGTAGCGGGAATACTAAAAAAAATACGGAGAGCAATGTCCACATTAGGATAAACGTCTCGGAGACTACGTGAATGCAATACATTGCATATTTTTTGTGCAGAGCGTACATCTTCCGTATTTGCTAAGGAATTTTTGAGTTGACAATGTAAATGAATACATTCATTGCCGAACGTCTCTTCCAAATCGTCAGGATACTTGCTGACTAGATTGTTGGCAAGATTTTTTAATTCATTTGTTTCTATTTCAGATAAATTATCAAAAAAAATTGAAATTTTCGTAAAGCTTTTCATATGCACTTTTACGCCCGGCCAATTGTAGAATCGGGTAATAAACATTAGTGCGAAAATTTTCTTGTCCAGAAACAGGTGTTCTTTCATTTACCCGTGACTCGTCTGTGACGAGTATCATAACGATAATAATCGTGAACTCCGGATAGTGCTTGGGCTTTTTCTTCATATTCAGAAAATTGTCTATCTCTCATGTCTTGAAGAAATAGAGCCAGAGAACTATAGATTTGAACAACGGATGATAAATCAGCTTGAGATTCTTGAAGCTTCTTACTAGCAGCATTAAAACGATCTAAAATTGCATTCCAAACAATGACAGTTTCTAAATGCTGCAATTTTCGCTGCAATCCCGTAGGTTCAGATCGCGTAGTCGGTTTCTCGTCTCTGCTTTCGGAAATAAATTCCAGTGCATCAATTATTGCAGACCATTCTTTTTCTAATGCATAACATGCATCATGTCGAGCAGACCAACGAGTTTGAGAAAGACTCTTAACTCTTAAATTTGTACGCTGCACCAAGATCTCCCAACGATGTGTAGATATAGTAAAGAAATTGTATAGTTCTCAATAATGCACTATACTCCCACTTCACTCAAGTTATTGAGATTACGATCACATAAATAAAACACTCGGATAATAAATAAAATTCTTAAAACTTTTTATTTATATTTATAATAAGCACATAAATGTAACTATATCATAAATTGACCGCTTTAATATATATCAACTCACATACTTTAATTTTAAAAAATTTCGAAATATTGTTCTTGGATTTTCAGAAATGATTAAAATTTGTAGATGTAATTGAAGATTTTTGCAAATATGAGGAATATCGAATGATTTTTTTTTTTATTTTAGATAAAAATTTCAATTTTAATTTTTTTACCAATTATTTTGATGATTCAAAAAAATGAATATGGAAAAAGACGCGATTTATTTTTCATAAAAAATTATTTTTATAAACAAAAAATGTTCTGACACTTTGAATGAATATTAAAATAATATTCAATACATGCAAATCTATGGTATTTATATTTCACACTTAAAACAAATTGAGAAGTTATTCAGACTTAGTAGTTTCAAAACGCTTCATACTCGTGAGATTAATCTCACTTAAGGAACAGAAAGTAGAGAACATTACTCGATAAAAACTATAATTAATCTATTAAAAAATCAACATCTTACCCATACAGATTCAGAAGTAAATTAATGAATTGAATTATAATATATCCTATAGAATTTTTTTTATGAAAACTAATCTTAACCAATTTTTAAAATTGATTGTCTTGACTTTTTTTCGCCTCTAAAATTTTGGCATTTCAAAAATTTTGCCGCCCTTCAAATTATGACGCCCTAGGCCCGGGCCTCACGGGCCTAGGCCTAAAGCCATCACTGGCCGCAAAAACGTTTCCTAACCTGTCGAGGGGGGTTAAAATATGTCAATAAAGCTAACAAGTAAACATAAAAAGTTAAAAACAAAACAAAAGAGAAGTGGAAAAAATAAAAATATGGTTGGTGGGATTTTTCCCGCGATGTATCACTGCGCACGCGACAAAAATCCCCAAAAATCCCACAACTACGGGACCCTACGGTTCTCCCCGGAGTCATACCCTATCATGAGTCTATCAAGTTAGTTTTACGACAAGTAATCAACTAATGCTAATACTGCCAATGCAATTTTCTCCTAATCTTTATCAATTTATTTGTTTAATTGTTTATTATTTTCGCGAAATTGAGCTGCGTACAAGATATCGCTACGAAGGATGTGAAGTTACTTAAGAGAGTAAGTGCAAGAAGACCATCATTGGTTACTATGTTCATTTGTTAATAATCGTATTTGAAGAACAAAGAGTTGTACAACACTAGCCAGTTGAATACACCAGTTCCCGATAGACCACTGAAGTTAAGCAACGTCCATCGTGGTTGTGCCATGTGGGTGTCCACGTGGGTTCACGCCCTCGTGATTATGGCTATTTTTCCGGCCCAACACAGGCTGGGTGAGGTCAATGTGGGTAGCTGGTTTGCAAGTTTCCAGCGCATGGAGGGTATAACACCCGTCTTGGATGACCAATAGATGCTAAAGAGACGTTAAGCCAAATTAAAAAAAAGGAGTTGTCTAATTAGCTAATTACAACGAACTTCAGATTGTGTCAAATCTTTCTACCGATATTCACCATTGAAAGAAAAATTCCCCTTAGTGTCCTTTATCTAGTTATCTTCCTGGTGACTTGAGTTTCATAAGAATAGAACCAAGCGTTCAAGATTTATCGCGTACAGACCGATAGATGAAGGCAAAATTGTGGAGTCAAAACTGGTCCTCACTTCGTTCTGTTAATTAGTTCATAAATTGGTATGCAGTAGCACCAGAGCACATAATTCGTATATTACTGACCCTTTATTGTTTTGATCTTACTAATAACACAAAACCTTACGTGAAATCCTACTTAATAATTTTGAGAACCCAAAAACATTTTAATTGATTTTTTTTTTTTTACATTTTTTTGGAAAACACTTGAAAGTGAGAGTTGATTTGATGTTGCAGAGTTTGTAGGGCATAATTTATTTCAAGTTTTAGGTCTCTAAAGGTCCCATTTTGCTTTTATTTAAAATAAAACACTTTACGATTATACTAATTATTTTCCCTTTCTTTCTAGTGCTGTTGAGTTGTTAAAAGTGATTTCTATATGAATACCAAAACTTGATGAGGGCAAAATTACCTGACAACTGATTTAAGTACATTTTTTATGAAGTTTGATTGATTCAATACAAATCAGAATGACAGTGTCAAAAGTAAGATTCTCCTATTATTTTTCTGTCGGTCCTTCTCCACAATTACGTCATATGTATCTATTCCATCTCCATTATATTTTATGTGACGTTCTTGTAAAGTACACTTTCGTCACATATATTTTATGCGACGTTCTTGCAAAGATGGTCTGTTCAAACGCAATAATTGATAACTTGCAGTTAATCATAAAATGAAGTAGAGAGAAAAGGAATGCATCCGCCAGATTAGGAACTAGAGGTTATTGTTTCCAATCCCAAGGTCTTTTTACAATTTTGACTCATTCGATTACTATCTAAGGATAAGTCTAAATTAGAGTACCTTATTTATTTCATAGCGGAAACAAAAAGTGAGAGTAACCAATAAATAAATAGGAAGGGTAGTTTCCTTTTTGAGAGATCTCCTCTGTCCGTTTGTCGTTGCGGCGAGCCTCCAACTGTGCGCCACATTCTGACCTGTCCACTAAATAGCCGCCTCAGCCATTCGTTTTCATATAAAATTTCTCTGGCCAATGATGAGCAAGGTTTGATTATCTTGCTCAGATACCTTAAATTGGCTAAACTATTCGATAAAATCTAATAATTTTTTGAGGAATCGGCGCGAAGGACATAGCTTTAGTTATTAGTTAAAGTGCCTAATGCAAAAAAAAAAAAAAAAAAAAATAGGAAGATTTAGTTCTACTTTCAATATGTAATATTGAAAGCCCTGAGATAAACTTAGCCACTATGGGAAAGAGTCGGGCACTTGATCCCCCCCCCCCTGGTTGCCGATTTTTCTCTTTACTGATTCAAAACATCAGCAAATTATGTCATCTGTTTTAAACATATGGGGGATGAGCCCTGATGCTTATGTGGTATGAGCTCTCCATAATCCGAGACTGTTTTAGTAAAAAAAGTGGAAGGTAATTGCTAGGCGAAGTTAATGCCCGAGGCATTTCCTACCACCAAAACACCTATAAATAGAGCACTTTTTATGTGGTCACTTACTCAAATGAATAAGGAAAATTCCCATCTACCTCAGGTGCGGATGGAACCCATTGCCTCCTGTTTACCAGGTGTGTGTGTGTGCTTGATGAATTTGCTTCCGAGGCAGTTAGTACAGTGAAATTATTGCAGATATACCAAATTCTTTGCATATCTCTTCTGGCGATCAAGCTTCCCATATTTATGTAGGTACATATAATCTATTGGGTCCAAGTAAGAGGTGGCATCGGGGAGTTAGATTGTGATCGGGGATGGAAACGTTTATTGACATTGTGTTTTGTCTAATGAATTTACCCACAGTAACACTATTATGTAGAATGCGCGACCCTGAAATAATACTGATGCGGTTCCGTTTATTTTAAGAAAATGTGGGAAAAAATCAATATTCCGAATATTATTGAAATTTACCACCTGCAACTTGTCCGAACAACATTAGTATGTAAATCAGCGCGGCCGTGGCGAGGGAAGGGTCCAGAAACCTGCCGAAAACAAGAGGCTACAGACTTGGAGTCAACTTGTTCTTTTTTTATGTAAGTAGAGTTGTCACTAACCCTGGGTTGTATTCTCTTTACAGATGAAAGGTTATAAAGTGACGAATCCTAAGGGAACGAAAATAGTTGGAATTGCTGCCAAGTCGCTTACTGAACTTCTGAACAAGAGTTGTGATAAATTTGAAGTGAGTTATGAGGATTTTATTCATTTTGATATCTTTTAAATCTTTAAAAGATGATCCAAAAGGGCAATTTCAATAAACAGGATATCCACTTAGCTCCGTGAGGACAACTGAATAGATCTTGCTGATCTATTCAGTTGTCTCCCACAATTGCTTCAAAATAATAATAAAAAAAATACCGTTTCGCTTATCGGTCGTGGGAGTTTAAAATAAAATCGAAGTAGGAAGAGAAGCATTTTTAACAGGGTGTACTGAACCTAATGAATTCAATATAATTACTGACAGACAAACGGAATTTGACAACTTTCCAATTGTATCGAATTGTGATACCATGACAATTCTGCGTTCATCCTGGTGCGTAGAGTTGGCCCTCTTAAGTACAGGACAAGGTGTTAAGAGAGTTATCGTGGTACAATCAGACTAACAGATGATTAAATCGAGATGTTAAAACTAGACGCTGCGCCGATTCGTTCGGTCAATTTGAACTGTTCACATAAATAATTTGTATTCATTCCTCAATCATTCCTTTCAGATGAAGAAGAGAAGGGCTCGGTTGATTCTTCTGGATGGAACTGTTGTAGATTCGGAAGAATATTTTCAAACGCTCCCAAACCAGAGCCTTTTGATGATACAATCTCATGGGGAATTAAACGTGACAGGTAAGCTTTACGGGTCAAACGACACTTGAAATATTAGATAATAATACAGGGTCCCCCAATAAAATAAAACATTTTAAAATGAGTATGAGACATTTCCGTGGCAGAGTGTGCATAGAAATTCCTGCTGTGTGTACTGTTCCCCATCTTGTTGAAAGTAAAAATACTGCAGATTTATATTTTCAAGAACTGGGACTAAAAATATCTCCATTGCCCTCTGGTACTGCTCTGCAGTAAATGTAACCGCATGATTCTTTAATTACGCGAAATATTTCTTTGGAGTTTAATTTGTTTAAGAGGTGATCTTCGTTTGACAGTGCGGTCTTCAGATTTAGCGTCCTGTGATTTTTCTTGTGGGGTTACCTAAAAAATTAATTAATCCGCCGGGAAATACCCCATATACCAATTGAAATCTTAGAGAAAGTGGGCTAAACTTCGGAAATCGCCAGTGTATCGAGAATGGTGTTCGCGATTTGAATAAGATACCCTTAAAACAACATAAAATGAAATTTTAAATATTCATAAGAATAATGCATGAACAAAACTTATTAGGTACGCGCACCCTGCATTTTGACTTCTCAAAACGTTGCTAGTTTGTGATTTACATCTCATCACATATAGTTCCTTTGATAGCATTTCTGACTGGACTTTTGAATACTCTAAAGTTGATGTCATCGGTGTTCACTTTAGAATAGAGAAAAATAGGTAATTTATTTGAAAGTACCCACAGAACTCCTGATCTGTCTACTTTTACGTCACTTGGATATATCATAGTAGAATTGTCCTCTGCTACTAACCCAATAGTTTTCTCATTATATTCCTCTCCTCTGAAATTTAAAATTACATACACTTTAGGCGTACTATCCAATCACAAGATGTGGTAGGCGATACCATACAATCCAGAGTTAACCTGATTAAAATGTCCATCACATGATAATAAAAAGAGCGCATAAAGTCAAGCGAACCGCTCACTTCTAATCACTTTTTTCTAACAACTCATTTTTATTTATTTATTAAAAAAATACTCTTCCCGGGAAATATAGTAGCTCGTAAATTAGCACCACGAACCATTAGAGCAAATGTCACAATATGTTCGCTGGCGGGCATTTTCCTTCACTATTTTCTTAAGGTTTCAGGCAGAATAGTCGCTATTTTGTGTGGAATATTGTCTTTCAAGGCTTCCATCCAGGGTGCGTGGCTTATTAGAAGAAAAGTCGATAGTTTTGAAGATAGTCAAATCGTCCGTTTCTGAAGCTATCCGAACAGAAAAAAGTCGATTTGTACTATCCTCTACGATCGCCCAATTTCATAGGTTCAAAATAATGATTAACAAAATAAATCTAAGACCTAGTTTACACATTGAAGAAAAAGAAAATTTAGAGCCATCAAGAATGCTCAAAGCAATTCATTGATTATAACCATACAAAGTAGATAAGTCCTTTAAATTTACTTGTGCTTGGAACTCTTTTTGTTTCAAATCTTCTTACAGTGGGTTGGGTAGGTTTAGTGCAAAATATTCTTAATAATCCTTACAGATTGCTCTATCACCTCCATGACAAAACTTATTAATCTTAATTTTTTTTTTTTTTTTTAAAAAAAAAAAAAAAAATTGTATCAAACTAGAAATATAAAAATGAGTCACGAGCGCTTTCGTCCGTTACGACATCGTCTTAGTTCACCAGACGATGGCGTAACGGACGAAAGCGCTCGTAACTCATTTTTATATGTGTAGTTTGATACAATTTTTTTTTTTTTGTTTGAAATTTATATTTCACAATGACTACAAACATCCTAAATATTTTATCTAAATTAATTTAAAAGCTAGTGTACAACTCACCTAAAAGTATTCCAACAACCAATGCCACTCTTGACAATAAGGGAATAGAAAATCACGCCAGTTTCTTCGTCCAAACTGGAAGCCCCACTTTGTGATCCTGATCCTCGTGATCCCATAACTTTGAAATCATAATTACTTTTTGTGAAATCTAATGTTCGATTTTGCAGCACTTTTGTAGTGACAGCAAACTCGGTTGTGCTTGCTAGTGGATGAAAATACATTATGCGAAAGTTATCACGTGTCAGTGGTGAAAGAGACATTCCAAATATACCACTTTGCCATTGAAAGTTTACTCCTGGAATCATTAAATGTTGTTGTTAACCAAATAGATTTGATTCAATGCCAGAAGGATCTTTGTTATGGAAAAAAATCTTGAGTGGACGTGGTACCTTGAATCAATCACATGTCAAGTCCACTTATCATTCAATATTTTGCATCGTTCAAATCTTTCTGTCATTTCCCCTAAAAACTACCCTTACGCCCATATGCTCCAAAGTCCGAGATTCCACACCGCTTTCCAAGTCACGAAAACGGTTGGGCCTTCATAGTTTTCGAGATATCTTCCCACCCCCCATATTTCTGGGAAAATGCACCCTATTTTTCGTTAAATTTTGGTCTGTAGCACACCAGTGCTTCGTTACATCGTAGGAAAAGAAGTTATAGAGGATCAAATTTACTTTTAAAAAAAATCCTTTTTAAATTTTATTATTAACCCATCAAAAAATACAGCCCCTTTTATGGTATTTGGCAATAATCTATACTATCTACTCAATAATACTTAATATAAGAACCACATAATTCTATGGAAAAGGTATGTCGTCAACATACTAGTCATTTGAAACTCCGCAACCAGAGTTTCAGAAATGTTAAAAAATGATATTAACAAAATAAATGAAAACATAAATATGACTTTGGAACTTTGTCTTGATGTCTTGAATAAATTAACTTCCTAGATCTCACTTTATCTATCTACAACAATGTCTCACGGATACCGCGATGTTGTTCGCGGTCGCGAATATGTCCACAAGAAGCCTCTTAAAAAATGACGAAATACGTGTTTTCTATTTTTCCATAAATTCAAATCCGTTCGGAGGAAACTAGCTGTAACATAACTGCGTGGACATCCTGTATATATAAGGCTTTTTATTTAATATACTGGAACATGTTTGTTTCCACTTTTAATATGATTCATGTTGTTCATTTTTTTTTTATTTTTTTTTTTGACATAATCTAGGTATATTATTGCCAAATACCATAATCGGTGCTGCATTTTTTGATGGGGTAGTAATAAAATGTAAAAAGGAATACTTTTTAAAAGTATATTTGATCCTCTATAACTTCTTTTCTCTGGCTGTTGCTGTGAAACATAGCATACAGACCAAAATTTAACGAAAAATAGGGGGAATTTTCATTTTCTCAAAAATATGCGGTGGGAGTGGGAAGATATCTCGAAAACTATGTTGGGTGGGAAAAATGAATAGAAGCAAACTTGTAGGAAATTTAGATGTCTCCAATTTTACCGAGAATACTTCGTACACTACAAGCAACCGTTTTCAAGATATAGGGGAAAATTTGAAAAAAGTTACTTTCTCCACGCTATTACACACACCGCTCACCCCCAGGTTCGGGGACTTTTAGTATGTATATCTCCTAACTACTTCAAACAAATTTTTTACCACAAACCTGGACAATACAAATCGTAATAGATTTTTGAAGTTCATCTATCAACACAATTTCGTTGAATAGAAATTGTGTCAAATTTTATCACATATTGTTTCTCTAAACTATGTAACTCACCACTGAGAGTAAAGTCACCAAACAAAGGATCGAAATGGAGATAGTTGTGCTTGATAGTGTGTGTTTCGTTTGTTCGAAAATTGTACACAACAATGCCGTAGTGACCAGAATCTGCGATGTAGAGGAATGCGTCTTCACAGTTTGCTGACGTCACGTCAACCACCATACTCGTAAAGTAAGATTCTTCGGTATAGTCTGTTTTCTCCTTCAAGACAACATACCTGCAAGGTAACATTGTTGGCAGCGAAAGGTGCTTTATACTGTGCAACTAGTTTCATACTTAAATTTTATAGCGAAACAAGTAAAAAGCAACTTGGAGTGATGTAGAGACATAACGTATCATTTTATCTCGAACTAAAATTGGTGTCAAACGTAATTACATTACTTGCCCTCACGATGTTTGATTCCACGTCTTAGGAAAGCCGAATTTACCAACTCTATCCAAAGATTTTTGTTACTAAGCAGCTAAGCACCCATAAGGTCCGTTCTTGATGACTGGAAATAAATAAAATCCAGGTCCCTCAGTCATAGTATTTCCACCTTATGTGGAACGGTTGTGGCTCTATCCTACCGAAGTGACAAAATTGCCGAGACTTTAATACTCGCAATAGAAACAACATTGTTCAGAATAGGGAGATTTTTTTCGCTCATCCCTCGGTGTATACCATGAATTGATATAACTGCTTGAAGTTGTTGTTACTACTACGTACCGGACTTGCATATCATTTCTGAGGTCATATACTTGAACTGAGGGCGGTTTTTCTTTATTACCCTCAACTTCTCCGGTATCTAATGCCCAAAGTCGGTCACAAGGATCACTTTGTATTTTTGTAATTGAAGTCAAATTGCGAGATTCTCTATGGTTGGCTTCCCAATTTGGATATGGAATTAACTTTGATGAATCAAATGTTTGATTCTTACTATTTCCATCTGGAAAAACAAAGTAACAAAAATATTTATTGGTAAAAAATACAAATTAGAAATAGATGTGATGCATTTAAGGCCGTCTTTCATTTGTCAAAATATATTTGAAGACTCAAATATGTACCCACTTCATTGGATGAGTCAAGAGACTTGAAGTCTTAACCTCTAAAGGTATTCGAGACGGGAGCTTTACCCTCCATTTGCTGGAAACTTCAAACCTGTGCGTCATCCACAAAGAAATACCTCGTTGACCGTTCATTACCCTCAGTGATTCTATAGGGACTGGTGTATTCAAAGTGCCATTGACGCTGGCTAGGCATAGTTTCAGGTTAACCTAGAATACCGTTATTTAACATCCGTACTTACCTTGTAACATGATATAGTTTAACGTCGAAGGAACACCCTTCTTAAATCTTGGAACAGCAAAAAATAGCTTCTCATGCCATTTGTCTACAGAAAAAGGAATATTATTTTCGGATATGAATTGTCCCCTTTCTTTGGAAATTCGACGGTCCTGTTCGTTAGAAAATGCGAAATCCAATGTCTTCCAATTGAGCACCTCTGTCAGTCTGCTGGCCAATATAGAAGTAATGGATAATATTAAAACAGAGACCACAGTACACGTTCTCCTGAAAATATCAAACAGGAACATGTTAGACAATACACAACCTCAGTATACTCGTACGACAAGGAGTTTCCAAGTAAATGGCGGCTATTCCAATTAAAACAGAGACCACAGTAAACGTTCCCCTGAAAATATGAAACAGGAATATGTTAGACAATACACAACCTCAGTATACTCGTACAACAAGGAGTTTCCAAGTAAATGGCGGCTATTCCAATTAAAACAGAGACCACAGTAAACGTTCCCCTGAAAATATGAAACAGGAACATGTTAGACAATACACAACCTCAGTATACTCGTACAACAAGGAGTTTCCAAGTAAATGGCGGCTATTCCCATACACGAAACACACTGCATCAACTTATATCATGTTTAGTTTTCATACATGAATGTCTTTGGAGACTATATATTTTTACGAGCAGACTCCGCCCGCTTAGCTTAGCGCCTTAGAGGCGTGGCCGTTACTGGGCTGTTGGCAAGCCCACAATCATTTGAAATTGTTTACCGATGGTAAGATAATCTCTCTAAAAATTATAATTAATCAATTAATTGTCATAAGAACTATCCTTCTCCGCTATGCTAACAATCATAAAGAGAAGGTTTGGTACCGATTTATAAGGTAGTTTTTCAGTTAGCGTGCTCAACAAATACAGACTTTGTCTTTAATGGTAAGAATATGGTTGAATGATTTTTCTAATTTCAATTTTCTTCTTCCCACTTTTTCATTTGAGAGATTTGAAATGAACCTTTGGAATCAATCACAAAAAAAAAAAAAAAACAGCACTAAAAATCGAATAAACAATGTTCTTCCGCCGCGCCGTACGGACTGCCTACCCCTTAAAGTTGAACGATGTTCATGATTTTTGTTATGTGAGTGCTAGTTAGCACTCAGTGCTTGGCGTTATTGTCTATGTCACTACATTGAAGGTATTTCATAAAAATATATTTTTTTTTTTTTAAAAAAAAAACAGAAATAATGAACTCATGTAATAAGTTTTACTTTGACAATATTTAGAACTTTGAAGATTACACTTACATTTTAGCGAGTGTCTTCATCCAGGATTGATCAGTCAACTGACAATATCTAGCGCGCAATAAATTATTTATAATAGTGTATGACACCTTTGTATGAGGTGTTTCATGAAATAATTGGTAACATCCTCTGACTGGTTCTGTTGAGGACAAAATAATGAGTTACATCCAGGAGGTACCTAACCAGATAATAATAAATTATATTCCTATATTTATTTACAGAACTCGCGATCAAATTTCAGCAAAAATAATGAACACTTCATCAATAAACAGGGTGTCTCATGAAAGGCACTATTAAGTTGGCTAGAAAAAAATGAATTTGAAGGGTTTCTGTTTATTAAATGAAAAATTGTATTCAAACGTTTAAGAACAATATTGTACTGTTCTTTTACACCGCATCGCCGTGATAAAGTGCCTTAGACTCATTCATTTAACTGTTAAATAAAAAAAAGTATACAACTTCATTAGTCTTGTTTTATACAGGGTGTTTTTCTGGAACGGCTGAATTTACGGCTTAAGTTGAAAGGCTGATTATTAAATTGTGCTTCCAGGACACGTGTGTTTTCGAGAGGTTGCATATGTTTACAATTTTTAAATACTTTACGAAATTCAATGTGTCGTCATTTTGTAACCACACAAGGTAGAAAGGTGTTTTATTGTCTAAAAGATTTGTATTGATAAATGCACTTAAATATATTTTCCGATAGTGGGTGTTTCGCTAAGAAGAAAAAAAATGCTTCCCCCAAAATCTCCCGTAAAAGAGTGGGACATTGTGCATCTTCTCAAAAGTATTTTTATGTTTTATCTTTATATACCGTTTTTAAAGATATTCATCAATTCCAGACTTAAGAAACACAACAACCCAATTGTGACGTTTTGTGAAAATTTAAAATCTATACTCTAACTTTGAATACAAGGCCATGTTTTAACGAGACACTTGATATATACCCAATTTGACATCTGCTTTTTTTAATTTCTGTTGTAGGTGCCGAATTGATTTACAGCACCCTCCAAATGATCAACATTGATGTTTTGCGCTCTGGTGATTACGTACAGAATTTTTTTGATCATAATCTGAAAGAGAAACTTCGACAGCTCAACAAGATTGTCAACAGCGAAAGAGTAGAAGATAAAACGTTGCTGAGTGAACAAACAGAGGATCCAGACTGGTTTGCAGGTAAGTCATCGGTGATATTGACACACCTACTAATCCAGGGAACTGTACAGGGTATTGCACGAATTATGAACATTAGATTTTTAAATGGTGAATATTATCATATAGGGAGGTTCATAAGAGCAGAAAAAGACGACAGCTTTCCATTTTTAAATGAGATTACCCATAATTCTTCAGAAATATGTAGAATTGAACGCAAAATTTGAATGGGGGTTCTCATTTATAAATCGAAAAATGCTACTGAACCAAGGCACGGCAACCAAGAAAATTCGAGTTTCCTAATTCGTGCGACATCGACACCCTTATTGATATATCAACCTGGCTTTGCGTTTTATAAGTTAGTATACTGGGCAAGCTGTTTTGATCAGTCAAATATCAAATATTCTGTTGGAGATTAAAAAAAAATCATTCTGACTCAAATTTTCATGATATCGACGGGGAATAATTTGACTAATTTGGGTCATTTCAAGATCAGCTTTGTTTTGTTTTTAAATAACATTAATTGCATATTCCAATTCTACATATAAACAATCTATTATTCACTTGATTTTTTTTATTTTAATTTTCTCCCTGGATGTCATGTAACTTTGGCCTGAATAATTTCCACCAGGATCCGTGATATTTGGGACTTTCTATTTAAAATGACTCACCCTGTTGATGTGAAAATGTTAATTACCATCTACTTGTAAGCTGCAACGGCATACCTTGTACCACTGTATTGTTGACTAACAGGGTCTGCCTATTTCGTTTAACGCTTTAATAGCATGGGCTCTTATTTTGGAATAAAGCCTATGGCACACTCCATGTTGATCCATAATTAATTTTTCTAATTGTTTGCTTGAACTGGTTGTGTTTGGGAGTAACTCAGTCTCCTGAGTACAATTGAGTAGCTAACTGGTTGTTGTTGTAGGAACGCCGCTACATTTTTCTGCTTGCCCATTTCTATATTCAGGGTTTGAAAAATAGTAGAAACAGGTTGATATGAGGTTACCTCGAGTGGGTGATTGTTAAAAGTACCTTGTAATGCTATGATGTCCACAAATTTGTGACAAAATAACACAAAGAAATATACCTACTTATAACACTCTTCTTCCGAAGACGTAATTTCTTCCAATCAGATTAGGTATGACTCATAACTTCCATAGTGAAAATAGGTCATTGTGAGATGTTACTTGAGGGAGACAACCTCACGGGCAGAGTCTCCAATCAGATTAGGTATGACTCATAACTTCCATAGTGAAAATAGGTCATTGTGAGATGTTCCTTGAAGGAGACAACCTCACGGACAGAGTCCGCCTGAGCTGATGGTGTAAAATAATATAGAGAGCAAGTCTGTAGTATTATTATGTTACTGACGTCATTAAATTGCAGTGATTGTTCTGGTTCCATTTCCCATGTCAGGATTGGATATATAATTATGATGTTTATTAAAAACTTTAGCAGCTAGCAGCAAACAACAACTTCTTTAGAACTAAATTTTCATATATCCGGCTACAATGGGAAACGATTGATTGATAATCATCTCGGCGGTTTCTTCGTTGTGAATCTAGATAAATACATTTACTTGTAATAGGAACCTTTAAAATTGCAGCATCCTCTAAGAAGTCTAACATCCCTCCCAAAAACTTTTATTCGCAACTTTTCGCAATTTTTGGGAGGATTTCAATTCTTCTTGAAAGGGTCATATAGTCATATGTTACTAAAGGATATTTTGTAACAACGTGCCAGTAGTATATACAGTTAGAATGAACTAAATTGATTCCCCTTTTTTTATTTTCCCCTCCCATATGCCTCCTACCCTACCCCCTCAATCTTTTCTGCCTTCTATAACTTTTTGGACAAAAATGAAACATAGAAAATATTTCTTCATCACATTTCACCTTTTAGTTGAGAACCTATAAGATGTAAAAAGTTTAAATGCTACACGCACGATTTTTGGGCAAATAGTGGCAGTGGGGGGTACTTTCTTAAAAATAAAAATATCAAAAGGCACACCCTTCCACGAGATGCAGACAAATGAGACATCTCCGATCAAAATATGTATGGTAGATTTGGCTGTATCCTCGTCTACGTTCAAGAAGATGATGATGATGAAGGAGACGGAGATAGTGTAAAAATGGGATTTTTGAAATGTTTTTCTCTCAATGTACCTGTAACTTTTTTTTCTTCAAACTATTGATTTTATCTCATCATCTACCCCTCCGATTATGAAATATTCAACAAAAGTCACTCCACATATTTTTCCTTTTGATGTGGAGAGACCTGAAAAGTGCCCATTGTGACGTGAAGTAATATATAACTTGTGCAACGCTCATTGCATTTGACTTGGCGGGCGGAGCGCTGCCGCGCTCCTCAATCTAAGCGTAAGAAAAATTTTCATCCGGACTAAAAGGCTAAGAAAGTATCCCATTCAAATACATTTTGCCTTCAGTATGTTTTAGCTTGAACAACCTAGACATCTCATTTTACAACCTCACTAATTGTAACTCCAAGTTTATGAATTAATTTTGAAGTCAGTGCGCTTGTTACTTTGTAACATAATATTAATTATTAGTTCTTGACCTCACAAGACTTGTATTAACACATTGCCGAGAAAGCATTTTGTAATTTCTCTTCTTGTTTATTCTTAACCTTTTTAGAGTCCTGTACAGAGTAGGTAACAAGGAAACACGATTACAAAGTCTACGACATTTGTTTGTGATAGGGTTCCATTTCAGAAACGGATAATTGTAGACATTAGAAATTTCCACAGATTGTGTATAGGTATATTTTTGACTGTGTTAAATAGTAAACTTTAAAAAAAACGTATCTTTCACGGCATTCCCTTTGTAACTACTATTTTCGCCTTGGATTGACAACTTATTTTTCATTTTTTTTAAAGGCAACCGTTTGTTATAGGCAAAAGTTATAAAGGCCTTTCGTTTGGCTTTTTTAACAGTGACTTCATGGGACACCCTCCCTTTATCTCCAGATTAGAAATGTCCAAGAGATGTCAGTAATCAAATCCATTCTTACATGTAAAGGAACATTATTTAAAACGGAGACTTGGAAATTTACACTTACTTCACTAGATAACAAATAAGAAGGACATTTTTTTGTCAAAATAAAAAGCCTCCAGCTCATAGACGAAGCAATTTACTGTGAGGGATAAAAAAAATATGACTTTAAAAGATTTTACCTTGTATGCAAGTACAACTCCACTTGACCGATTTTTTTTTCATGCAATTTGTTGTATTAATGTAAAATGTTAACATGAAAGAAAGAAATGTACACTCAACATAATTGCGTTCATAACATATTTTCAGTCTCATTTTACTTATTAACTCCAAGGAGAAAAACAAAAGGAAATGAAATGGAACTTTTAATTACAGACATTTTCAATGAAAAACTCAGCCACCGTTTTTGAGATACAGAAACGGAAATCAGAGAGAGAAAAAACAATTTTTATAAAATGGACTCTTTTCTTTCTTGTGGAATGATAATATGACAGGAAAAAAAATCTTTTCAATTAAAGAGAAATACGGAACAAGGTGCTCTCGTGTACTGAACCATCAATCGGAGTGAATAGATTGAAACATGTGAGATCTAGTTTGAATTCCATCACTGGAATTAACTGATCAGTTTTATAACCCTTTTGGGTCACCCGGGGCCCACGGCGGCCATTTTAATTGAGTGAGATCTACAGTTCTCAGAACTTATACATATTTTAAGTTTTCTTCTTCTTTTTGACGGACAAAGTCGGACTTTTATTAGAAAATAAGAATTAATATCCTCACGCTCGACTTTCTTTTTCAGACACTTTGTTTTCTGTCGATTTTGTCTAGCATATCATGCACCATGTCATCTTCTTCTATGACAACTATTTTGAGTTCGACTCACTTTTGATCTTTCCTAAAGGTGTATTTTCTCATTTAAACCGAAAGGGTCGGTGGGAACAACCTTGATTTTAAAGCCACAAATGGGAACGACGGGTATACTTACTTCAAATATCAACAATTTTGGTCTCTTACATAGGTGGACAACGAAAGGATATTTTAATTTTGGAATATTCTGTACTTAGAGAAAGTTTTGCGTTTCAATGTAGTTACGTTTTTTTAAATAAATAAAAATAAACCAAAAATGTAAACATGCTTTTTTTCGTATTATTTAACGATTTCTAGAAAGGTATCGCAACATATGAAGCATTTTACGAATATTCTTTTATCATACTGTTAAGCTCGATTTATCTTGGCTACCGCTTGTCGCTAATACCATAGCTATTAAAAACTGGGTGTGTAAAGAAAGTCAATCCTATTACAAAGCTATTGTCAAGATCAGAACTGATTTTGACCGTCAGTCACTTTTTGCAATGTTTTCGTTTACAATTCAGTGTGATGTGTCCTCCGTCGTGGAGGCATCACTCGATTTTTTTTTTTTGTATTCTTTAGTTTTGATTTTACTTCGTCAATCATTCCAGGATTGGAAACAAATGCCAAAACAAAGGAAAATTTTATGTTCAAAAGAAGTCAGGAACGGATTCGCAGTTATTTGTACAAAAGTAGATCTGATATTCGCAAATCAAAAGAGTATGAGGGCGATGATCGACTTCGAGATTTGATTGAAAATATTTTCTCAGAGTTTGCCAGTTTGTTGAAAAAGGATGACTATTGGGGTTGCTATTTTGACAGATCGAATGAGTCATCTCTTTGTGATAAGAAAGGGGAGTTTCTGTGTCGTGGAGCATGGAACCAAGAGAATTGTACTCGGCTTAGCTTGCACCATATCAATCCATACCAAAGTAGAGAAGCCAGGATTGTGTTCTCCACGTGGAATTTAGATCATTGGTAAGATAATGTTTGTATTGAATTGATCTTATCATGTTTACGGTATTTTAATGCTCTGTAAATTATTATTACAACGTTTCCTAGATTAAGAAAGCGACAATGGCCCGTTTTTGTGAAAATTAAGATTCAATTTGGTGTTTGAACTGAAATTAATAACACTCGCCCAAGTTTGATGATTACACAGCATGCAACCCTGTATATAAATACACAAATTTGGATCCTCTCGAGTTTAAGCATATCTTCAAGCTATTTGTGTGTGTTCCATAACCTCTCTCTTTCACTTGCATCAACTCCATTTCATATTTCAGGATTGAAAGATCTCGTTCCATTATTCCCTCCATCATGGACGCCTCTTATATCATTGCTACTACTGGCAAATCCCATCATGTCTTTAATCATCAGTACTTCTACACACTTTTGTTTACAACAAAAAATCTAAAGTTAGTCCATATTGTGTGTCATGACAAAGGAGAACACAAGACTGCCAAATGTGATAAGGACAAATATTTTGTGAAACTGACGTGACTCACTGTGATAAGGACAAATATTTTGTGAAACTGACGTGACTCACTGTGATAAGGACAAATATTTTGTGGAACTGACGTGATTTACTGTGGTAAGGACAAATATTTTGTGGAACTGACGTGATTTACTGTGGTAAGGACAAATATTTTGTGGAACTGACGTAACTAATTTTGACGAGGACTAATATTTTGCGGAACTGGCGTGACTTATTTTGATGAGGACAAGTATTTAGTGGAACATACATGACAGAAAGTGCGTAGAATTATCTTTCTAATAATCTAGCAGGTATAGTTTGGTGCCTTAAAATGTGAAAATATTTGCTAAATTTACCATATCCCGATTTTGAACTTTTCGGGAATGGCTAGTCAGAATTTTGTAAACTATGTCTTAAATTAAGTATTTTGATTATCTAAAAGTAACTCACTTCATTTTGTCATGTTAAATATTACTGGCGGATTGCGCAAATCAATTTTTATTTGATATATAAACTCAGCAGGCTACTCCCAAAACGTTCTACACAGCTTAACAACCCGTTACTACTTCCCATGTTCAGCATAGGTTAACAAAGTGTAGGTAATATGTAATCTATGTGCGGTATGTTCTGATCGCGTTTAAACGGTTGTACCTCTGTAATATGATTATTAATGTGAGAGTCAGATTTATTATCATTTTTTCTCTCATCTTCTCGAAACGAAGTTCGTGTACTCAGCTAGTAATTTAGTAAATATAGACAGAAAATATGAACTCGGTGGTCTGCTAATTATATGATCATATTTCTTGGTTGAAGAATAAAATCTTTTATTTTTGAGTATCATTTTGTTTCGCATGGCTACAATAATTATTATGTCTGTATCAGACATGAAATCCAGGTGAATGGTAGAGTGGGGGGTTTGTACACGTAACAGAAGTTTACCAGCGAACAAAAATATTTCTAAAATTTTAAGTTTAATATTTTTTCTTGTAGGTACTTTTAGTTATGTTTCTGGCAAGCTATTTGTCATTAAATTTTGAAAATAATTCAGTGGGGGTGCGTTATAGTATTTATAGGACAATTCCAAATGATCCCCAATATCGTTTATTAGTACGAATGCAATGAAGAAAAGTGATCAAATAGAGGTGTCCGGCCGCCCCAGGGTACACCCGAGTGCATAAGAATATTTTAGTTTTCGTTTGGAACTGATAATTTGTCATTAACCTTTAAAATTTATTTGGTGGAAGTCTATCATTTCATTTATAGGACAATAATATGTATGATTTAATTTGAAACTAGCGATTGGACCTTATTTTTTATAAATTGACTCAGTGGAGGTGCGTAGTTTTGTTTATAGGAAAATAATATGTTAGTTTATATAGGAATAAATAACTACTATTTTTACTTTTAAATATGTATTAAAAAATTGAAAGTTTTCATACCCAGAAAACACGTTATGAGTTTGATATGCGTGAACATTTTTACCCGAAAACTTGAAGAGGTCAAAGTATTTAATCTATCCTGCAAAATACTACACTTTATTCACCACTGAAGCAAAGAAAAACTTGCTTCTGTTTGCTTTCATAATTTTTACATCACTTTTTGCTTTTCGAGAAATATATTTAGTCTTCTTTTCCTTATGCATAGAACTGTACGTTGTTGGAAACAGTTTCTGCAAATAAAAATTTTGAAAAGACCGGACAGTAGACAGACAAGGCGATACCTTTTTTTATTATTATTTTTTGCAATAATAAAATAAATAATGATTAGTACTCTACAAAGTTTTTTCAAACGCTGCTTTGTTATACCCCACCGACAAATTGAAATGGCAGACCTGAATTTTTTAATCGACAGTTTACCTCAATTTACAATGGTTGATAATTATACTCGCATTATTAAAATAAAAGAATAATAATAAAACAAATTAGAAAACCGGTCCCATATGAGTTTCATTGAATGGGAACGCGTAGACATTACAAGGAACTCCAATGAATCGCTATTAATCTAAAATCTACAGTATATCAATTAAATTAGGAAAGAAGATTTTTTTATTTAATTCAAGTAAGGCATTCTACTAAATTCAAGTTTTAACTGACTTCATTCCATTAGCAAAACGAAGACATAACTTTAATATTTTTCGAATTGTTTTACTTTAATGGAAATAAAAACAAGTAAAGGGAATTGAAAAAGAAAAAAATCCCGGAAGAAAAAACCAATTACCAATAATTAAAAAATAAAAATATTGAAAAAGAAGAAGAAGAGGAAGAAAAGTTCAAAGAGGATCAGAAAAAAAGTTCTGTGTTTCTGCTTTTTGAACAAATAATTAAAAAAACGAAAATTACAAAATGTGGAATAAGCATGAAATTGAAATTTTTGCTTTTTTGCAAAGGAAACATTTCTTTGAAATTATCCAAAGGCACTGAGGTTTATTTGTGTAATCTTCAAATCTTAATAATTTATTCTTTTTGCCCTAAATGGAACGCTAGAATTGGTCAAGAACACCTGTTGAATCACAAATTTAATATCTTGGTTGCCTTCTTTTCCCTGGAACGTAACAAAGAGATGCGAAATCCAGATCTGGTCGAAAATTTGAAAAGTACTTTTTACTGGGTCTGCTTCCGTATGAGGGGTAACTAGACATTTCGAGGACAATTGTGAATCTAGTCATTTATTATGACAATAGTGATAGAAGATTTTTATGCTAAACTAAATGTTAATGGAGCTGATATACAAGAAATGAAAATGATGAAAAATTAAAACACTAGTAATGAAAGATATGCTATGATGGCGGTAAGTATTTTGACATTATAATGGGTGACCCATAAAAACTGTACACATATTAAATTGATGTAACTCTTTTATTATTAAAGTTATATAAATAGTTTTATTGCATTTAAAAGCTGAAAATATTACGCTTAATGACAACTTTTCACACATGGGAAAGGTTTGGCCGTTTAAATGAAAATGAGCTTCATCACTCATCAACATCGTTGCGTCATTGTTTTGCTGAAATCTCTATCATTGGAAAGGCAAAATTTTACGAGCCATTTCCAGTTCCAAAGCATGTTTGCGAGCAGATCGTGATGGACTCCGTGTGAAAGCTTGTCTGACTCCCAAGACATTTTCCTTTGATTTGGCTGCTTTTGGACGTTCTTTGGGCTTCCTTTTCATCACACTACCCATAGTTGTACGTAGTTTTGGCCCAACACTTGAGGGAATTTCAGGATGGAATATTCCCGGATGACGCAATATGAAATTTTCTCGGAATTCGCGCGTCCTAATCTCATACTAATTGTGGCCTAGAACATTTGCGCTATTACGTAAATACACGGTGCTCTAATTACCAATTATTATTTATTGTCCATTTTTTAAAAAATTTTTTAATTTGGCTTAACGTCTCTTTAACATATATTGGTCATTCAAGACGGGGATTTTACCCTCCATTCGCAGGAAACTTGCAAACCAGCTACCCACATTGACCTCACCCAGCCTGGGTTGGGCCGGGAAAAAAGTGGGGCCAACGATACGTGGTGTTCCCAAGCAGTCACCCATTCAAGTATTGACCACGTCTGACGTTGCTTAACTTCAGTGATTTGACGGGAACTGGTGTATTCTACGTGGTATGATCTTTGGCTTATTGTCCATTTTAAACTAAACGTTACAATATTAGGATGTAAATAACGTCCGTTTTATATTTGAGACATCCTGGCAGACAAGATGCGCGTGCATAGGCATTTCAAATGATTTAATTGTAAAGAAATGATTCAGTGAACTGTAGACCTCTTTCAATTTCGAAGGCTATGAGAGGAGAGATGAAGATTTTTTTAGACATCGCAAGTCATAATTGTAAATATTTGTGTAGGTAACTCTTAATTTAAATATCTATTTAATTATGTAATGTAACGTTTTATACCAATGAGCTAATTCTGTAAATGTCTATAGGCACCAAGTTTCATACATATTAATTAAAGAGCGCAATAAATCAATCAATCATAAAACAACAATATTTGAACAAAATAAAATTTAAAACTAGATTATTATTTTATTAATTCTGTGAAAAAAACCTCGCCTCAGGATATTTGACACTTTCAAAATAAGCGGAGAAGTACTCGTACAACCAATTTTACACTGAAACGAAAAACAAAATTATTAAAGTTTCAACTTTAGATGAAGTGAAGAGAGATATGAGGAGGGTATAGTAGTTATTGAAAAATAATAAATTTGTCATCATTCCGAAACAATAACAATTGGAAAGAAAAATATTATTTTGGTTTTCAATATGAAAAACTAGGTCAATTAATAGAAAAATACAAACAATCCTTCTTATTGTGGTCCGTACATGTTTACAATATACTTTATATTGATTTCAAAATGCATTTTATCAGCAAGAATTTTACTGTCCGATTAGAATTGTGAAGATTGTACATATTTGATAGAAGTTAAAGTGAACCAAAAGACTGCCATTTTCAAGAAAGTAAAGAAATTTTAAACAGACCTATTCTGCAGTATAACGTAGTGTGATTTGAATTTTGCAAGCTGTGCACCACTAATTCTATTCTTTTAAATCAACAACTTTGTGAGGGTCCATATAAAATAGGAAACACAGGTAACTTTTGGTATGGCACCATGGGCATGTGTGTTGTACGAAAACTTTTACTCTGTACCTACAATGTACATTTGTTTTAGAGTTGATGGTAGCCACGGCACCATGAGCTTGTGTGTTGTACGAAAACTTTTACTCTGTACCTACAATGTACATTTGTTTTAGAGTTGATGGTAGCCATGGCACCATGGGCTTGTGTGTTGTACGAAAACTTTTACTCTGTACTTACAATGTACATTTGTTTTAGAGTTGATGGTATGGCACCATGGGCTTGTGTGTTGTACGAAAACTTTTACTCTGTACATTTGTTTTAGAGTTGTTGGTATGGCACCATGGGCTTGTGTGTTGTACGAAAGCTTTTACTCTGTACATTTGTTTTAGAGTTGATGGTATGGCACCATGGGCTTGTGTGTTGTACGAAAACTTTTACTCTGTACATTTGTTTTAGAGTTGATGGTATGGCACCGTGGGCTTGTGTGTTGTACGAAAACTTGTACTCTGTACATTTTTTTTTAAAGTTGATGGTATGGCACCATGGGCTTGTGTGTTGTACGAAAACTTTTAATCTGTACATTTGTTTTAGAGTTGATGGTATGGCACCGTGGGCTTGTGTGTTGTACGAAAACTTTTACTCTGTACATTTTTTTTAAAGTTGATGGTATGGCACCATGGGCTTGTGTGTTGTACGAAAAATTTTACTCTGTACATTTATTTTAAAGTTGACTAGCTGAGTACCCGAACTTCGTTTCGAGAAGATGAGAGAAATATGATAATAAATCTGACTCCCATATTAATAAAATCATATCACCGAGGTGCAACCTTTTAAACGCGATCAGAGCATACACATAGATTACATATTACCTACACGTTTGTTAACCTAGGAAGAACATGGGGAGTAGTAACAGGTTGTTAAGCTGTGTAGAACGTGTTGGGAGTAGTATTGGGTTAGGTTCCAAAAAAAATAAAATGCGTGTTGAAGTCTGCTGAAGGTTAGGCTGGGTCGCGACC
>CM022874.1:25158090-25169161 GCA_012654025.1 Pachypsylla venusta | reverse complement strand
AAAATCGGCCATAAAATCGGCCGTAACTAAAATGGCCGGACAATACCGTGCCTATAACCTTCCCCGGGTAAAAACAAATAAGTGTGCAAAGTTTCGTGCAATTCCGAGCTGTAGTTCGTAAGTTATAAGCGAACAAACAAACAAACAAATAAATAAACAAACAAATAAATAAACAAACAAACAAACAAATAAACAAACAGACATTCACTTTTATATATATAGATGGTATGGCACCATGGGCTTGTGTGTTGTACGAAAGCTTTTACTCTGTACATATGTTTTGAAGTTGATGGTATGGCACCATGGGCTTGTGTGTTGTACGAAAAACTCTTACCTTTCACTATTTCTGTGAAGAGGTAGAGTAACCTGTGTTTTCTAAATAATTAATTTATCGACACATTTGAAACTCCTTAATTTCATTAGAGATAGAAAGAAAACTGAAATTTGCTGACAAAATTATGAGAGGCTGCAGTGGCCTTTAAATGCTGGACCTATTACAGGGAGATCTGGGAGGCCCTAAAACTAGAGGTAGTCTCAGAAAAACATGGATGGTGAACAACCAAGAATGGCTACAGATTCCAATTTATGAAATCTATAAAAGACCTGAAGAGCGATTATTACGTCAACAGTATTTCATTCAATAGCAAAATTCGCAAACTTTGGGTAACTTTATCAATGGCGATGAAGCTACCCAATGCTGATGATTATAGTATTTTAGATTTTATTAAGTGTATATTGTGTATAATATATACAAAATACCTAATGTATATGTTCAATTGACAAAAACAAATGATAAAAGAAATTGAAAAATCCATAGAAAATAGTAAAACAAAGCAAACATATTTCCAAGAAATTGTACAAATTTCAACAAAAAATGCAAAAGAACAAAGGAGAAGAAAAAATAATGTAAGGAAAAGAAAAAAAAGTATCTTTTGAGTTTGAAAAAATTATTGAAGCGTGAAACAAGAAGAAAATTATGTACAGAATTGGAAGTCTCTAATCAAGCCAATAATGCGGAGCTTTCAGCTTAAAGGCACTTGAGTACATGACTTAAATTACAAAAATAGTATCTAAAATTCATGGGATATAAACATTACTGGACAAACGTTCAAGGTTACATTAACTATTCGATCAATACTCGAATGGTTCGAGTCATGATCGAATGGACTATGAAGATTTTTCCAAACATTATCAAAAGTTTTTTGAATTTTTGAAAAGTTCTTTAATTTACAGACATTTCTATACGGCCAAGAAAAAGTTATGTCAAAAAAAAAAAAATCGATGATCCAGTGGTATATGTAATTGAATGGGGATTGGGGATGTTCCCATTACTCCTCTCCTTTCAATACCTACGCTCTGAGATGTTGTAAGGAGACTAATGAATACTGATCGTTTTTTTTCAAGTGGAAGGAACACAACGGTCCGTCACGTTTTTTTTATCGTCCACGAAGAACAAGTAAAGTGGGAAAGAGAAGGAGTTATACGAGTAATTTTTCAGTTTGAAAGACGGAATGGTTCGAGGTTTACCGTGTATATTTAAATGGAAAGAGTGCTGTATTATTTTCTGTGAGCAATATTTTTATATCAATTCTTTTATTTATTTCCTACTTTAAAGTTCATCAAAATCCGGGACTCTAAATTTTGAACGCAAATTTAGTTCAGAGGGCTTGCTTGGGTGTCAAGTGAGTTGGGAAACAGTTGTTTCAGAGAGAGAAAAAAAATATATAAAAACTTTTTTCCTTTTTTCTCTACTTAATTATTTTATTTTTCTTTTAACTTGAAATCATCTCTGCTACTCCTAATTACGGATCTTCATTTCATTTTTTCCTTCCTTTCTCTTTCCTCCTCTTCTTTTTAATGCTTATCCCGCGATCTTTTGATATTATACTTACCATCAGCTTTATTATTTTTATTTCCAAATTTCTCTTGATTGATATCCTTATTATTTTCCAAGCCTTGATTTTCTTTTTGTGTTTTTGGATTGTGAGTATTATTAGATGTATAGTAAGAACTACTGTTCTCATAAAATTTCCAACGATGTAACATTCTCATAGGCAGAGTAGGTATAGGTTCTTTAATTTCATATTCGTATCATTTCAACAAGGAGCGTATCAACACTCGTTTTCTTAGTTTTTCTTATCTGTTTCTCTTTCTACCATTCTTACTATGTGTTCACTAAATTCCTCTTAACAAACCTTATTCTAATTAATTTTCCTCTGTTTAAAACTCAAGGTTTGTTAATGTTTGTAGTAAGAAAGTTTTCATGGTGAGGTGCACCGTTTGTTTCATTTATTTTCTGCTTTTGTTATTATTTCTCTCGCTTCATTGTTTTACTATCCCCTCTCTTTTCTTTTTGCTTTTGACTAACTTTGTATTTTGTATATTTAGAAATCTTCGTTGAGACGAAAATTGTTTAGAAATTTTGCGAGTTTTAGAACATTGATTTGATTTCTATTGTGCTGCTGTGTTATGTCAGTACCATTGTATTGCGCCATGTTTATTGTATGAGCTTCAAATATATTTTGTATCATTGTCTCCTATAAAATTATTTGTATTACTTAGTTAGCATTCTTGTAGGATTTATAATTTATTCATCTATCATTTTACTTTATTTTATTTTCAATTATATAGTTTCATAGAATATTTCGTGTTTAGGCTAACTTTTCTATCATTTTATCATTTAGTAATTAATATTATTGTATAATTGAATCTCCAATATTTTAAGACCCATTTCAAATTTTGTTCGAAGTTAAATTATCTAGTTATTTTTTGAAAAATAAAATTAGTTTTATAAAAATAAATATGATTGTGATAGAAGGTAGTCATTTTTTTTTTTGTAATGGCCATTATACAATATTTGTAACTAAGTTTCTTTTGCTTGGAACTAAATTATTCCAACAAAACAAAATCCTGAAGAAATACGAACCGCGATAACACGATACGCAACGCAATAACAAGTTGTAATATGACATATTTTAATATGTCAAGTTGTAATATGACTACAAGATATGACATATTTTAATTTTAATTATAGTTTCAATAGTTTTCAGTCCTCGAACATTGTCCCCGCTTTTGAATATTTTGAAACACAAAGAAAGATTTTTTCACAAAATAAGTACTGTATTGTAATCACTCCTTTGTTATTGCATCATGCTTTCTTATATCTTCAATGGTATCCGATGTATCATTGCGCAAACTTTTCTTTATTTGCTAATTTTAAAGTTATATTAATTGGTACAAGTTTTCATCTCCAAACGTTGAATTAACTCAATCTGATTACTTTTGAGAACTATTCTTTAAAACATATACATTATCTTATATTTCTACTGTGACGGTTGCTTTTACGATGGAACGGTGCTTACTCCAAGTGTAAATCCTGGGACCGTTTATCGTGGCATTTCTCGTGGTGCTTGGTATTGTGACGGACACCTCCACGATGAAACGTCAGCAACTCCAAGGCTAGATCCTTGGAGTTTCGTCGACTTTATTTAACGTCTTTCGACGGAGTGAGATTTAGATGGAAGAATTAATTAAGACGAAAGTTTGGAAATAATAATAATATAAATTACTAATGTTCTTTATTGATGGTAAAATTATGTATAAATAAATAAATATATTGATGTTAATTAAATATTAAAAATAGGTGTTAGTTATAATTTAAATAATATTAAATGGTACTTGTAAAGAATATGATTGGAAAAAGAAGGCTTACCTTGTTCTATAATTAAAATATTAACTTCTTATTATTATTAAAAATGTCTTGATGCTTCCAAATCTAAAAACTGACTGACTGGTGATCAATGTGCACTGCTGCAACTCACTCGGTTCGGTATTCAGCAAAGTGCTGATTCAGTTAATAGGAAAATAAACGGACAGAGTGGCGTGATATTATTATGGGCAGTGGTGGCGTTACACTACCTATACTACTTAGTTTGACGGAAACACTATTTCCCCTCTGTACTCTAAGAAATACTTTCAATCTCCTGTCGTGTTTTAATACTAAAAACCATAACTTTCATCACTAGAAATATTTTGTTATGAAAACTTGTTCAGGGGAAAGCTCCGAGATAGAAAGTTCAAGATGTGATAATCCCCATGACAAAATATCAATCAATTATCCAACTTCCTCTACGTCATTAGTCGTGACTCTGTATCTCATACACTTGAGACATTCCCCTCTACCGTCCGGGGGGGGGGGGGGCNGGGGGGGGGGGGGGGGGGGGCTCAAATATCATCTATCATTCGAATTAGAAATATGTAAAGCACGCCATTAGTGCTATGATATTGTTTTATTCCATGTTGACTACGAGTAGAGAACCAATTAGGGAAATTGTATTCTTTTTACATCCATTACCCGAGTATATTACATTATACTATGTTGTACTTTTATGTTTCGGAAATGAACACAAGCTTCGTATGTTGTCTTTTGTAATATTATTGGTAATGGTTCAAATGTATCCACGAGTTGTATCTGTTGTTTTGCTTCCTTTCGGCAATTTGATTAGTGGCACAACCAAATCACAATCAAAAATATGAAAAAATTCTCTACGTATGTTACAATGTTACATACAACACTTTTTTATTGTGTTCGAAAGTATTAACAACAGATAAAAATCCAAAACCGAAAAAATGGCGAAATGGAATTTTAAAGAGAAATTATAGCATATGTTTATTTAATACATTTTTCGACGATAATTGTATTTTCTTTCGTTTAGTTTAGTACGTTCTTATTGAAAGTTATTAAGGGGGTCCCACATCCTTAAAATAGCATATAAAAAGTTGAATGGAAATTAAATAGCCTTTTTTGACTATTATGTCGACCCCTTGCAAAATATAAAGAATGCAAAACTGAACGGAAAAACTAACAAAAAATAAATAATAATCAAAAATATCTTCAAAAAATAATCTAGTTTCAGGATTGAAAATCATATTTTTGGTTAGGAAAAAGCCTCATAATTCACCAGATTTACGAGGAATTAGATATGCCACCCGAAAACTATCTTCATGTTTACCATCAGATCCATTTCAGGACCAATTTATGGTTCCCTCATAGCCAAACCAATTCACAGGTGATGAGGCTACCTACTATTTTATTTGAAAGTAATCTGAATATTATCAATCGTTTCTGTGCCTACCAAAAAACAGACTCTGAAATAACATCTTGCTTCCTAGCAATAGATGGGAGTGTACTCGAGAAAGTACAAAAATATTATTCCCATTCTGAGGATAAAGTGCTAATAAATTTTATAAATATTTCCCCAATTTGTGTTTCAATACATTTCCTGTAGAATATTCATAGAGCATAATCGTTTTCGCTTTGGAAATATTTCCAAATGTCAGTCGTAACTTTTCACAACATGGAGCACGGACCTTGGGCACATGCATGCAGCTATACACCTAGAAAGTAGTAATATATTTCTAATTTCCTTTAGAAGACACTTTAATCATATATCACTTTGGAAAATGTAATATTACCAAAGCTTACGTAAACCTTCACAGATTCGAAATTTTTTACTGCCCTTCTTTTTTTTGGAAATATATTAGTGGCGGAGATTGGTTCTGAATTTTGTCGTTGGGATCAGAAAACTTTGTATCATAACGAAGGCTGTCCTTTACAATTATCCGTTCATTTTATCATTGCTGGAGTCAAAACGTAGAAACTTGTAATTTGGTAGACAATGTATGTGCGAAATAAGAAAAGTAAAAATCTAAATATAAAGTGGAAGCTAGTGGAAAGTGACGTTTATTTAGTATGGCAGATTTTACGTTATTTGGGAAGAAAGGGACTGAATTATTTTTGCCAAAAGGAATTCTACAGCCGCGGTAAAAGACGTTTAGGAATTGGGGTTGCGGTCATCAGGTAGGTGGTCTATATTTTCTTCTTTCTAATTTTTTTTTTCGTTCTTTATATCGTTCATCTTAAATATCGTTCCTCAGGGTTCAATGTCACCACTCTTTTCATTAGACATCAACGATATTAAAAACTCAGCCCCTGACGCCAAATTAGTCCTTTATTGCGATGATACCAATGTCTTGATTGTTGGTAAAAACAAAGATGATCTCTTCAATAATGCTTCCCAAATCGTATCTTCTCTAAGCACATGGTTCTCATCTAATAGCCTTTGTCTGAATACATCTAAAACAAATTACATCTACTTTAATCCTAACTTCTCGAAAAAATTCCGCTGCATAATTCATTTATTGAACCAACATCTTCCACAAAATTTCTTGGAATTCACATCTATCATAATTTAAATTGGAAACTCACATTGATGAAATAAGGTCTCGATTAGGATCATCTATTTTTGCCATAAAGTCCATTAGATACAATTTAGGTGAGGAAACAGCTCGTCTCACCTAGTTCTCTTATTTTCACTCCATTATTAGCTATGGAGTCGCATTTTGGGGTCTCTCTTCACAAGCTCAAGAAATCTTCGTTTTACAAAAGCGAGCTGTTCGTGCTATCTATAACCTCAATGAAGTTGAACCATGCAGAGAAATATTCAGATCAAAACAAATCTTGACATTCCATGCACAGGTCATCCTTGACGTGTGTTGTTTGATACACAAAAACATTCACTTGATGCCATCACACAATCATCAATATAACACACGTCATTGTCATGACATCTTGGAATCGCGGGTCACCATTTTCCGAAAATCTTTTCTGGACATTGGTATCAAACTATACAATGAAATAATCAATCAATTAAAAAATCTGAACGCACATCATTTCAAAAAGACTTTGAAGGGTCAGTTATTGCTGTCTCCACCATATAGTTTGATCGAGTTTTTGAAAATCTAACTGCAAATTTAAAGCTTTTTTCTCTCTCTCTCTTTTCATCATACATGTTTCTGTGTATCCTTGGCGGGTGGTGGATCCTAGGATCTGACGGTCAATGGAGGGTGGTCGTTGTAATTACCTCACTCCATTGACTGGTCTATTGGGTTTCGCTGCACGTCACGGATATGCAGAGGCATGTACATGTGGAATTAGAGATACCTACTTATTTCCATTTGTATTTATCTCCCTCTGTAACTATTTTTTTTGTATGTAACCCTTTTTACATTTATGTATTTTAATTTTTTTTCTCTCTGTATGTAACTATTTTTTCGATGTATTTAACGCTATATGTAACTATTTTTTTTTCTTCTTTAATGTCTCTACACTGTACATTAAAAAAAAATAGTTACATATAGCGTTAAATACATCGAAAAAAGAGTTACATACAGAGAGAGAGAAAAAAAAAATATTGTTGTCTAAACACATAAAATATAATAATAATAATTGTTGAAAGCTAGTGTAAAGCGACGTTTTTGTAGTATGGCAGATTTTACGTTATTTGGGAAGAAAGAGACTGAATTATTTTTGCCAAAAGGAATTCTACAGCTACGGTAGAAGACGCTTAGGAATTGCGGTCATCAGGTAGGTGCTCTGTATTTTCTTTTGTAAGTGTTGAATGGTTTCTTGAGTGAGATGGCATACTCCATTCCCATGCGGCGTTAACACCTGGTCTTATAAGATTCTGATAGATCTTCCATCATCGTTAGGATTTAGATTAAAGAAAGTATGAACGCATGTCTATTGTGTATCCTATTTTCCTCGTATGATGTAATGTCCAGCCATTTTAGGTCACAAGCATTCCACGAAAACCAAGAATGCGTTACATTGTTATCGTGCATTTTTTCTTGGATGGAAATAATTGTCAAGAGTTCTGGAAACCGCCTATGTCTAATTTAGATCAGATTTGAATTTCTCTCTCGCCTGTTTTCAACCCCTCGGTTGGCTAAACATTGTGCTTATTAGCAAACCGATTCTTATCACTTGTCTAATTTCATTGTAAGCTTAAATTAAACACGGAACACGACGTTAAATTTTTGGACTAATATTCAACTAACTCAAATTACGGAGTTTGAGAACATACATAAATCTTCCAAGAGACACGTAACCATTTTCTTTTTTGCAATTATTTTTCCTAACTGAACAGATCTCATGTGTTTTGGGTTCTTCTTCTATTATTTTCTAAAGATATACCTCAACAATTTGTGACAAAAATATCTTTTGACGTTTGAACATTTTCCATGCTCGTCCACTGAAATCCAATAGAAAAGCGAACATAAATATTTTCTATATAAACAAAAAGTCGAAAGCTAAAAAAGGTAAGTATGGTATTTTTTTTTGCCCGGGTTTTGTTATTTATGTTTTTATCAGCTGCCAGCATTTTCTCCTCTTGAAGATCTCTTTGGTTTTGTACAGCATTAACAACACATTTTTCATTTGTCTTTCAATGATAGGTGCAAATCCTTTAGATTATAATGAGATGAGATTGGACCAATCAGTTCTTGGGATTTTGGTATGGCATTGAGAGGGGTTCTTTGGAAATTTATAACCCATTTCTTTAAACCATTTCAATGTATTATAGGGGTACTTATTAACTGTTGATCTTTAATAATATCATTATTTTGAACTATATATATAAGATAAGAACTATTCAATTTAAATGTCAAATATTCGTTTATTTAACCAGCCCCGGTAGCTCAGTGGTCGAGGCATCTGTCTGGTGATACAGTAGTCGTGGGTTCGAGACCTAGCCAGGCCTGTTATGTCATCATCTTCATCAGATGTTTACCACATAATAATATGGCTTGGACTTACTGCTGGCAGAACGGGACCCTTAAGGGACTTAATGAGACAGTATAATAAGTCTATTATTATTATTCCATCTATCGCACGAGTTTAGAATTTTCTGCATTGAAAAAAAAATACCCCCCTTCAAAATTTGATATTTTACGTTTTAAGGTACGTAGAATCAAAAATCGAATAAAAAGAAATCCGTTTGTCCGCCGTGATGGGCACTTGTGCCATTTATCGTTGACCGATTTGGATGGTATGTAGGTTCCGTTTGGGGTCTAATTGTGACCCGAAACTTTTGAGTGCAATCGAATATACCGTTGGCGGTTTTAGCGGCATTTACTTATACTCTCTAAAAAGAGAATGGTAACAGCTAGAGACTTGAAATTTGGTATGTACCTAATACACATTTGTGGTCTCAGTAAGCTTAGAAACATTCAAATTTACCGCTGTCAGTTTTTAGCAGTTTTCATTAATCCTGTCTAAAAAGAGGATGGTAAGAGTCAGAGACTTGAAATTTAGTATTCATGTCAAAATTAGGGTCTAATTATGCCCCAGAGCTTAGGGGGGCGGATTTTTTTTGGGAGGGGGATTTTTTATCCAGTAAAATAATAAACCCATGTGTCACATTGGTAGAGTTTTTATTGATGATATTTGAACTGAGGTTAATCAACATTCTATTGCTAGAAAAACTCATCATATCTGCAAATTATCCAAACTACAGATCCTCTGGCCAAGCCTGAGGACAGAGGGGATTCCTCCGCCGCGATTAGAATTCTAAAGGGCCCGGAAATTATTAATTGTTTAGCATCAACTAAAACACACAGCAAGTTAGTTGAATAAGATATGTTATAATAATGGATTTGCGATAGGATAGTTATTCTGTTATGTACAATTTTAATTTGTCCTGCGATTTTCCTGTCTACGGGCTTGGTTCTGGTATTAGCTATTTCTGCATTATACATATTTATGTGTATAATCAGTGCCAAATTGCAAATGAAGCCACAGCATTAGTCAGAAAAAGACAAAGTATTCTTCTTCTATAACTACTTCCATTCTTGTCTCCGTCTTCCGCTTTTCTTTTGATCTTTGAAACAATGATATTATCATTGTCTATCTTATAATTGTTGTGTTTGTTACTCCGGTTATAATGAACCTCGTATTATATTTTCTCCTAGGAACTGATTGACAATTTCTTTGTTTGTTTGGAGTTTCAGAGCAGATCTTATTAATTTGATAATATTGACGTGCAGGGCGTAAGACGATGTAAATCTTCGTTTTGACCATTTTAGAAATGACTTTAAGCCAGTGTCTATGACACGTTGAATTTACCAGGTCCCGTTAAATCTCTGAAATTAAGCAACGTCCAGCGAGTTTTTACTGAGTGGGTGACCACAGAAAAAAATCAAGCCCTCGCCCCAAATTTTAGGCTAGAACCGCTTATGAGATCGTTGTGCTGTCTACATGTTCCAATCAATTGCTTCAATTTTATCTTTTGTGTATTCTACGTTCCAACGACGCTGGCTGACTACCTTTTCAATTTGAGACGTCGCCATATATTTCTCGAGAAGAATACCAACTTTAAATTAATTTATTCTGAACGGGAAGAGCACCTTATGATTGAAAATGGTAAAAATAATAAGATGTCATTAATAAATATTATCTCGCCTGACATTTCCAAAGAAAATAAATAGCAACTAATAAATAATTATATTAAATTCCAGATTCTTCATCTTTTCCTGCTTTCTTTTTTAAAAAACTTTATTAATATTAAGTTTTTAATAAAAAGAAAGGAAGGTGCTTGATTTTGATAAAATTCAAATTTCTCTCTCAGAAAAGTATTTTTCACGGTAAAAACTTGCTTATCATAATAGACAATAATGAAATCAAAGAGAAAGAAATTAGTTCTTATTTTCTATTTAAAAAGAACTGACCCAAATACTTTAATAATTTGATGAAAAATAAAGGTGAGAAACCTCTGCAATACAATATTGTAATAAACCTCTGCAAATATTCATTGACCCCACAAGGCCCATGAATTATAGCTGATTATTTCTATTAACGTAGTGAATGTCCATACCAAAGTTTGACCAAAATTGCACAAGGCAGGCCCACCAAGAGGGGTGGGAATGGGGGGGGGGGAATTCCTACGGGCCCGGTTATTTTTGGAGAAGCCCGGAATTCCAAGGTGCTAAAAAATTTTTTTTAAAGCTTTTGCCACCTCGATTACCTGGTTTATACAGTTTAAAACTTGATTGATTTGATTAATTGATCATGATTTGTTATTAATAGAAGTAATTTAACATCATTATAGTTTATCAAGCATGTCGGTAGATATGCTTACGTCAAGAGTAAGCAAAACTACCGACTATATTAACACGAACCAGAGTTTATAGGTATGAATTCACACTTTTTTCTTCCAATTCCAGATATATGTTC
>CM022874.1:25124145-25145606 GCA_012654025.1 Pachypsylla venusta | reverse complement strand
TAGTTAATTCAGAAATTAGTAAGATCTGATATAGGGTTATTATCTATTGATGAGATAGTTAATTCAGAAATTAGTAAGATCTAATACAGGGTTATTATCTATTGATGAGGTAGTTAATTCAGAAATTAGTAAGATCTAATACAGGGTTATTATCTATTGACGAGGTAGTTAATTCAGAAATTAGTAAGATCTGATATAGGGTTATTATCTATTGGTGAGGTAGTTAATTCAGAAATTAGTAAGGTCTGATATAGGGTTATTATCTATTGATGAGGTAGTTAATTCAGAAATTAGTAAGATCTGATATAGGGTTATTATTTATTGATATTAGTGATTTTTCTGTTTGTTTGTTAAAGACTAGGTATCAAATTATTGTTTGATAATTTTTAATCATTTATATTTAAAATTCTTTAGATCAATTAGCAAGATTTTTTCTTCTTTTCCTTCTTTGAGCTGGCCGACTGACTGTAGCTCGCGATCGAGGCGACGGATCCCTGGACTAGAGTAATATATTTCCGGAGAACACATCAAAGGCTAGAAAAGAATTTTAATAATACTAACGACGTATATGAAAAAATAAAACAGATCATAATACCTATATTCTTAAATTCACTTCAATTTCTAGATGATATTGCACCTTTTTTTTTTTTTTTTTTAAAAAAAAAAAACACAAAGAGATTGAGCTCTTANAAAAAAAAAAACCGTTATCATCAAACAATTACACTTCTCAGAAAATACACTTTCTCCAAAAATATTTCCTTCAGAATCTTTGGTATTGAAAAGTTATATCCGTATGAGACTTGTCCACAGAGGGCTTACTTACGACCTATGAAGTTAGGCAACGTCCAGCGAGGTGTTGATGTATGTTGGGTATTCCTGGCACAACTCAGGCTGGAGAGGTAAATGTGGGTAGTTGGTTTATAACTTTTTAGCGTATGGAGGGCAAACTCCGTCTCGGATAACCTTAAAATCCTTCTGACAATGTGGTAATTTGCTAACCGCCCTGCATATTATTCTGCTCTGCATATCTCTTTCTGGTGCCATGTCTTCTCTTCACCTCCGCCGTTTTTTTTTGTCTACCTTCTGGATTTTGACTTGCTATTGACCTAACCTAAGCAAGTAGACTGTTAAAGCTAAATTGACTAAAAACTCTGAAAAGAAATTATTTTTTTGAAATTGATGGAAAGTGGTTTATTTTAAGATAGAACACCGTGCTTTCTATTACAAAACGGTTTTTTTTATTTCCCCAAGAAAAAAACCCTTGTAATTTGCAAGGGGTGGGGACACCTACAGATAAAGATATGCTCCGACATTTTGATTAATGGTTTGTGTAAATACGGAAAGCTTTGACAGGCTTGTCATGGCCGTTCCCCGCTACGGTGGTAATTTTTGTTTCATTATTGTTGCCATTATTTTCATTTTAATTAAGTATTTTGTACTGTTTCATTGTGGAAAAAATCTTTATCCACGTGCTGAGTAGGGAATGAAGAAACGGGACTGCCATTGTTTGTACTTTTTAATTATTTTGTACGGGTATTGTTTTTTTTTTGTTTACTTCATTTTTATTCTTTTTTTCCTGTTTGAGTTAAAAGAATGATGACAGTGGTGACATCTGATGGCTGATTGCGACCAATTATCCTAGTTACCATCAAACCGCCAAGATTTAGCACATAATATCTGTGATGTTCATTGCGAGCTATGATGACAGTAGTGACATCTGATGGCTGATTGCGACTAATTATTTCAGTTACCGTCAACCGCCAAGATTTAGCAGATAATATCTGTGATGTTCATTGCGAGCTATGATGACAGTAGTGACATCTGATGGCTGATTGCGACTAATTATCTCAGTTACCGTCAACTGCCAAGATTTAGCAGATAATATCTGTGATGTTCATTGCGAGCTATGATGACAGTAGTGACATCTGATGGCTGATTGCGACTAATTATTTCAGTTACCGTCAACCGCCAAGATTTAGCAGATAATATCTGTGATGTTCATCTCGAGCTAACGCTAGTTCGATAACTCAAAGAAACTTTTCTATTGGTCATTCGAGACGGGGGTTTTACTCTCCATTTACCCACATTGACCTCACTCAGCCTAGGTTGTCACTCACCTTGTAAAACCTCGCTGCACGTTGGTTATCTTCAGTAATCTAACGGGAACTAGTGTATTTTTTGTGCCATATACGCTGACTTGAGAAACATCGTTTGGGAATAAAAGCATTTTATATATAAAAATTTATTCAAACAATAATAAAATTCTCAAACAGACCTAGTTTTTAAGAAACAAATAAAACAAAAAATAACAAATAAAACAAAAATATCAATGGGTATGTTACGGACCAAAATCTTTTTTAGGACAAACTTATTTGGCCGAATTTGGATATTCAATATTTCAGGACAATCTGATTTTATAAGAATAAGAGAAGAAAAATAAAGGTAATTCCGAGTGATAAGGCTTTTCAGCCGAGGTACGGCCGTAAAAACGTTTCTTATGTGCGATCGGACAATCCAGTATATCCTAGGCAAAACTAGTTTATCCGAACACACATAGGACAAACTAGTTTGTCCGGTAATAGGTATATGTAATAAACCTGTATTTACTAGCGTCTAACTCAATGTGTGTAGCTAGGTCTAGTTTCTAAGTTTCCAGGGAGGGTAAAAGCCCAGTATCAAATCACTGATACATTTAAAAGTAAAAAAAAGAACTGTATCAGGTATTCCGAAGGCGTAAGTTATTCAAACCCATTAGACCTTACTATAAATTCCAAAAATAAAACATACATTACATTGTGAGATGTTACTTGCGGCTAGCTGTTGTAGAAAAATGGCTTATAATTGTAGAAAAATGGCTTATTGTTGTAGAAAAATGGCTGTTATAATGAAAAAGACCGGCTGCTTATCACAGCTGATCAGTGAATAATACTAAAACCAAAGAAAGTGTCTGGCTCTGAGATGTCCAACGGATTATTGAGAACTAACAAGAACATTCATAACCTCCGAAACCATAAGGAAGGTCTTGCCCATGAGTTGTCCAGTGAATCTTGCAGAGCTAACTTATGCATACCATCGCATGCATATCCTCTGGAACCATAAGGAAGGTCTTGCCTATGTGTTGTCCGGTGAAACATTGAGAACTATGTAATACATAACATTGCATACATAATCTCTGGAACCAGTGAATCATGCGGTACTACAACATAACATGCATTCATTACGTATAATGTGGAAATTATTTTTCTTCTTACCAAGTGAACTCCTTTCCAAGCATATCCTTTGTACCCACTATTTCATTTAGATGCTCATTCATTTGAAAAAGCACAAAACGACGAAACATACATAGCTTTTTCCTACACAATGCCTCCGATATTCACCAGGGACGTTTGCGGACTGGGTCTCAAACCATTGAGATTTGGGATATTGCAGGCGCCTTTTTCAAATACAAAGTATTCCAATTATTTATTAGGCAAATACCACTAATTCTGACACTAACAGTTATCATTATATTTTTTTCATAAAAAAAAAAAAAAAAATCCACAAAAAAAGAGAAAATCTCCTAAAAATACAAGTACCAAGTACATTTGTAAAATTTATCCTTAAAGATATATTAAAATAAAAAATGGGTGTGTGTACTTATGTACGCGCGTGAGAAGTTATAATTCTGTTTAAAAATAAATTTAATAATATTTCTAAAAAACATACTACCACACCCGGAAGTGAACTCAGAACCTATGAAACAAAGGCCTTGTCACTGACCCACAATGTTCTATGGATATAGAATGAGAAAACACAATATTTAAATTTAACTCTCATAATTTGTTCATAACTAACTCCATCTTCATATTTTTTTCATATTCATAACCGAACTTCGTTTCGAGAAGATGAGAGAGAGAAAAAAATAATAAATCTGACTTTTACATTAGAAATCATATCACCGAGGTACAACCTTTTAAACGCGATCAGAGCATATCACACATAGATTACATACTACCTACTCGTTTGTTATCCTATGTAGAACATGGGATGTAGTAACGGGTTGTTAAGCTGCGCAGAACGTGTTGGGAGTAGTATTGGGTTAGGTTCCAAAAAAATTAAAATGCGTGTTGAAGCCTGCTTAGTTTAGGCTGGGTCTGCGACCTAGCCTAACCTTGCGCAGCCTTCAACACGCATTTTAATTTTTTTGGAACCTAACCCAATACTACTCCCAACACGTTCTACCCAACAAACTGGGTGGTTTTTAGGTGAGTTCTATGATTTTGAGTCAGAAACAGCAATTTCAATCTTCAATACTATTATTTCAACGAAGCATAGGTATAATCGGCCGTACCTCGGAAGGTTGTAGATTTCTGATATACGGTTGTAGGTCTAGGTTTTATTTGGAGTGGGCTCTATTAGCATAATTTTTTCTGTATCTCTTACTGTTTCCAATAGTATTCTATATGATTTCCCATACAAAAAAATGTCATTTAAGTCGAAAAACGTGAACTTTTTTGCTGTCACCCATACATTGTTTGTCCCTACTCGGTGTACCTTAACATTAGAGTTACAAAATATGTCCTAAATAAAGGAGTAAGATGACACCTAAATTTTTTCGCTTTGAGTTGATGAGAAAAAATGTCATTTAGGTCGAAAAATGTGAACTTTTTTTGCTGTCACCCATCCATTGTTTGTCCCTACTCGGTGTAGCTCAACATTAGAGGGATGGGACCTAGACAAAAATCTTCCCAACTTTCTCGCTTGGAGTCGATATGTCGTCGCGACAAATTTCGAAAAAAAATGTCATTTAAATCGAAAAACGTGAACTTTTTTTGCTGTTACCCATCCATTGTTTCTCCCTACTCGGTGTAGCTCAACATTAGAGAGATGGGACTTAGACAAAAAATTTCCCAGGAATGCACCCATCAAGTGTGCCAAATTGGTCGTCGCGACAAATTTCGAGAAAGAATGTCATTTAAGTCTAAACGTGAACTTTTTTTGTTCTCACCCATCCATTGTTTGTCCCTACTCCGTGTAGCTTAACATTAGAGGGATGGGACCTAGACAAAAATCTTCCCAGGAATTCACCCATGACCTTTGCCAAATTTCTTTTCAATCGGAAATGTAGTTTCAGAATGCATACAGTTTTTTTGTGGGTGCTGAAACAAACGTCGTGGGTGAAAAAAATCTCCCGCAAAAAATAAAATTTCACTCTCAACATTTTTTTATAACGCGCCTAAAGAAGTATAACTTCAAAAAATAGAAACCCCTACCATGTTAACACTTAAATGACTGACAATAACGCAAAATAACAACTATAATCACCATACCGAACATACTCGTATATTATTGCTATAGTAGTTGTGTGAACTGTAGAACCTATGGCTCCCGTGATGCCCCAGGCGGGCCATCAATAGGAACCAAAACTAATCAGCTAATTCAAGGCGTTCAAGAGTTATCGTGAAACTAACAGACAGACAAACAGGCGCTTAAAGAAAAATCGTAAATTTAAAAATATCTTCGTTTGACCAAGAGCCAGTCAACGTGAAGTGGCATAAGTGCTATTTCAAAGGTTCCCTTTTGGAAATAAATAACAAGAAAGCGTGAATCTAGCTTAGAAGATCATTGGTACTCGGAAAACTGTGAGCGGCCCTGGCATTCACACAACTCTACAGAATATCTTTTACACCAACAAAATACAGCAGCAGCATTCATTGTGGAATTACAAGAAGTGATAATTTACATGATAACTGAAAGGCAAAATGTTTACAACACAACGTCATAAGTTAAAAAGAGATTATCTCATTATAATATGATCGGTCAGTGAGTGGTAGAGCGCCGCGCAGATAAAGGCCCCTCTACACGATAAAGAGAAATATTATTTTTGACCCGTCTCTTACAGTGTCCGTCAAGAGCACGGTATTATAGTTTGTCTTCTAAGATCATGTTTTTTTGAAAATAGCAAATGTTCGTCATTTAGTGGTATCGTATTGGATAATGAAGCTCAACGAGGACTCCACGAGTAGTTTGCAATTAACATCTCCTTATAAAATACTTACACAAAAGCGTTTTTCCCAACACATATATCTATTACACCAACATTACAAAAAACAAATCAGACTGGCTGACTGACTCAATAGTGAAAGTTTAAATCCTTTAACGTTTCAGGCCTTGTACAATAAGACGACGCAACTTATGTTTTTATCGACGGCTACTTCGATAACCATAAAACGATAATACTTATAAAACGCAAAGCCCAGTTGGTATACTGACTGACTGACGTACTGACTAATAATCAACGTAGCTCCACGATGGCTAAACGTAGAGATTTGAAACTTGGCACAAAGGTCCCTTTTAGTATGTAGGTGCGTAATAAGAAAGGAAAAAAAATAAAGTTCAAGTGGGAGCAAGTTACCGCCAAAAATGACGCTATTTAGCGGGTCTTTTTGCAATTTTTTTCTGGGCAAACTAAAAGAGATAACGAAAAATGACCGAGAATAGACCCCCCCAAAATAGTATATAAGGACCCCATAAAAAATATAAAATTTGAAAATTTCCGGTTTCTATCCGATTTATGGACGGTTTTCACCACCAAAAAATCGGAATTGAGAAGTACCACTTCGGGATGAGCGAGAAAACTGAAATTTGATACAAAGGTGTTCCGAAGTAGAAAAAGTCATATCCTTGAATAAAATATAGAATTTTCTAACTAGAATTTCTACGCGGTGCTCACTCTGGGGGTTGGTTCCACCAAAAACCCATAGTTAAGAAGTATCACTTCGGGATGAGCGAGAAAGCTGAAATTTAATACGGTGTTCCGCTGAGCAAAAAGTAATATCTTTCAGTAAAATATTGAATTTTCTAAATAAGAGCCTTGTTCACTCTGGGGGTCGGTTTCACCAAAAATTTAAAATTGAGAAGATTTAATTTCGTGATCCCGACATGTTGTTGATTGTTGAATTTTGTAACCGTAGCGAAGCACGGAAGAACAGCTAGTATTTCCATAAAACAATAATATTTCTTGGACTCGTCATCATCACCTCTCCATGGCTCAATGTTGATATCTTAAAATCCCTCTTCGCCGTCAACGCACCCCTCTCATTGCGCTTCCTTATGCTTCAGTGTTATACTTTTCCGCACTAGTTTTAATTGCACAACGTTCATTTGTCTGTACCATGATAACTCTCGAACAATTATTGGTCTCATTCCGAGTTGGCTAGTTTTTAGGCACTCAAGCACTCATAGGAGCCTTGTAATGGTATATCTCTGTATATATAATTGTATCGTGGTAAATTGAATTGAAAAATGTCAGGGGGCAAACTCACTAAATTGTATGATTTCCATCGATTCCTTTCTTCCTTTTTCTTCATTCGGAACTGAGTGAGGTCTACAGTTCACACTACCATTAGCAACGTAAAACATTAAATCTGTTTTATTTACAGAAAGTTTTATTAGTATACAAATTGCACAAAACATCACAACATAAAATTTAGATCGTGTATAGTGGGTTTGTAAAAAATAAATCTACCCCGTTATACCCCTCCCCTCTTTCTAAAACACTCTTTGCCTTTGCAATATCGAACGGTTCACCACAGCACAGCGCACCGAGCGTAATGTTTTACTTCAAAATCTTTTTCATTCAGCACTCGCTATCTTTCTGTTCAGCTCAAGTTTTCAGTCTCTCGTTAACCTTCGCAGTAATCACGTCGCTGTGATATTCTTAATGAACTCGTGTGTTTTGTAAGTGTCAACGTGCGAAACATTTTCTTTCTTATCTCAAGTTGGTGTGCGTTTTTGCTCGTGGTACTTTTTAATTACCTATCAAATTTTAATTATTTATTTAAATAGTGTTTTCATTTTTAATCGGGGATATTTAAAATTCGCGATTTTTTTTTAAATTTAATTAATAAAGTGGTGTTTGTTTTAAATAAAGTATTGGTCGAGAGTGTGTCTTAACTTCTAGTTGGTTATAAAAAAAAAAAAAAAAAAAGTCAGTATTAAATTTTGACTGTCAAATGTGCATTCATTGAACAAGATAGATACTGTTCGTTGTACTCTGGACTTTAGGTATAAGGTAAGATCTCATTCATTTGTCATTGATGTGTTAATATATATATATATATTAATTTGGCTTAACGTCACTTTAACATCTATTGGTCATTCGAGACGGGGGCTTTACCCTCCATTCGCTGGAAACTTGCAAACCAGCTACCCACATTGACCTCACCCAGCCTGGGTTAGGCCAGAAAAATAGCCAATACTTATCACGAGGGCGCGAACTAAAATGGCCACCAATAGATAACAAGACCAAAAACTTATCAGCAAATTAAATTAATATAATTAATGTCCATGCCACCAAAATCAGAGCTGTTGTCAGAGAAATGAGTTGAAAGTTTCATTAAAATCGGAAAAGGTGTTCAACAGACCAAGACATTTAAGGAAAATTCGTAAACTTTTAAATATACAATGATTTTCAAAAGTATTACTAAACACTTTAAACAGTGCCCGGGGTTGAAACTGAAGGATTGCGAAGTATTTAAACATTTTTGCTTACAGACCATGTGTAAGTAGCACATGTATCACAGTATTCGCTATAGTCGGCTAATTTGATGATTGAGTACTCGTAGTAAGTATTTCAGGTACTATCCGTGTACCTAATTCGCAAATTTACCCAAAGTTGCTGGAAATATTATGATTGTAGTTTCTTCAACACGGACAAATTCATAGAATTTTTTGTTGTGTCAATATTTGTTATCATACTAACTGTGGAAGACTGTTCATTTCATCTTCAACATTTCAGAGTTTTAGCACTGTCGTCCTTTGGGTGATTGCAGGCCCACAAAAAAAAAAAAAAAAAAAAAAAAAAAAAAAAAAGACAAAGCAATGTTGAAACTCTTGCCCCGGTTTTTTTTGGAGGCGACTTTGCGCAAA
Organism: Pachypsylla venusta; assembly: GCA_012654025.1. Lineage (NCBI taxonomy): Eukaryota > Metazoa > Arthropoda > Insecta > Hemiptera > Aphalaridae > Pachypsylla > Pachypsylla venusta. The sequence goes on along the minus strand of CM022874.1, from coordinate 25,136,696 downwards.
TTCGAAAATCTACATTCCAAATGAATGTAGGTAAATGGAACTGTGAGGGTTCTATGTTATACGATTACAGTGGGTGAGGTTGCATTTACTTACATTCATTTGGATTAGTCGTTCGAGTAGCGCGAGCTTGTAGTCGCTTCCAAAAGACGACCGCTCTTAAGATTCATACTAGTTTATTGGACGACTAGGATCGATATATTAGAGGACTCATGAAAAGTGTTAATTTAAATGCATTACACTCATCCCTATCTAATTTTATGTTTGATTATCGCTATAAAGTTGTCGGATAATCAATTTCATCCCTTTTTGTCCGTCTTTAGCTTTCAAATTTGTCATAGTTTATTTATTACTATACGGTCTTCTCGAAATTTATATTCGTATAAAATAGAAATTGTTTGCTGAAGATTTGCACATATAACTAACCTCTTTATCAGCTCCAGACATTTTCAGAAATTATTTACGAGTATTGATAACTACTGACACCGTCCAATTGAATAATTACCTTCATATACCTATTCATAAGCCCCTTGGCACAGTGATACACACTAGAAGCTAAGCATCAAGCTTCTCGCGACGAAAAGTTTACAATAGTTTCTTAAGACCGTTTTGACCGTTTTATTCTTATTTATGTCTAAAGGTGGCGCTTGCTTATCACACGCATCTGATTATCTCTAGGATTTAAATGTACAGACCAGACTTTGGAATACATAAATGATGTTCCACATAGGTTGGCGGTTTTGTGGTAAGACGCGCAGACTGGTTAAAAGTAGGGCGTAAGTTCAAACCTAGCCAACCCAGGGAATTTTATCCTCATAAATTTAAAATAATTACCACTATTGGGGACATGCAAGGGGCCGGGATTATCAACATCTAGTCCGGTGTCATGAGATTAACATAAATTGCTACCCAACCCTTCCACCATCATCAGTCCCGTGATGGACAAAGTATGTAAGTTACGATCCATCGGAAGACCTGGCTATATATCTCCACGTGTCGGCCTTTAGTCTTTATCATTTGACCTTAATAATAGGAAATGGCAAACATAAGTACAGCTTCAGTTTTGTTTAAATAGTATATATATATTAACTATGTATATTTGGACCAGAAAAACTATTGCTTCCAGAAAAACTCAGATATTGTGAATCGGCATATTCAAGAATGGATGTGGTATATTCAAGAAGGGATACCTAAGTGCTGGCTTTATCACCAATGTCCCGGATTGGCATTATCTGCCTGTATTGCCCAGCTCGTTATTTTTGCTTATCTTTACTTGAAAGTTCAAATCCAAAAGTTTCTTTATAATTTTTTTTCTTATGATTACAATGGTTAAAAGTTTTCTAGAAAATGTCTCAAATCTTGAGTAGCTATTTTGTAACCAAGTTTTTTTTGAGAAAAAAGAAAATTAATCTGAAAAACTAATAAAACCTAATACCAGTTAGAGCAAATAAGAAAATGAGGACAGTTTGAAGACGATAGCTTGACCATTTTTTTGGCAACGTTTTTAGATGACCCTAATTGCAATAGTTTCAATGCAGAACATAATTTTAAGCGTTTGGATCAGACATCCTTCTTTTAAAACCTTGTTAAAATTTGATAAAAAGCAGCGTTTTTCGTTTGGCATTGATAAGTGTTGATTAGAGTTTCCAGTTTTAATCCATACTTCCATACTAATATTATAAATGCGAAAGTAACTCTGTCTGTCTGTCTGTCTGTCTGTATGTATGTTACGCTTTCACGCTTAAACTGCTGAACCGATTTTGATGAAATTTGGTATGGAGATAGACTAAACTTTAGGAAAGGACATAGGCTACTTTTGGGGTTGAAACTATAAACGGCCATGCCTCTAAGGCGCCAAGCGAAGCGGGCGTATCCTACTAGTTTTCTATAAATTCATTATGGTCCTAACGAAGTGGGTGTTGTTTTCAGTGAATGATTCTCCTTTTAACTTTTTGTTTTCTTTCCCTAAGTACTTTCTAAAGTTCTGAACTGTTTGGTTTTTGATTCTATACATGTTCTCTGTTCATTGCCCGTTAAATTCTGAGAGTTCTAATAAATACTAGTTCTATCAGCATTTGTATTAGGTATCCTCGTGTTGTAGCCAGATTGCAGCTTTTGTCTGCCATCATATTATTCGCTACCAAGCTAATAATTGAATTGCCCACGGATACACGTCCATTAATTAAGTGAGATACGGCCATGTCCTAACGCGGGTAGTAGAATAAAACGGTTAATAGTACAAATAAATTATATTAGTACCTATTAGGCGTAATACACTCATCGCAAAAAGAACCAATATGGGTTACTGAAATGTATCTTCTATGTGAGAAGTTGTTTTCTGTTGCCAATACCTACTTTCAATTGTCATCATATTTATATCTTCTCTTGGTAGTTAATAATTGATTTGCGTACGGATCAATTGATTTAGTGAGATAAACGGTCATGCAGGCCGCGAGTGGCAGAATAAGCCGGCTAGTTAAAGTAAATTATATTAGTACCTATAAGCACCAAAACGGGTGGCAAGAAATATTGTTTCCGTACTATTTTACACCAATTTGCCCGACTCATAAGGCGCAATTCACCCATAGCCAATATGAACGAAGTATAGAGTTCTAAAATGTCTCTTCTATGTGAATAAATGGTTCAATGCACCCAGAGGCGTTGAGGCGTGCTCCTCTGTCTCCTTTATTTACATAGAAGAGTGCTTTATCTCCGGCCGTAGGTTCTTTAGTCTGAATTGGTGTAAGGGGACGCAACAAACCTAGGTGATTTATCATTAAGAATTAGTTTTTTGGGTAAACTTATTTGAAGTACACACATTTTACGACTTGTATCACACTTTGTGTGTCGGCTACAATTGTGTCCATTATAATCAAATTTGAAGTGTATCAAGGCATACATCGTGCAGAAGTCACAAGCATCCCATTAAAAAGATCACATGCATCAAAGAGTCAATTTATTTGATTAGAAAAGATACATGAGAGTGTAACTGATGCGCGGCACGCGACCACCAAAGATAATATTCTACCCCCCCCCCCCCCCCCCCCNCCCCCCCCGCTCTCTCCAGTGTTGACTTAGTGTCATGTGAACACATTATTACAAAATATTATAAAAAAAAACTTTTTTGTTTGCTTGTAGACGAAAGACTGCGAGCGACATTTTGATATAGTGTGGCTGAGAGGACATTCATAAATGTTACCTTGTAACGTTTGTACTTACATGGAACAGGGTAATCGTGTGTTGCATTTTCCTTTGAAAGGTCGATGCTCCATTGTCTCCACGGGCCTGAGTGCATAATGAAATACAATCACAATCAATTGAATATTTTGAAGTTATTAAAATAACACCCAAAACAGAAATATCATCAAATATTTTAAAATATTTTGACAATGTCACCTAATACAATAACAAGCTAACAATGTCCCTTCTGAAATATCTCGGGATCTACTGAACTAAAAAAACTGAAATTTTGAGGAATAACAGAATCAATCGAGTTAAGGGTATTTATTTTGCTGTTGATATCTTTTTGGGTACCCTGTAACAGCCATTTCTGTTGATTTTCTAAGGAGTACAAAACATTAAAATTGTTTCAAACATTTAGACACACTGCGAACTATTTGATTACTCATAGACAATTTTTATTTTTTCCCTAGTACACACAGTATTCACCCTTTTTGTGATTTTTTAACACACTGGCAAACTGGTATAGTGCGGCGTCAGCGTCAGGGAGATGCACAGAGATATTGTATTTTGTGTAAGCAGGGGGAGGGAACATCGGCAGGGCATATGATTTATTAGCGGAGAAGTAATTTGATTCTTTCCCAAACATTAAGTATTGAAAAAATTTCTAGAAAGTAATTCCTTGTTTGTTTTCTAGTAACAACTTAACTTGAGCTCGCATTACAAAATTAAGGACTTCCACTAGTTGGCTGTGGTAATATTTTTTAGAAACTCTCAAGAGTTGTCATTTATAAAAGAACTTCTTTTAAAGGCTATTTATGATCTTGATAGAAAAAAATGACATCCGCATTTTTATTTTGCGGACACTTGGAACAATGTACAGGGTGGGTGCAACTGAACTGAGATGGTACATCATACCGGGTGGGTGTAACTGACTTGAGATGGAACATCATACCGGGTAGGTGTAATTGAAATGAGATGAAACATCATAACGGGTGGGTGTAACTGAATTGAGATGGAACATCATACCGGGTGGGTGTAACTGGATTTAGATCGTTTCTTGAAAATTCAAGGAAAGACACTCTCTAAAAATGTGCAAACTCGCTTTCTAATGGAAGAACCAGCCACCAATCTTATTGCGTATTTCATAAATCTAAAATAATTTATTAAAATCAACAGAACTTTACGAGGAATACCGCGATATACGTGAACTCCAAGGCAGGCTAAAAGAACATTTTTCCTATTTATACAATCCAATGTATGGTACAAATTCTCTTCCCTAATGTGTGAAGAGTTTTATGAATTAGAATAGTATAATTATTATGAGATTTAAACATGAACTCGTACTCGTATGCTGTGCGCAATGTTCACATTTGTGTAAGTGAAAACTTTCATGATAATAAGGAAAGAAGAAAAGAATTGCTTTGGAAAACCAAGTGAAAAACTTTCCCTTCTCCAGGAATATATTTTACAAACTGCCAAATCGGAAGAATTTTATCATTTTTTTCTTCTTTATTATAAAGCAAGAATGGAAAAAAAGAGAAGGAAAAAAACGAAACTAAAAAGCATTATTTCAGCCCATGATAATAAAAAGTTCACGCAGATGTTTCAAGAAAATTACATTTTTTTGCTCTTTTTCTTTCCACTCTTTCTTCACAATTTTATTCTGTACTTACTTCGTATAGTGTAAGAAGTGTTCTATTTAAAATAAAATAATGTATATTATGGGAACCAAATTGAAACTTCCAGAAGTAACAGTCTAACTTCATTGCATATTAGATGAAAGTATTTTCTCTGAGTGAGTAGGGGAGGGGAGGGGGTCCGCCAGATATCTACCCAACACCCTGCTATGTATTAGATGTTAGAGGATATTTTATTTAGGTAAACAAGTTCACTTCAGAATTTGTATTTTATTTTGAAGGAGATACCTTTGAATAATGTAACATTGAACTTCTTGAGAATAATTAGACAAACTCTTTTCTTTACGTTTTCGCCATACTTCACTTTCTTTTGTGAGCATCCATTAGGATGTTCGTGGACAGCCGCATAATTACTTACTTTATTGCAGAACACAAATCTTTGCATATATGCGCAAGGAAAAACAAATACACAAAAATTGTCTTATTTGATTTATACCTAACTTATTGACGAAAAACTTTTTAAGGGTACCAGAAATGTGTCATATTCCACAAAATACACCCATTTAGAAGTTCTGTAAACTACTGAGTTTTGTTTTGGGGACCATATTGTGGGCCGTGTACCGGCCGGTCTGATAAAACCTTTGATTATTTTTCATATTTGAATCTTCAAGATTATGCTTTATACAGGGTGGGCCAAAGGTCACCATGGGGTTTAAAAATTTAATAATTTTTTCGTTTTTATATATATATATATATATCCTGGAGAATAAATAATTGAAAGATTCACAACTGAACAAAGAACCAGAATAATAGAATTTTATTATTTAAATCAGCGATCAATTATCTTTTAAGGCAAATTTTAAAGAGCGAGTAATTTCCAGCAATTAAAATTGGCCAGCGCGTTCGCCAGATTTGTCAGCACCCGACTATTTTCTTTGAGGTTAATTGAAGGAGCGAGTATATGTTAACAAGTCCGTGACAATCCTGGAACTCAAGGCCAACATTGTTGCAGAAATTCGAACGCTACAGCCACAAATTTTGAAAGATGTTATGGAAAATTTAAAACAAGCTCATCATTGCGAAGCTGAATATAAGTGACATTATTTTCCATAATTAGTGTTAAAAATATAATTTTGTATATTTTATAATCTGAAAAAATGAAATAAAAAATATATATAAACAAAAAAGTTATTAAATTTTTAAACCCCATGGTGAATTTTGGACAAGCAGAAAAGGTCCAGATATAGGGTGATCATGCTAATGACTTTAGCTTTCACAAGCACTAGTTAAATAAATGTCATGTACTCGTATGATCCATTTTATACTTGAGGAAGTTATTATACCTAGGAAATGATACATAGAGTCCAAGACATAAGATGGTTATTATATTCAAGATAAAACAGTCATTGGAATTTAGCCGTCATAGAAAGAGAGACAACATATAGCACATTATAGGTATGTTGCCATCATCAACAATTCTCTCAAGATGATTTATTAAATTTTTAAAAGTTAATAATTTCTTGGTTCGCAGAGAATGTAATGTCACACACACAAAATGGTAGAAATGAAAGAAATAAAAACCTGAGTGATGATCTAATGAGTCAAGTCATCATCGTTTTATATTTATCTCCCCTCCCTCGACAGTTCTGATGGCTTCTGACGTTTTATTTATTCTCATATCCTTATTAAGATCAGTTTCAGGACATCTTCATTATATTTCATATTTCTTTGTCAATTTGGGTACTTCTGCAATACCAAATGTTAAAGAGTTTATAATAGCGATTGTAAAATATCTCACGAAGTATATTATTGTGCAGGTTATTAAGATATATTAGGTGTTTGTATTTTCATTTAAGTAGCATGGTTTTATTGAAAACCCTTTTTATCAATATTGAAATCCTTTTTGTGAGTTTTGTATGATTTTCCACAAACACATAATGAAAACTTAACCATTCTATTATATAAATATTTTAAAAAAGAGAATCGTAAAATAATAAATAATTTAAATAATTAGACAATTTCGATTCGAAAAAAATTTAAAAGTGGCAAGCTTTCGATAGTGCTCAGACTATCATCGTCAGGCCGACGATGATAGTCTGAGCACTATCGAAAGCTTGCCACTTTTAAATTTATTTCGAATTGATATTGTCTAATTATTTAAATCATTCTATTATATTCAATTTATTTATCATTGTGGAATCAAATAACATAAACTGATCAAAGAATCCGGCAAATCTGATGATTTTCTTCAACTCTAAACTAATATTGTACCTTTGTATCAACTTGGAGAAAACCTCAATCTCGGGCTAATTGAGGATTAGTTTAAATGAGCAATATACATATGTATCACTAAGTATCTCACTTTTTAATTTTTTGTCTCCAATGCTTGTAAAAAATATACGAACTTTGAAGACTTTCATCTTTGTATGTTTCGGTTAGATACCTGTTAAATGTTATATGCCATGTTTCTCATTCCTTTCTGTGTTCGCATGTTGTTTCCTGGATGACAATAAGATCTGAGGGTGAGGATATATCAACAATCAACATTATCCACGTTGTTAATACTCTACAGACATATTATTATCATTTAATTTCTTGGAATTAATTTATATCTTTTTTTATTCCCCCTTTTTACTGACATCTGACATCCCTAAAATCTCTTTTCCCCCTAAATATTTGTATAAGAAATAATATTATACATGCTTAAAAATATGATGAGAAAGTACTCGGTGTGCAAAAGCTGCTCTAGAGGAATGGAAAGCGTGCAAGCGGAACGGGGAACATTGCATATTTAAGATTTTGATTTATTGCTGAAAAAGAACATAAGTAGATATATTAAACATACCAGTATGTGTGTATGAATTTGAGAACAAAATTTGTACAGGGTGTTGTAGAAATAGAGGTTATATTTCGGCTATTCTTAAATCCAGTACAAACAACATTTGCCTGTTGGCAGGGATTGTAACAAATTTCATTTTTCGTGGCGTATTTTACTCAGAAGGTTGTCTGTCATATATAGTTCTACAATATTCCTTGAATGTTCTCGATCTTCTGCCATAAGTTTCATTTCTTCGTAAGATATGATTGCCGTCAATTTTTATGTCGGTCAACCACCTTCTTCTATATCTCGACATGCTTCCAATGTGCCTTCTAATATTTTGATTTGATTACGACCTGCTCGAATGCTCCTTCTTTTTCAGCAAGTTTTGTAGATTATAATATGGTGATTGACAATCATATATTCGTACACCGTATAACTATTCGTTGACCGAATTCAATGGGGTGTAGTTTGTACGCTAAGTTCAGTTTTATACAAAAAATGATAAATCCATGTGCGCATGTGGCAAATTCCAAGTTGATTTTTTACTTAATTGTTTTTAAGTAAAAAAAAAAAAAAATCTATTAAAATGCAACACTGTTATAAAATGCACTAATAGAGAAATCGACGCGGTCTAAGTCAATTATGAACTTAAATTTACTTACGTTTCGTGTATGTAGTATACAAGTTAATCTTATTTTCCACATTACCGGCGTCTTTGTACAAAATTAAATCTAGTTTCTTTACATCAAACAAAGGCTAGCCTCGTTCCCTTTTGCATGTGTGTGGTCTGGAACAACATGAACGGGTCTGAGGTTTACACTGTATGGTTGGAACGTTTGAAATTAAAGCGTGTAATTTTACATTGTTCAAGCTTACATAATGTGTATATGAAAAGCCTTTTGCAGACATGTTTCTCTTGTATTGCTGTCGACTGCATTTTCAGGAAGCAGAAGTTCATCATCTTGTTTTTGTATTCCAACATCATGATGTATTTCAGATTGGATGTGTTATTATTGTTATTTATTTCCTTTTTGTTTGCTTATCTTTTTTCTTCGTAGATTAATATTTGCAAAAAGTGTATGGGGCAGGAGTGCAGTACATGTTATGCATATTTGTCCGTGCAGAGTCATTCAAAACAACTTTCCGTTGCACCAACTTTTAGTGTGCATCAATGAATGAATCAAGATGTGTGAGTGGTGCTTTATTTATATTTTCTTTTGGTAATGACTTCTTCTACAAGATGCTTTCCCAAAAATCATTTGATAATTTGGATGCTTTACCTTAATAGCGAGGTCATTTGACCAAAAACCCTAGATTGACCTGAGTTGAATACATTGTGCTCATGTACAGTGTAAACATTAAAGGAAACTAATTCCAAAGGGTCGTTCATTATGGATGACCCTTTGGAAGACAAGACAACAACTCAGTGATAGAGTCCTGAGTGGAATATATTGTGCACATGTACAGTGTAAACATTAAAGGAAACTAATTCCAAAGGATCGTTCATTATGGATGACCTTTTGGAAGACAAGACAACAACTCAGTGATAGAGTCCTGAGTGGAATATATTGTGCACATGTACAGTGTAAACATTAAAGGAAACTAATTCCAAAGGGTCGTTCATTATGGATGACCTTTTGGAAGACAAGACAACAACTCAGTGATAGAGTCCTGAGTGGAATACATTGTGCACATGTATAGTGTAAACTAATTCCAAAGGGTCGTTCATTATGGATGACCCTTTGGAAGACAAGACAACAACTCAGTGATAGAGTCCTGAGTGGAATACATTGTGCACATGTACAGTGTAAACATTAAAGGAAACTAATTCCAAAGGGACGTTCATTATGGATGACCCTTTGGAAGACAAGACAACAACTCAGTGATAAAGTCCTGAGTGGAATACATTGTTCACATCTACAGTGTAAACATTAAAGGAAACTAATTCCAAAGGATCGTTCATTATCGATGACCCTTTGGAAGACAAGACAACAACTCAGTGATAGGGTATATAGGGTTAAGTCGGGTAGGGTTAAATCTCTAAACATCATTTGGGTGATAACAATCTCTTCAGTTCTGTAAGCTCGATAACTTAAAGCTCGTGGTATTAAAATGTGTTTGTTCATTTAAAGTGTGCAAACAACTCTACATTGGTGAAGTTGTGAATACCATTCAATTAAGATTTAAAATTAAATTTCACTATTCTCATTTATTTCAATAATATTTTTCCTTTTGGTGTGTGTATGTTCTGTGAGTGTTCCACCATTTCTTTTAGGCAAGTATATTTCAAATTAAATTTGCTGTCAAGTGAAAAGTTGCTGAAAATGTTTAAATTTTGTTATTTAAAGGTACCTAGTGAGTTTCTAAGTGAAATTAATATACTTTAATAGCTTATCCTACTACTTACCATTTTTGTATTGCCGTTATGCTATGCGTGCAAACTAGAAAATTAATCAAAAAAATAAAGTCTAAGTATTATGGATATTATAAAGGTGTACATACAGTCTGACCTCAGTAAAATCTGAAGGGGAATTGAGAGTAGTGTTCCCGTTTTCATGTCTTTGTAACATTACTCGAATACTGCTAGAACAAGGACAAAATAATAGTTCCAAAAAATTGAGAATAGTGATTTATTCCTTTTATAAATGCTGACTCAGTTATTGTTGTGGTCTATCAGTGTTTCCATTCTTCTGAAATTAACAAACATTATCAAAATTAAATATCTTTTGAAGTGCAAATAATAATATGGGAAAAATATTTTTTTTTTCATTCTAAATTATTCGACTCTTTGCTATAGATAGAGTTAAATGGATTTGGTGACACCAAAGGTAATGTTACAGTGAACATATTTGATGAAATTGTTATTCGAGTAAAAATGCAGAATTCACACTCATCTAAACCTTGAAATATAAATTCTTTTAAAAGAATTAGTCTGAACATTCTAAATCTATGCATGTATCTCCAATTTTTTTTTTTTTTGGTTCAACAAATTAACCGAAGATCAAACCTGACATCAACCGTGGACATTTCGGTTCTGATCTTAAAAGTCAGAAGAAATTGTAATGCTTTTTCACCAATATGTCAATGTGGTGCTACGCAGTTCGTCTAGCATATCCCACACTTCCCCTCTCTTTCCGACGCAATGTCATTGTTGAGGAACCAATATTATTTTATTAAAAATAATATTGGCCCTACTATGTTCAACTATAATATGTCTTTCTGATTAAAACGAAATCAACAGTCATCCTCCGTCCTTGTTGAATGCACCTGTGGGGTTCAACTTACTTTTGATGTATAATAAACTTATATATTTTTTTAGACTCATGTAAACCAGGAATTCGGAGCAAACGAATTCTCATTTACATTGACATATACCTATTGGTCTTACATTCATAATATATGTAGTGTTGCGATTTACATAAAAACGTGTTTGTGCGAAAGGGGTTATACTCGTTTTCGATCTCAAACGTGTAGATTGTTTTGGACTCATGTAACCCAGGAATTCAAAGAAAATGATCCCGCAGTTGAATCGCTTACATTTACATAAATTGGTCATACTTTCATTTCCAGTGTTGCGATTATATCTAAAATGTGTTGTTGTCAGAACATGTCTTTTATAAAACAGGTCACCCAATATAGTAAATTTTTCAAGGGGGGAAATGGGAAGTGTTTTTGGAAAACTTACGATTTACAATCCATTGATGAACCTATGCTCATAGCTCTGCTGTAGATTGACTTTCAATTGAATATAAAGCCACTGACTGACCTATCACGCTCCGGTAACAATATATTGTTAATATTCAAAAACCCAATCAACTTTGAAATTTTATCCAGACAAAAATGCCAAAAGCGGATAAGGTGTGTTTATTATTCAATATCATCATCAAATGCATTTAGACACGTAAAAACCCATATAGAAAATTGTTGCAAAATAATAATATGGGAAAACAGAAAACTTTTGCATGGTCGGATAATAAAATTTTATGAACTTTAAAATCCCCGTGCGATGATAAAATTCTTGTGTAACGTACCTGGGGATCACGTTTCAAATATGTAGGCATGTTTTTTTGATAAATAAATAAAACATAAATATTCAATCGAAAGACCTTCCAGTTTAAATCATGCCCTGTACACGAGCCGTGTTCTCTAAAAATGGGTATTATTCAGGGAACTACATCGGTGGCGCGTAACTTATTGAAAACATGGATTAGTAGTTTTGAGGATATATGTATACGTTCCCCCATTTTAATTTTTGTAACTGTGAATATTCTTCTGAACACAGATCATTCTCAGATCTTAACATTCTGGTGGATATTATTTCTCGAATGGTCAATGTTATTCATCAATGTCATTTTCAATTAAAAACCTATCGATTGTTCTACCCCGTATGCAAGAACTTCAATTAAGCGTAAAACAAAAGTTACTAGTATTAACTTGGCATGTAATAATTTCTATCATGCCAGTAAGTTTTTTTTTTCTCTCCAAATGCCTGAACCGTAATAAACATAATGTATCCAAATTAATAACAGTAATTAAATAGAAGTTTTGATAAAATATAAAATGCACCGAACGAACACAAAGAAAGGCTTTTGAAATGTATTTTCAATACTTTATGTATTCTTTTTATCCGTAAAGTAAAGATGAAGTGGTAGGTCAGGCCAGTATGTTTGCAACAGAAACGTGGCTCATATTCAGAGATTGAACGGCTTGTCATTTTTAGATTTTGAAAAGCTCTAGGGATAGGTGGCCAATTTAATGGTTATTTTTCGCTCCAGGTTCGACTGGGAAGTGATTTCAATTGACAAAAAGTGTCGATTTCTTAAAAAATTTAATGGAATGGTACAAATATTTTTTGTTCAAATAAGAGTAAATAAATGGTACGGAAAACCGTACTAGACTTTCTCTTCCTTAAT
>CM022874.1:25109672-25122270 GCA_012654025.1 Pachypsylla venusta | reverse complement strand
GCTTAAAACCGATCCCTGATGCAATCCTACTCTCACTTCAAATCCCGTTGTCACTCCCACGCTACTTCTTATTTTTGTCTCTACTCTCTCATACATCTCTCTCACTAATCGGACATACTTAGCAGGCACTCCTTTCACATTCATACATTTCCACACTTCCTCTTTCGGTATTCTATCATACGCTTTTTCCAAGTCAATGAAAGCAGCATGAATTACTACAAAATACCAAAAGAATTGACATCTTTTGGTATTTTGTAGTAACAAAATTTGGTAAGTATAGTCATCAAAGTATTATATTTGATAATTTTTGGTGTTTTGCAAATTTTTTGCATTTGGGGCGCCGGATGGGCCCCAAATATGAAAAAAACATAAAATTCGTCCGATTTTGATAAAATTTGGTATGCATAGCCACCAAAGTATTATATTTGATAATTTTAGGTGTTTTGCAAATTTTTTGCATTTGGGGCCCCGGATGGGCCCCTAATATGAAAAAACTTAAATTTTGTTTGATTTTGATAAAATTTGGTATGCACCGTTGCCCAAGTACTATAATTGACATCTTTTGGTATTTTGTAGTAATTTTGGTTATGGGGCCCCGGTAGGGGCCCACAAAGGAAAAAAAAAACATAAAATTCCTCCAATTTTGATAGAATTTGGTATGCATAGCCACCAAAGTATTGTATTTGATAATTTTTGGTGTTTTGCAAATTTTTTGCAAAAGTTTTTTCATATTTCATTTCATATTTGATAATTTTTGGTGTTTTGCAAATTTTTTGCAAAAGTTTTTTCATATTTGCCAAATATGAAAAAACATAAATTTTGTCTGATTTTTTAAAAATTTGGTATGCACCGTTGCCCAAGTACTATAATCTTTTAGTATTTTGTAGTAATACTATCACTAAAGAGCAAAGTCCACAGCCGAAACAGAAAATAGAAATATAACAAGAACTAAAATATATAACTAAAAAACTTACATCTGCATTCTGCATTCGGTGGTAGTCTGATGGAATGATTAAGGAAGAGAAAGTCTAGTACGGTTTTCCGTACCATTTATTTTTATTGATTTTGGAATTTAATCTATTTTGAAACGTAGTTTATCCAAATTTGTGAGGGAGTCAATATCACACATTCCTTTTTGAATTCAATAAACCAGTTAACCTACCGAACAATAATTAAATATACGAAGTCACGACATTTGTAGTAGTGAGTAACAAACAGCATCAAATAAAGAAAGAGACAAACAAAATATTTATAGAAATGCTGAGAGTCGGGAGATTATGTTAGAAAGGAAGCTGTTATAGATTTTTAAGATGCGCTATTTTTTGGTAAGGAGCCAAGCATTTTTTTTACCGTCTTTTGTATTTTTTCTTCTTTTTTAACCTGTCATTATAAATTCTCTTGTGCCTTATTGAGACTTGGGCCTTTTGTCATTTAGTATTTTTTACATCGCAGCGTCATTGATTTCCCATGGTGATAGGACATATATCTCACTACCCTCCTCCTCCATTTTCCCTCACTAGAAAACCCCTTTCTATACACAATCATTAATCTTAGTCTCCTGGTCGTTATTACGGCGGTTTGTTTAATGCCCGAATCTTTTTCATCGGACAAAATGTGGATACCTTTTTCCACTATTATAAAGGTAAAGTGAGGATTATTTTTCAGAGTGCAAAAAAAAATAAAAAATATTGGAGGAAAATTCTTTCAAATGTAATAAATAATAATTTATAATGGTAAGGTATTTTTTAGATAATTGAATTTATCAATGCTTAGACCTGGAATGACCGTTCAATTTTACCAACAAATTGATTTATTGCTTTATCTCTATTTTCATTGAAAAATATTGATGAATAAATGATCATTTATAGTTTCATTCTATTGACTTTGTCCCCGCAAAGTTTGATAAACCTAATACCTGAAAAGCTATGAGATATATCAAGCAAAACGCTACTTTTGCAACGTCAAGAAGAAAAAAAAAACTTGACCCTCCAGGACACTGTGAAATGTTGTGTTGATAACTGTTTGAAGTATATTGTGTATTGAAATAGATTTTTTATAGAACAGTCAGTATATCACTTTTTTCCTTACACAAAATCAAGTCTTACTTTTGACCGGAGTAAGTTCGCACCTCCATGGCCTAATGAAGTGTTGCTCTACATTGTATCTCCTCATCGCCGCGCCGGATAAACATAATAGTCTTTTCATTGAACACAATTTATTTCAACTCTATCTGACCACATTTTTCGTTTTAAAAGTTTACACTTTCTACTGGAAATGTCACAGAGCTTTTAAGTTTCTTTTGAGCTTTTTCTACAATAATTAGTCTCCAAATAACCAGGACGCTTGAATCCGTTCATCAAATTAATATATTTAATTTATTTTATATTTTAGTTTCTAGTCACAACTTTTTAAAGCTTGCTTAAGAAAGTTTTGTTTTTGGGTTGTATTTGATCTTTCTTCAAAAATGAATGATCTTTACTTGAACTTGTCAAAACTTTTAGTAATTATACGATATTGACATGCGCATTTTATGTTTTGCAAATATCCCAATATTTTTTTAAAAAAATTCAGAGCTTAACAATTTCAGACCTGATACATTTATGTGACAACAAACTTCAGTGCTGAGATGGTCACATACGTATTGTAACAAGAACTGCAAATTCTGATAATGTCTTTGTGTTATAATGCTATTTTCAGCGGGAATCATAGCAGGTCTTGTAAAACTGCACCGCCCGCACAACAATTACCTCATGGTGCTAACTCCTGTCGTTATAATCATAGCCAGCATTTGTGGCTATTATGTTAGTTATCAACTGAGATAGCAGCCAGAAGATTCCGGTTTCAATCCCCACCAAGGTCGTCATTCTTCGAATATTTTGTTTTTGGATATGTGACGGGGTGCACTCAACCTCGCGAGGACAGTAAAATAGTCACAATAGGTGTCAGCGTTATAGGATGCTCGTTACAGAAGATACATATAATTGAAGTTAGCAGATGAAAAAAAACCTCAATAAAATTTGTGTTTGCAAGAGTTACCATTAAGTCATTATAGCTACCCCACACATAACCAGACAAAGTAGCATACAAATATTTTCTGGGTAAAAAGTCACGTTAAACAACAATTAATCGTTGAAAATGAATTGCAAAATAATTTTCTATTGCTAGAAGCAAGAAGCGAACGTGTAAAACTTTTGGCAAACAAGTAAATCAGTAACTGAATTAGAAACAATTATCAAAATTTAATTAAATCTCTTCTCACTTGGATCAAAAGTTCTCACTAATTGAATTAGCAACAACGCAACTCGTGTGAAATGAAAAATTCTTCCGTTTTCGTCTCATATTTTCATTATTAATAATAGTTTCAGGTTAGTCCTAACCTAACTTAAATCTTTTCACTGAAGAGTGAAAAATCTCAACTCGTCTAAAATTTAAATGACAGTGATAGAAATGAAGATGCAGAATATTCAAATTTTATTCTATATTATGGATAATCAATTAATCATATGTCTAAATATAATCATATGTTTACACATAATTTACAAGTATAGATTATCTATCTATAATAATAAAAGTCAATGAAACGATAGACGTATGTGACTATGTATCACTATTTGTTTATCCAAAACGGTAAGAGATATCGAAAAAGTGATAGAATGGACCCCCCAAAACCATAAGCTATAACCCCAGAAAAATTATCAGAATTCAAAAATGTCGAACCGTTTTTGAGCTACGACCGATTTTCTATTATTGACCAAATTCAGTAGGTCACGGTCTTATTTTGTCGCGACAACATATCATCTCCAAGCGAGAAAGTTTTAGGTGTCCTTTTAAACCTTAATCTACGACGTAGTTTGCAAAAAACTGACCATCCGTTTTCGACCAACCGCCGATTTTCTGATTTTCGAGGTTATTTAATTCTTACCCCATGCCCCAGAAATATTTAGATATATAATATTCTGTATTTTTTTTTTTTTTTTTTTTTTTTTTTTTTTTTTTTTTTTTTTTTTTTTTTTNTTTTTTTTATTATTATTAATTCATTATTATTACCTTCCTTATTTTAAGTTATCCATTTTAACACATTCTCCTTGGAAACTCTGGGACCTTGGGCGGTTGAATCAATTTCTTTCTTGAAAAGGATTGGTTCAACTCTCCACCGAGTTTCTGGTGATCCTCGCTCGCACCAGTTTCTTGTTCAAAGAATTTCACAAGCAATTCAGCGGGGTAATAGCTCCTCTATCATGAGCAGGCTCCCTCTCGGCAAAGAATTGGATGAAATATTTTATCTTTAATTTATGTTAAAAAATATAAAAGATGGAAAATAGACAAATAATAATAATAATAAAACCCATTATTATAACATTTACGATTGGTTTTGGAGAGAGGATGAATATTGTCTGGATGATTATTTCGATAGTACAACAATAACAATTTTTTACTTTATCTTCCCTTATACGAAGTAAAGGTAAGTATTGTAACGGTGAATTTTTTTTTTTTTTGCTTTTCTGGATGAATTATGACGACTAGATACCAAAAAACGGGTCTAGAAAAAATGTATGTCCGTCCATCCGTCCGCAAAAATCGTGTTCGCGCATCTACAGCCTTTATTTTTTGTCCGATCTTGATGATATTTGGCCACAATATTCCTTGAGGCCATAATTCCAGCCAAAACTTTAACATTGGAGATAGCACCTTCTGGGGTCCATTTATAGTTCAAAAGAAGTAGTCATTTGGGGTGACCCTCTAGAACCCAAACTGCACGACCGATTTTGATGAAATTTAAAACATACACTCTTTGTAATATATTATTGGGACCCATGGGGCTATCTTCATCTGGGAGCCCTTTATGGCACCAAACCGGAATTTAGGGTCACCTCTCTAAAAGTCACAATAGATCTCCAATTTTGATGAAATTTAAAACAGAGACAGTTTGTAACATATGACCGACAAATTTCAGGACTCATGGGGCTATCTTCATCTGGGATTTCTTTATGGCACCAAACCGTAAATAAAGGTCACCTCTCTAAAAGTGATAATGAGCTCCAATGTTAATGAAATTTAAAATAGAGACTGTTTGTAACATATCATCGACAAATTTCAGGACTCATGGGGCTATCTTCATCTGGGGTCCCTTTATGGCTCCAAACCGTAAATAAGGATCACCTCTCTAAAAGTGACAATAGAGCTCCAATGTTGATGAAATTTAAAATAGAGACTGTTTGTAACATATCATCGAAAAATTCAGGGCCTCATGAGGCTATCTTCATCTGGGTGTCCTTTATGGCACAAAACCGGAAATTAGAGTCACCTCTCCAAAAGTGGCAATAGAGCTCCAAGTTTGATAAAATTTGAAACAGAGACTGTTTGTAACATATGATAAACAAATTTTGCATACCATGGGGCTATTTTTATCTCTGAGGGCACTTTAGGGCACCAAATCTCAAATTCGGGTCACTTCTCTAAAAGGGGCAATAGAGCTCCAAATTTGATGAAATTTAAAATAAGCACACTGTGAAACCTATTGACAAATTTTTGGCCTTTTAAACCTATCTCCATAATTTTACTAGAGAGCTGTGATAACAGCCGAAGGCTGCTAAATCTAATTCATATAATATTTTCACAAGGGAGCTGTGACAGCAGCCGAAGGCTGCCAAATCTTTTTCAAATAACATTTGCTCTAAGGAGCTGCGACCAAATCCGAAAGATGCAAAGGTAATTCAATTTTTTTTTTTTTTTTTTCACTATAGAGCTGCGACAACAGCCGAAGACTACTAAATCTAATTCATATAATATATTCACTAGAGAGCTGTGACAACAACCGAAAGTTGTCAAAGGTAATTCAAATATTTATTATTTACATTAGAGCTGCGACAACAGCCGAAGGCTGCCAAATCTAATTCATATAATTTTTCACTAGAGAGCTGTAACAACTGTCGGAGCCTGCCAAATCTAATTCCTATTATAATAATTTTATTAGAGAGCTGTGACAGTACCCCAAAGCTGTTAAATCTAATGCATATAATATTTTCACTAGAGAACTGTGACTACAACCGAAGGTTGTCAAAGGTAATTCAAATATTTTTTATTCACATAAGAGCTGCGACAACAGCCGAAGGCTGCCAAATCTAATTCATATAATATTTTCACTAGAGAGCTGTGACAACAGCCGAATACTACTAAATCTAATAAATATAATATTTTTACTAGAGAATATGACAACAACCGAAGGTTGTTATAGGTAATTCAAATATTTATTTTTCACATTAGAACTGCGACAACAACCGAAGGCTGCCAAATCCAATTCCTATTATAATAATTTTACTAGAGAGCTGTGACAGCTCAAATCTGCTAAATCTAATACATATAATATTTTCACTAGAGAACTGTGACAACAACCGAAGTTGTCAAAGGTCATCAAATACCTGCGACATCATCAGGAGCCTGCCAAATTCCTAGTATAAAGGAAGATAAAGTTTAGTTCGGTTTTCCGTACCCTTTATTTCCTTTTTTTTTCAGGAACCTACTAATGACATATTTCTTTTACAGAGTTTGCCCCTTGGTCCCGGAGTAATATTGTAATGTGTCAGAGGTTAAAGAAACCTCTGAAACACAGTAAATAATAATAACATTTTGGTGTAATATAATAAGTAATGATTTTTGTAATATAAATCATCTTCATTTGGGGTCGCGGATTAAATTTCATATTTTCAATTATAGTTTTCTAGCTATAGTCCAGTCAACGAATGGTTTGTAGAGTGCGTTGGCTGGAAACCAAGGAATTTTTTCAGAAGTTTGTTTGGTGTGGTCAGGAGATAAACATACTAAAAGTCCTGGGACCTGGGGGGTGAGCCAAATGCAGGGGGGCGTGGCGAAGGTCACTTTTTTTAAGTTTTCCCCTATATCTCGAAAACGGTTACTTTTAGCGTACAAAGTATTCTCGGTAAAATTGGAGCCATCTAAATTTCCTACAAGTTTGCTTCTATTCATTTTTTTCCACCCCTCATAGTTTTCGAGATATCTTCCCACCCCCCACCGCATATTTTTGGCAAAATGAAAATTTACCCCATTTTTCGTTAAATTTTGGTCTGTAGCACACCAATGCTTCGTTTCACAGCAATAACCCGGGAAATAAAGTTATAGAGAATCAAATTTGCTTTTAAAAAATATTCCTTTTTACATTTTATTATTAGCCCTTCAAAAAATACAGCCCCTTTTATGGCATTTGGCAATAATATAGATAATATAGATTTTGCCAAAAAAACTGTTCGTTTCAGTTTTCCACAGCTGTCACCTTTTATATAACCAGTTACTATGTGTATATACTCTCAAATGTTGAGAATAAGGTTTATGATCATTTAATATGCAATTAAATGACCAGATAGGATAAGTGAGGTCTTCATTTAACTCCACAATTTTGGACAAAAAAATTCATCCATTTTTTTGTGACTTTTACTGTTAAAATGGGTTGAATTTTGTTCAAAAACGGTACAAATGGATGCATATTCTGACTTTACATCTTATTTTCTGATGTAGGATCCTCCTTTATCGCCCAGTGAATAAGGTCGGTGGTGATACAAAATGTAAACTTTGTCACTTGTACATTTGCAGAGTTTATAATGTAAACTATTACCTTGCAAAATTATTGGAAATTGGAATCTTGCACTGAGCTCCATCTTTTCTGCCACAATAACTATATTAATGCATGGTCCGATTTTTGTTTTGATATTTCTCATTATGCTTGTGAAAGGATTTGGTGATTTGTTTTTGGGCTCTATGGGATCTTCTGGGCCTTATGGCGAAATTTTTAATAGTATTTTTCGAACAAAACTATTGTGTACAAAATCACATTCCATAAATCATGAAATAATAAGTTTAAATACTTAATTATTTTCCAAAGTATTTCAATTTTTGGATCTCTTGGGTCGGGAGGATTCGAGAAGTGATTCATATGATGGAATTTGACGGAAAAAAGTCGGTTCTTTATCCTCCACATTATTATACACTCAGACTCCGTTGAAACATATTCCCTGACAAACATTTGAGTGATAATTTCCGGCAGCCACACTTTCCACTACTGCAGTTCTAAGTGCAGTGGCATAAAATCATTTTTAAAATTTAGTCGTGTATTTGAGCATCTACACTGTGCACTGGAACCAGTTGCTTGTTAGCGGTCACTTCCCCCCCCGCCCACTGCTTTCTCGACCTCAGTCTGGGATAATGAGGATCTAGAAAATACTTCTTCTCTCTGGTATTTCTGTTGACTTCTTACAGAATTTTAGATACCCTACTTTGCTCTTTCTAAATGCTCACGATGTTGTGTCGGATTTTATCTTTCATTCCAAGCTGCTACAGTTCTGCCACGACAAGGTTTCACGAGTAAGATGTCTTGGTCAGTTGGGGTTTTACCCATCAATATAACTAAAGGACTTCGTAAATAACTGCACTGAGCTGGTTTCAGATAAATGAATTACTGTGTCAACATTAAACATCAGGATACTAATTATGCGGCTTTTGTTTGGGACGTTCGAAAGAAAATCCTGATGTTTTGTAGTAATATCTGTCTACCAGTTAAAATGTATATACCCTAATCTCTTCGTCCTAAAGCGTTGTACTTGTTCCACTAGCTTCGTACTATATGAGTGGTGGAGTGGCATATCCATCAAAAATTAAACTGACATCACTCCCTCCAGGACAGTGGGTCTTGACAAATCGTATATATCTATCACAAATAGAGGTAATGGAGGATCCTGTGCCAAATATGTTTTTGTGCGAGAAATCAGCCATCTATAAATATGTACGAGTTTGTCAGTTATACATCCTTCGTAATTGGATCAGAGAGCATAGCACTGACTTTTTTTAATTTTCTCATAGCACTTTCATTGCAGAATGCTAAGGGAAACGGGACCAACCCATATGTTATGAAACATAATGATAAATATCATACTATTCTGTACCTACATACATCGGCAGGTTCTTATAATTCTTCTGATATTATAAATGCAAAAATGCGTTTGTTGGTTTTAGGACACACAGCAGGAGACAATAAGAAAAAAGAAAATATGTGATATCGGTGATTTTTTTTGTCTCCAATTTTCATTAATTTTGCATGGTGATAGTTGTAAAAGTAAGATGTAAAGTCAGAATATGCATGCATTTGTACCGTTTTTGAACAAAATTCAACCCATTTTAACAGTAAAAGTCACAAAAAATTGGATGAATTTTTTTGTCCAAAATTGTGGAGTTAAATAAAGACCTCACTTATCCTGTCTGGTCATTTAATTGCATATTAAATGATCATAAACCTTATTCTCAACATTTGAGAGTATATACACATAATAACTGGTTATATAAAAGGTGACAGCTGTGGAAAACTGAAACGAACAGTTTTTTTGGCAAAATCTATATTATTGCCAAATGCCATAAAAGGGGCTGTATTTTTTGAAGGGCTAATAATAAAATGTAAAAAGGAATATTTTTTAAAAGCAAATTTGATTCTCTATAACTTTATTTCCCGGGTTATTGCTGTGAAACGAAGCATTGGTGTGCTACAGACCAAAATTTAACGAAAAATGGGGTAAATTTTCATTTTGCCAAAAATATGCGGTGGGGGGTGGGAAGATATCTCGAAAACTATGAGGGGTGGAAAAAAATGAATAGAAGCAAACTTGTAGGAAATTTAGATGGCTCCAATTTTACCGAGAATACTTTGTACGCTAAAAGTAACCGTTTTCGAGATATAGGGGAAAACTTAAAAAAAGTGACCTTCGCCACGCCCCCCTGCATTTGGCTCACCCCCCAGGTCCCAGGACTTTTAGTATGTTTATCTCCTGACCACACCAAACAAACTTCTGAAAAAATTCCTTGGTTTCCAGCCAACGCACTCTACACCCCTATTTTCATCATTCATTGACAGGACTACTAGCAATGATTTGTGATTGTCCTTATGGTCATTTTAGATTTTAAATTACAGATTTGTGACTTGCAGGGTATCTCTCATAATGCAGTGTCATTGCTGTCTTATTTTCTAATATGGGTCACAAAATTGACATAGTTTTTGAGATGGAAATAGATTTTGAGATTTAAACTGATTATTGGTTTAACAAGTTTTTTCTGGAATATGTGGGTCAAATGTTGAGAACAATTTTCTTTTCTTTTGGAAAAGAAATCTAAAAGCAATGACAGATTTCATCTGTTTTGGAAAATCTTTTCTCCTGGGAAAATTCATCTTGCTCGGGAAAATGTTTTCCAAACTTTTACACATAAGTAATGACTTCATCCATACAAAAGGAAGAGGAAATTCAAATTTCTCACCATTTGAAATTTTTCTCGCTCACATTTAATCCCCTTTTCTCTAACGGGGTAATATGTGTACTTGATAATTAATCTCCCTTTACTTTAATTTAAAACTTTTTGCCTCTGCACCCCTTTACTCCGGTGCTTCCCGCAGGGTTTAAACTAGAAATAGGGGTCAGAAATGTGTTGTCCCTGATGTTAGAGAAAAATATGTTGAATTTTTTTATTCTACTTTTATTTACTTTCTCTATGAACCAGAGACATTTCCCTGATGATATTTTCCAACATCCATTTCCTGGAGTTGTGAATCAATTTGATATTTTTAGAACTCTGATTATTATTAATAATAATAATAATCCCGGTATACGGGTGTATATTAACGGACGAACCCTTTAAACAAAGTGAAAAAAATACATATATAATATTAAATTCAAACCTGAAAGACATGGCGAAAGAATGAAAAGAATAATAATAAATTTAAATAAAATAATAATAAAAAAAGCTAGTAATCTGTCAATAATTTCACAAGGTATGAGAACCTTGCACGTCAACCGATAACCACATTACTGCTGAGTGTGATTTTCAGCTCTCATCATTCTGTTAAGAGGAGCATAAAAAGTATAATTAGTGCCACATGAAACCACGTAGAACGTATCCCCGCGGCGAAGTCTTCTATGACAGTTGAAAGGCACCAAACCCAGCAATTTGGCACAATCAACGCCTCCGTAGACCAAGTTCTTAAGAAACTTAGAATCAGCCAGAAGACGGTGATCCCCAAGTGATTCGACATTTGCATCGTTAAAAGGATAACGAAGCTTAAAATAGAAGAGAAAGCGATTTTGAACCCTATTTAACATATGATCATAAATTTGGTAATAAGGAGACCAAACCACACATGCGTACTACAGAAGAGAACGAACCAAGGCAAGGTAAAGAAGACGAAATGAATTTGAAGATAGACCTTTGGGTATTCTGGAAATATAACCTAGAAGCTTATGACGCCGCATGGAAAGCTTAGTGATATGGTCGGCAAAAGAGAGTTTACGATCAAAGATTATACCCAAATCCCTGATCTGATCGACATGTTTCAGTGGCTGAGTGTCAACATGGTATTGAAATTCAACAATGTCCTTACGATGAGAGAAGTACCTGATGGCACACTTACTTAGAGTAAGTTGCAAACCATTGAAAGTAAGCCACCGAAAGAAAGAATTGAGATCCTGCTGAAGAGAAAGACANATCGTTAGTCAAAGAGTTAGCCTGGTAAAGAGAAAGGCTATTAAACGATTCACAAACCTGAATAGCAGGATAAGAAAAAGCACAATCAACGACCAGAGATGAATCCTCGTCCTCACCCCACTTCGCGTCCCTCAAATTATAATCACCCACAATGAACAATTGAACATTAGGATGACGGGCAACAACCTCCTCTACAACCGAGCAATGCTCCATATAAACCTCAATAGTCGATCTGGGTGGAATGTACACACAACCGAGAAGAACGCTCGAATCCCCAACTTGAAGAAGAACAAAAATAGTGTGAAGGAAAGTATTTTATTCATCGGAATAATAAAATGCTGTTCTAATGAACTTCATCACATAGAGTATTACAGTTTATATTTATGTAGAACCGAGGAATCATATTTCTATAGTTCATGGCGTCTACGATGTGATGATATGGGAGAACTACAATCCAGGGGGATAGTATTTTTTTGTGTGACGATTCCTAAGGTTCATTAATGAATCTAATAAACCAAAAGAGTGCGTTATAATTTAAAATTTTCCTATATGGAAACACATTTTTTGTTTCCCGTTCACTAAAAAACTAAATCGTTTTTTTTTTTTAAAAAAAAACTTATCACACATACAAAAACACCCATAACTTAACAGGCGGATTGAAATTTTAATCTTTTGGTATTAATATTAAAAAAAAAAACATTTCAAAATAATTATTTCCCTCCCAAATTTACTTGTTTTTCAGTTTTTCAAGATTAAGAAGTGTGGTCCAAACTTTATTTTCATCTTTATTAAGATGTGCTAACATAAAATTTTACTTGGATATTAAGGAGCGCAGTAGCGCTCCGCCCCGCCAAGTCAAAATAATGCGGTAGCTACCAAGAGTATATTATACGCCACAGCTTACATTGCCGATTTCAGCTACTTCCAGCGGAAAAACTACTCACCTCAGGATAAAAATGATTATTTCCTACGTATGAGGCGAACTCTGAGACGAAGTATATGAAGTTTCAACAAAATCGGTTAAGTCAAATCGGAGATATAGGCTTCTGAAAAGTACACTTTTTTTTCT
>CM022874.1:25095316-25109521 GCA_012654025.1 Pachypsylla venusta | reverse complement strand
AGAGTGAGGAAATCAGACTAAAATTCTGAAATCGTTTGGGGTGGGGTCGGAATTTAAAGTCATTAGGTATTTCGAAGAACGGAAGAATGGATAGCGGGGCCCAAAATAGATTTCATATATTTTTTGGGTTGATGACTTGGCGGGGAATTTTTATAGCACGCAGTGGTATTTTTGGGGGGATCCTCTATACACTGACGCTTACAGGAATTAATGAAAGCCTCTCCTCCTTAAGAAACTCGACTTTCATTTCATTTTACGTCATTGTATGCTGGTATTACACTTCGAATTTGTTTTTTATACGATTTCTTTTACAACCTTTCTTAAATTTCTAATCAAATATATTAATACCATTAGAATTTTTTTAGGAAAAAGAAATGCTTTTGTCTAATAAGGTGATTGTATTTTATTTGGATTACTGCTTTGGTAGAAGATCGGGGATTTTTAATTTTGATCTTAACTTTGCATGTGGTAGTTTCGAATACGATATTATTATTAATAGGTTCAAAATTATCTTAACTTTTAAATAAATTAAAACAAAAAACTTACCAAAAACACTATTTATAATTATTTATAAAGAAACTAGTTTCGAATCATTCGATTCATCATCAGTCTAATCGTCAATTTCCATCTTTAGACTCGACTGCACTCATGATGAATCGAATGATTCGAAACTAGTTTCTTCATAAATAATTATAAACAGTGTTTTTGGTAAGTGTTTTGTTTTAATATATGTAAAAGTTAATATTTTAACACTTATAATTAACATGTTATTCAAAGATTCAAAATTATCTACCTGGGAGTTAAGCAAATTTCTCACCATTTGATCCCTGTAAACAAGTGTAAATTTTATTTCTGTAAGGCTTAGTTACCATAAATGTTTATTGATGAAGCTAATAATACCTCCTGTCATTTGACAAATAGGAGCACAACCTTTCCTTTTCCTTTGGCCATATTAGTAAACAAACGCGTATTTCTCCTGTGTCGCTTCTGTCGTAAATCGAACTATAGACCATTTTAAAATTTATTTGCTCAATAATTTCATAGAAATATCATGACTAATAGCTATTAGTCATTCAATTTCGTTATTGTCTTTTGCAAAACACAAGAAAGGAATTATGTTCGTCCGTGTGTACATATTGTGTACATAATAATCGTGTGTACATATTGTGAACATAATAAATGCTATCTATGAATTCTGAAAAGTAAATAAAACCGGGATATTAGCAGAACCAACGTTTTTGCGACTCGAATAATATTTGAAAGGTTAGTTCACTAGAAACATGCTGTGAATCCCAAGTGAATCCACGTGTCTGGAACCGGGGAGGAATGTCTGGCAACCCGTTTCAATTTTTTTTAAAATCCCTTTTTTATTGTCCGTCATGGATCCACTTTCGACGGTTGTACATACACAATAGAGGCATGGCCTTAAAAATGTTTCCCAAAATATCTATGTGGTTTAAAATTATTCAAATGTTTGCCAGCCATCCCTCCCCGGGTTCAAAACCGTGAATCCACGTTTGTAATAAATAATGTATCGAGTTTATTTGAACTAGAAATAGGAAAAAAACATTGTACATACACAATAGAGGCATGGCCTTAAAAACGTTTCCCAAACTCTCTAATATGGTAAAATTATTCAAATGTTGGCCAGCCACTCCTTCCCGGTTCCAGAACCGTGAATCAACGCCTGTAATAAATAATGTATCACGTTTATTTGAATTAGAAAAAGGAAAGAACATTGTACATACACAATAGAGGCATGGCCTTAAAAACGTTTCCCAAACTATCTAATTGGTTAAAATTATTCAAATGTTTGCCAGCCACTCCTCCCCGGTCCCAGAACCGTGAATATACGCCTGTAATAAATAATGTATCAAGTTTATTTGAAATAGAAAAAGGAAATGTGTGCCATAATTATCATCAGGGGCGTAGCGAGGGTGGAAACTGTGGGGGGGGTGAAATGTATGAAAATGCCGACTCACCACTGCAATTTGCCGACTGCATAAATTCATATAGGAATGAAATCAGTAAAATCTTTGTAGGTATGAATTATGACTGAATTTTATTGTGAAATTGGGGTTCACCCACCCCCCCCTCGGAGATGAAAATGAAATGGAAATTTATTAGTTCCCATTTTCGTGGTATTTTTTAGATTTTTTTTTCTGAATTTTCTCTTCCTATAAAAGTATAGTAATCCTGCAGAAAATTTGGAAATATTTTGGCCTCAAAAAAAACATTTGACGGAAACCCGAAACCCAAAATAGAGATCATATATGTCATTTCCTATTGCTTTTGGGCAATATTTTCATTTTTGATGTTTGGAAATATTTGGAGCCATGGGATCCAAAAAACCGATATGTCCGACGTTCCACGTATGGCGTACGTACAGAATCGTGTGCAGAGCTCTGAAAGCCAAACCGCTGTCTGATCAATGGTAAAAAGCCCGACCCATATTTTTCTTTCTCTCGATATCGCCTCCAGGGTCCCGAACAGTTTTTTTTGGGACCAAATCCCTAAAATCCAAACTACATAACTAATTATCATTAAATTTGGTATGTACAGTCACCTGAGTAATTTATTGGATATCTTTTGGTATTTTATAGAAATTTCGGTTTTGGGGCACCGACAGGGGCCAAAAATGTAAAAATACAAAAGTCGTCCCATTTTGACATTATTTGGTACCTATATTGATTCACCCGAGAATTATATTGGATAATTTTTGATATTTTGTAGAAAACATAAAATTTGTCTGATTTTGATAAAATTTGGTGTGTACAGACAGTCACCGAAGTATTTTCATATTATTGGGCGGAGCAAAGCGTAGCCTTATACACCCTACAAACTGCAAACTTTTGTTACCCTACTCCTCCAAAAATACTCAACCGATTTTTACCAATTTTTTTTCCTCATATTCTGCATATACCCAAGGGTGCATATATCAATTTTCAGAACGATATCTTGAACCGTTTCCGATTTTTTTACCAAATTCAGAGAGTCATGGTCCGATATCTTAAATTTAGTCGCGACAACATATCAACTCATAGCGAAAAAGTTTCAGGTGAATTCTCAAGACTAGATTTAGGACATAATTTACTATATTTTGACAAACCATTCCAGAGTTACAAGTTTGAATCCGGGATCGGGCAAAATAAAATTTAGGAAATACTAATTGTTTAGTCAAAACGGTATATATATATATACCCAAGGGTGCATATATCTATTTTCAGAACGATATCTTGAACCGTTTCCGATTTTTCGGCCGATTATTTTGCGCTTTAAATAGAACATACTACTCAACGGCACGATGCAACCAAGAAAGGTGCGGTATTCTCAAAAAGTCTTGTTTTAACGGAATAATGGAGCAATATGCTAAAGTTTATGCGGTGCGCGAAAATTCGAAGTGAAACGGATGGCGCCGCCCGTTTTTGTCCACGGGCACACCTAGTAGTTGACAATTTTTGTAGGAATTTTTGTTTTAGGGCCACGGTAGGGGCCCACAAATGAAAAAACATAACAGTCACTCTATATTTGACAATTATTGTTTTTTTTTAGAAATTTGAAATTTGCGCCCCTGAAAACTGCTACTCCAGGTTCTAACCTACTCAGCCACTGTCTTGTATAATTCTAAGAATAAAAAACTCTGCTAATGACACATGGGTATATTTTTTAAAATAATACTATCACTAAAGAGCAGTGTCTAAAGTGGAAGGCTGCTAAATCTTTTTAAAATGATATTATCACTACAGAGCAAAGTCAGCAGCCGAATCGACAGATTTTTCAACGGCAGATTCGAATTCTGCGGTGTTTTAAGAGCAAAAATTGTTCAACGATTTCATGGACGTTAATTTCGTTAACCTTATCATTCGAAGAATATAGCATCATCAATGCATTGAAACGATCATCTCCCATTGTTATTCGCAAATGATTTAAAACTAATTTGAATTTACTAAATGACCGTTCACAAGATGCTGACTTTACAGGAACTGATTAATATTGATGATACAATTTTTAAAATCTTGTAAGAAGTATATACACTCTGTTTGAAATCCGAATTTCAAACAGAGTCGGCAAATCGCAGATACATCCGATGTTAATGTCGGATTTGTTTAAAAACAATATCCGCTATTATCTCCATGAACCGAAAAATTCAAAATTTTATGGATCCATCAGTCGGCAAATCGCGGATAATTCCGACATTAATGTCGGATTTTTTTAAAAAAAATATCCGATTTTATCTCCATGAACCGAAAAATTCAAAATTTTATGGATCCATCAGTCGGCAAATCGCGGATACTTCCAATATTAATGTCGGATTTTTTTTTTAAAAAAAATATCCGATTTTATCTCCATGAATCGAAAAATTCAAAATTTTATGGATCCATCAGTCGGAAAATCGCGGATACTTCCGATATTAAAGTCGGATTTTTTTTAAAAAAAATATCCGATTTATCTCCATGAACCGAAAAATTTATAATTTTATGGATCCATCAGTCGGCAAATCGCGGATACTTCCGATATTAATGTCGGATTTTTTTTAAAAAACATACATACAAAGCAAGTTAAATAAAAGCCTTTAAAAAATATCCGATTTTATCTCCATGAACCGAAAAATTCAAAATTTAATGTTGGGGGGGGGGGTTGTCACCCCCCCCCATTATTGTAGAATCCTCTAGGTCCATATTGTCCGTTTTCCTGTTCTTTTATTATTTCTCGTAGTATAATTTAATATAGGAATGTCTATTGAGACTTGATATTTTGTTTTGTAAAGGAAAGATTTTTTTAAGTTTTAATTTTCGTCAATTAACTTTTTCATTTTAGAGATCTTTAAAATGATATCTCTAAAATGAAAAAGTCAATTGAAAATTAAAACTTAAAAAAAAAGAAAAAATCTCTCCTTCACAAAACAAAATATTTAGTATAATATCTTCTACCTATGTTTAATGATTACTTATCTAACTGATCCCTATCTCTTCTCGTGATGTCTATCAACATGCTTCTCTTTCATACCACTCTGTATAGTTTGCAATCTTTGAATATCTTTCTTTTGTAGTATTATGCATTGTTTAAATGCATTTCTCTTAAGGTACATTGACATTTTACTCTTCAATACAAAATTATTTCTTGGCCTATAGTTCTTGGTTTCTTACTATTAATAATAATCATAAAATGTTAAGTTTCCATCCCCACGGGTAATTACGGTATCAATTTTATTATTGTTGGTGATGTTGTTTTTGTTGGTATTTATTGTTGATGTCAACAACAGTTACTGTTGTAAAGACACCACAAGTATCTGAAGTTAAAGAAGAAAATTCTATTTTTATAATTCACCATACCAAGATCAAATTTCTGGACTCAAGGTGACCCTTGAAATATGTTTCCGGTTATATTAGGTCTTATCCTTATATCAAGCAACATACATTTATAAGCATGATGCGTAAAAATAATATTGATTGTGAATGTTAGTGAACTCCTCTATTGACCCCGATATACATCCCAAAATTCACTTTTATATGAGTATGTATATATGTATGTATGTTTGTTTGTTACGCAATATTTTGTTTTTTGAAAATTATTTTTTAAAATTTGATTAAGATTTTTTTTTTATAAATAACTACAGCACTAACGTGAACACATGATCATCTTGATCCACTAGTATATTTATCACTCCTGCACTATTTAATGTGTCTATTCGTTTTCCCTTCTTGGGTCTAGTTCGCATCCCACACAATGAGCACATTTGAATGGAAGGAATATGATTGTTTATATCCTCTTATACCTTTCAAAGATAATATATATTTACATTTTATTACGAACTACCAGTATATGTATTTACATTTTATTACGAATCGCTTGGCGCATAACAGACACGGTCGTTCCCCCTTTCTGGCCGTAATAACTGGTGGCTCTATAATTTTCCTTACAAATTTTGTATGATGTTCTTCTTGGTTCGCGCTGTATCTTGTTTCATGCCATCTCATCTGAAGTATCAGGACCATTGTTTTGCTTGATTCACGCTGTATTCCACGTTTAGCTCCTCATCTTCTATGTTCGGAGTATTTTTTCCAACTTTCCCAATTTTATATTTTTTTTCAGTTAGCACATTCTTCTTTTTGTTTGGTTTTTATAGTTTCTTGGTGTGTTGGGTGTTTTATGTTTATTTTTCATATCTTTTGTGGTATTTAACTTTAGTATATTATTTAATATAAACATTTTGTAGAAAAAACCAAACTTTTTCAATCATAGAGTTCTTCCTTGTTATGTTCTTGTTACTGCACTGAGAATATAAATTTTATGATGTTTCAAGTGATGGTTTTCTTGTTTATAGTTTATTGTTTTGGGTGCAAATAATGATTATAAGTTTAAGTCACTTTTTATCTATAGTTTGCATCTAACATTTCACCAATGACCTTTTTTATCCTGATGGCGTGGCTTGTGAGGTATATCTAAACTAAACTTTCAGAAGTTTCTATGTTATCAGTTATTTTGGCATTGACTGCGTTTTCCTTACCATGTAGACATTCTCA
The DNA here is from genome assembly GCA_012654025.1 of Pachypsylla venusta. NCBI lineage: Eukaryota > Metazoa > Arthropoda > Insecta > Hemiptera > Aphalaridae > Pachypsylla > Pachypsylla venusta. The sequence continues at coordinate 25,102,997 of CM022874.1, read as the reverse complement.
GAGTAAGAAAACCTCTAAGGAAAAGTGTTATTATTGAAGAAAAAAAAAACCGATTCACCCCGTGATTGGCCGGGGATTAATTATAGACTTTTCATTATTTGTTTCAACAATATATTTTTTTTGCTTTGTAAGTTTGTATCGAACAATAATTTTACAAATTTCCTGCTATCTGGTCAGTTGACTGAAAAGTAGCCGTAACTCAAAAACCGTTTTAAATTTTTTTAATTTTAATAGTTTATCTGAAAATAATAAACAAAAATACTGCCCCTTATATATGATATTATCTGTACTGGGCTACCAATCAATTTTGTGCTGAGGTACCTACAACAAACTGATTATTTGTTCAAAGAGAAGATTAGCAAATATTCTACAACAAATATTGAAGTGTTGCCGATCCCCCCTACCTACCCAAAAATCTTTTTCCCAGCTCAGCATATGGTTTAAGTTTCAGCATATAGCTTAAGGTTATGGGACCCATTTCTGACAATTTTCGACAGCTTTTACCGTTCGGCTAAACAATTTCGGCAAACATACATATAAACAAATTCGTGTACCGCATATTTCATTTTTATATATTAAGCAGAAATTAAATCAAAAATGCGGATTGCTTAAGGATGCATTTAGTATTCTGACTCTTAATTGGACATGCCATAAAAGCAAATAATGTTGGTGGTTACATCTTTTTCATAATAAATAAATTATGATGTTATGTTGCCCTTTCGCTAGATTTGACCAAAAATCTAGATGCTTAATACATAAACTCACTTATATGCTTATACATATAAACATACAGCTAGGCCCCAGAAACACGAATTATTTTAGTATGTAATAAATTCAATTAATATTTTTAATGTTTTGATTCCTGTTACAATGTAAACCGATATTTCAACATAAAAATAATTATATACCGTGAATAATGGTGGAGTAATAAATTGGTATGACGCTATATTTTGGGCGGGTTTCCCTTATGAATGCTCCGTTTATAGTTTTTACACTCAATCAGCGACTGTGTTGGCTACTGTTCAAAAGTGTACCGAATTAATTAAATACTCGTAGCACATTGCTCATTCTTTTAAAAACTATCTCAAGTTGTTAATGTGAATGTTTTACATAAAACAACAACAACAAATTTTTATGATGATCTTCGGCATAAATATTTAGCTATTTATACCTATTAGTTGTCTGAGTTTGAATCCAGTTGATGTATAAGTAGGTTTGTATTGGGGGTGACACTAGGGTAGGTACCAACAAATATCCAAAATTGATAAGTTCACTCCAGGTTAAACTAGAAAGCTGAAATTTGAAACAAAAATGTTCCGCAGTCACACTAGGGTATCATCAAATTCCAAAATTGAGATTTACTTTTCATGATTAGCTAGAAAAGTGAAATTAGAAACAAAGATGTTCCGCAGTACAAAAATAATATCCTCGAGTGTTTCAAATGAAAATATTTTCTAAATAAATAGGAGCCATTTTCACACTAGGGTTGTTAGAACCAAAAATCCAAAATTGAGAAGTACACTTCGGGATAAGCTAGAAAAATGACATCCCGCAGTAAAATATCCACTGAAGTTTCTATATTCAGCAACCATTTCGGGATCAGCGAAAAAAGTGAAATTGAATACGAAGGAATTTCGCAGTACAAAAATATTATGCTTGTGTACTAGCCGTGTCCAACATAAGGGTAAGTACCACCTAAAGGGAAAGTTGAAATTAGTTATAAATTTGTACCGTAATATAGAGAGTAGTATCTTATAGTTAAATTTTGATTTTTCCAAACGCTATCCATTTTAACCCTAGGTGTATGTACCCACCACCAATTATCCAAAATTGAGAAGTGTGTGCCTACCATTTCAGGAACAGCGAGAAAGCTGAAATTCGTTATAATGTTGTTCCGCAGTACAAAAATAATATCCTTGAGTAAAATATTGATAATTCTGTATTGACGCCACCTTCATCCTAGGGGTAGGATCAAGAATTGAGAATTTTTACTGTCAAATTTCGAAATTGTTAAATACATAATTTGACTCCGACAAAAATAATTCAAATCCCCCCAAAAAATCAATTCTCTGTAAAAAAAAAAAAAAAAAAAAAAAAAAAAAAAAAAAAAAAAAAAAAAANAAAAAAAAAAGCAGTGAAATGAAAACAGTGCCCGCCTCAATTGTATATTATATCTTTATTCTCTCTTTTTAAACTTTCCTTTTTTACATTGATTTCACTACTTTTAAAAATCTCTCCTTCACGCCTTATTTAAACTCACTTTCACACATTTGGCGGCACACTTAATGAGTTGGAGTTTGTAAGAAGGCACACCGCCAAACGACAAAAATAATTCAAATCCCCCCAAAAAATCACTTCTCGGTAAAAAAAAAAGGTTCCCGCCTAAAAAGCAGTGAAATGAAAACAGTGCCCGCCTCAATTGTATATTATATGTTTATTCTCTCTTTTTATACTTTCCTTTTTTACATTGATTTCACTACTTTTAAAAATCTCTCCTTCACGCCTTATTTAAACTCACTTTCACACCTTTGGCGGCACACTTAATGAGTTGGAGTTTGTAAGAAGGCACACCGCCAAACGTATGAAAGTGAGTTTCCAAATGCGAAAAGTTGCGAATAAAAGGTATAAAGGACAGATTTGTGAGATTTTTAAAATTAGTGAAATCAATGTAAAAAAGGAATGTTGGATTGGGGAGAATTGATGAGACACTGTTTTGCTTTTTGTGACTAATGACTTGGCGGGAACTTTTTTTTACCGCGAATTTGTTTTTTGGGGGGTTTTACATTATGTTTTGTGTAACATATGTATATTACCATACATTTTGAAATGTTATGCGACACTGTTTTGATTTCAGAGTTTTTTGTGACTAATGACTTGGCGGGGACTTTTTTATCGCGAAGTTGTTTTCTCAGGGTTTACATTATGGTATATTAACATAAATTTGAAATGTCAATAGTAATCCAAATTGGCAATGGTCCACCTTAATTGTTTGATATGGGGAAACAAATTGACATGAGATTTTTTTTTAAAAAAATCTCTCATATTTTATTCAAATTATACTGAAGCGCTCTTTAAATTTTGCTTAAACTCGTAAATTATAGTTTTTTATATTTTTTATTTCTTGTAATTAAAATATAGAACGCCAAAAGTATAAAAGGTCATTTTGCTAATTACATTTTCAACATTTAATTTCTAATCTATCTGATGATGTTTTTTAAATTCCTGGGAGCCTTTATATGCGCCTGCGAATCTCACAGTGCAATATTCCATATGTTTAGGGGTGTATTTTCCTCACGCTATTTAAGCCTAGTACTCATACGTATAGTTACAATAAACTCTTTGATTTTGATTCAAATTAGACTCTTTAACAGCGTTGAGAAAATCTCGAGTTCTTTCTTCTCCTTTTGTGTGCATATTATGGTAAAATTTCTGTAGTCAATGTAGTCATAGAATGCAATTTGGCGCCTCCACTATTTTTTTTTTTGAAAAATCTTTTTAAATTGGAACAATAAAGCTCCAACTAACATTGATTCTTTTTTATATTTTCCGTACATTGTAGAGATTCTCAGAGTAAGAAAATTTCTAAGAAAAAATGTTCATTCTTGAAAAACGACCGATTAACCCCGTGATTAGCCGGGGATGAATTAAATGGGAATAATAAAGCGCCAAACTAAAAGTGATATTTTTTCACATTTTAACGAATTTCACCGAAGTTTTAAGTTTTTGCTATTCATGTATGAAAGTTACTTTCATAAGGAAAATAATTCATACTTGACATCCTCACGCGCCTAGTTCAGCTGAGCTGATTAATGTAAAATAACACAGAATACAACTCTTTATTATTATACCTTCTGTATGATGATCAAATTTTCATATGCCGTCTAATGATGACTTCAAACCATTAATTAGAATCAAATTAAATTTTGTTTAAAAAAAAATTAAAAAATATCTATTCGTTTAGAAACTTAAAAGATCTAAAATTAAATTTATACATGTTCATCTCAAACTAAGTGTCAACTAAGACTCTGATGATATGATGAGTGCTATTGAAAACTTACCAACTTTAATTTTAAGTCCTTGAAATTGTAATGTTCAAAGGAATCGACATTGTCTTCATTTACTTCAAACGGTTCCCGTAAATAATTAATGTTCTATTAAATGTTACTTTCAATTAAATATGTAATGCCCATTCACATTGGATTTATAGAATGTTGTAATTTAAATGATGCATTAAAGTGATTAAGGATTCGAATATCTGTATGCGTTAGCTATTAAATTTATTACCCGTAATAGTTTTTTTATTTTATTATTTTTATTTAGGTTCACAACAATACAGGAGATATGGTTTTATATCTTTCCATTTTTGATGTTAGAGCACTTTGACGGGGAGGCAGAGACTCTCCTACCCCATCGTCAGATAATATTTATACGTATACCTAATCCATTCTCGTTCCTTGTAGTGCCCCAAACTTCTAAATGATTCCATGTTTTGTTCACTCAACACTTCATGTGACACAAGAAACGAAATGGAAAGTCAAATCCAATATATTGTTAGCTCATACACATGGATTATGTAAACAACTGAACTCATCCATTTGCACTTTTCTAATTGATCTGTTTCGAACTTTTTTAAAAGGGGCCCTGTGTATCGGAATGAACTCGTCAATGTAAAAGTTTTTATTTTACAAATATATTTTATGAAGCATATTATTTAGATTAAGGGAGAAAACGTGTGACGTTTAACATTGATTGTTGCCATTCTTGGTATCTACAATCGAATTCTACCATAATTTACTTTTGACCTGCAAACTAGAACAGAATGTAAAGATATCATACTCGTAGATCTAACATACCGATGACAGCAGTTGAGGAAAAGATTTTAGAGTTTTTGTGTCACATTATGGAAGATCTTCATGTCGGGAGGGGGGGGGGGGGGGAGCTCTAAAACAGAGGTATTTGAAAAGTTAGGACACCATGCAACCATCAGCCATGTAAGTTTGCTAATGGTATAAAATAAACTATGAAGGTACTTACGACTAGCTAAACATCAATAATTGAACTGTCCATTGCTCACACAGAATCTTACCTGGAAGCATAAATAAAACAAAGGAAGCACATGAAGTGAAAGATGCTTTACGTTAAAGATCTAACATAGGATACATTTTGTTATTAGATTATAATTTCATTTTCTATCAAAGGAAACCAATCAAAGCTGGATAATATTTATACTTTGAACATATCTAGTGGTTACCAAAGAGCTGAAATATTGAAAGTAAACCCCTACAACGCAACAGCGTCATGTTTGTCGTTTATTTCACTGATATAACATGGGGTACATAGAAGAGGACTTTTTGGTCGGGTTTCTTTCATCCTTGGGAAACTACTAGTACCCACATCATATATACGCAGATTTCTAAATACGAGATATAACGCGTAACTTGTGAATTAATATGTATATAACTAACTCAAACTACCCAATGGGGAAACCTGACCTTGGAATGTAGATTAGTACTTAGTAATTTACGGCATTTTGAATGTACAATAATCACACGCCCAAATCAACCAGGCCACCAAAACAATCAGCTTAATACAATCAGCTGCTAAAACGAGTTGCACAAAGGCTTAATTATTTTGGCCTGATTAAATATCATTTTAAAATGAAATGCCATTTTTACTTATAAATCGCACGGTCCAGTTGGTATACCCAATGAATCATAATCAATATACCCCTACATTGGCTAAACAATATAAACATAGTAAGCTGTATCTTTACTTATAAATCACAAGGCCCAGTTGGTACACCATATGAATCATTATCAATATACCCCTAAACATAGTAAGCTGTATCTTTACTTATATATAAAAGTAAGTTGTATCTTTACTTATAAATCACAAGGTATACCCAGTTGGTATACCCAATGAATCATAATCAATATACCCCTACATTGGCTAAACATAGTAAGCTGTATCTTTACTTATAAATCGCAAGGCCCAGTTGTTATACCCAATGAATCATAATCAATATACCCCTACATTGGCTAAACATAGAAATTTGTATCTTTACTTATAAATCGCAATGCCCAGTTGGTATACCCAATGAATCATAATCAATATACCCCTACATTGGCTAAACATAGTAAGTTGTATCTTTACTTGTAAATCGCAAGGCCCAGTTGGTATACCCAATGAATCATAATCAATATACCTCTACATTGGCTAAACATAGTAATTTGTATCTTTACTTATAAATCGCAACGCACAGTTGGTATATGAATCATAATCAATATACCCCTACATTGGCTGAACATAGTCAGTTGTATCGGATTTTTCCTAAAATATAGATTTGAAACAATTCCTAACTTTAAAAGGGGAATATTTTTTGGCAATATTTAAAATCTCCATAAGAAATGCGCAAATCTAAAATGAAATGGAAAAGAATAGCAGGCAAAACCCACTAGTAACCTACCAATCCCGTCTATTTTTCAAAATCTTTTACTGTTTTGGCTAAGCCATAGAAGATAAATAGATTTATGAGACTAGAAAATAAACAAGCATTGACAAGACAGGATTATTAGGTTTTTTCAAATTCAAATTACATTTTGACAGCCCCTAGTTCAATGAAATAAAAAAGAACATAAAAATGTTCCTTTTAAAAACAATCAAAAGTATGATAATTAGGTGATTTTTCTTTGTTCAAAAAGTAAATTTATTCTTCCCCCACTCCCTTTCATTTCATTTTTATTTTATTTTCAACCTTAGTTTCCCCCATCTGGAGGGCCACAATTTGGCAAACATAAATAAGGTAGTGTATGAAAATGTCGTTACGACTCACTGCATTCTAATCAATTGACGGATGTTTCAATCTAAGATGTCTTGATTAAAAAAATTCCTTTGTTTGTCACTTTGATTTATTTGTTTGATTTCGGGAAGAGCGAAAAAACAATTTTAGCACATTTTTGATCTAACAAACTTTTTTCTTTTTATTTGTGGGTAGGTAGGCATGTGGTTACTTGATTACACACATCACTCGTTAGGTACATATTCCAAATACTAGATTTTGCATTGGAAAAATAATATACATTTTTATAAACACCGTTGAATACACCGCGTTGATTAATGTCAGATCGGGCTAGTTTAGTTTTATAAAAGTCAGTCAATCTTAGACTAGTAGGCTCCACAGACCTATGGTCTCCTGTGTTATATTACTCTATCTTGTGCTAATACAAACTATCACTCTTTAAAAAATTTCATTTTTTAAGGAAACAACCCAAGATGGATTAGCGAACGTCACCAAATAAGCTAAACACTGTTTCAATTTCAACTGGCAAAAATTGCAAAATTCGCATGGGAGAAGGTAAAAAGAATATTCGAGCATTTGTTGCACTAAACCTTTGTTTTTAAAATACAATGTAAACATAAAGGAAGAAAATATTTAGTGAATTCAAACTGAATCAGCGTATATTATTATTTGCTCACAGTCTGAAAAATGTATTTGTACTAAACAATTATTAGCATTACAAATATCCCAACTAGCTCTGATTTTTCAGCTTTTTACTATCAAAAAACTCGCGTTTAAAGCATTCTCAAATACTTAATATACTATCTACGAAAAGAGCTTATTTTTCGCGAACTCAAGAGTAAAATAAATGGTACGGAAAACCGTACTAGACTTTCTCTTCCT
>CM022874.1:25058283-25074350 GCA_012654025.1 Pachypsylla venusta | reverse complement strand
ATGCTGCAAAATCTTTCAAAATAATAGTGTCACTAAAGAGCAAAGTCCCCGAAGGCTGCAAAATCTTTTTAAAATATTATTATTACTAAAGAGGAAAGTCCACATCCAAAGGCTGCAATATCTTACAAAATAATACTGTCACTAAAGAGCAAAGTCCGCAGCCGAAGGCTGCAAAATCTTCCAAAATATTACTGTCACTAAAGAGCAATGTCCGTAGCCGAAAGCTGCAAAATCTTCCAAAATATTACTGTCACTAAAGAGCAAAATCCGCAGCCGAAGGCTGCAAAATCTTTTTAAAATAATACTCAACATCAACAGAAAATTGAAATATAACAATAACTAAAATATATAACTAAAAAACTTAAAACTTTAGAAGAACAACATCTGCATTCGGTGGTATTCTGATAGAATGATCAAGGAAGAGAAAGTCTAGTACGGTTTTCCGTACCATTTATTTTTTTCAGATATAGTATATTATAATCTCAAATCAGAAGGAAAGAAATGTGCTTTTTCTTTTAGACTCTTTCTATAAAAAATTGCTTTAGAATACACTATATATCACACGCCTAAAGATATATGCAACCATCGGCAGGCATGTTTTGGAAAGTTTGAACTGTCTCATTCTGACCATATTCAAAGTCAGCTTTTTCTTATAAAACTGGCAACACAGCATCATATAAAAAATGATTGAAAAGATAAGAGAAACAGATTTGAGAGGGAGAATAAACTACTTACAGAAATTGAAAATCTTAACCCCTTTCGTAGAAAACGTATAACGGGAAGACTTATGGGGTCCATTTTTAAGAGCACTTGAAAATCATTTGCGAGAGTGAAAGTCCATTTGTTATACCCCTTTCTTATTAAAGATCAAAATTGTTTGCCGAATTGACTAATGTATTACAGATTGCGTTTATCTAAGAAATATTACTTTAGCTCTTATCGTTTTTGCCTTTTTTGTAATACTTTATCTTCAAACCCCATCTTTACTTTATATTCCTTTTGTCCTTTACAAACTATTTTCTTTTACTCGCGGATCTCCATAAATTGAGATTTCAATGTTTTATCGGTTTAAAAATATTTTTTGACTGAGGCTCAATATTTGCTTAGTCTCCTAAAGGATATAAATATTTTTGGGAACAGGGGCATGACATACTTTAGCTAAATCCTATACACCTATCGTCCCTATAAGACCTAGCGTCCACGTCAATTTTGTTTTTCTTCTTTAACTGTAATAAAAATCCTTGGACTTCTTTTAAGCTGACAATGTGTCAAATAAAAATATATATTAGAGAGGACTTAAATTTCAAGGCAATAGAACAAATGATAACAGTACCATTACAAAATATGAATACTCACCCTACTAAATCGGAACCAGGACATGTTGGCTTCCGAAAATTGTATATAAAACACAACAGGGGAATTTCATTGTGTTCTCTCCTTTGCTCTGCTAAATTGGATTACTAACCTCAATGAAGAATACTGCTCAAACAATTGAGTAGCTGAGCTAAAGAACGAAGCTTGGCCTCGCTGCACAAGAAGACCACGAAGCTGAAGAGTAGACCAAACCATAAGAGCAGAATCTCCATGAAATAAACTTCAAGTTTATTTATCTTTTCAGTATTCCATTAGTGTTGCAATCATTTTGATAGCAGAACATATCTATAATGTTTATGACATTTTTTTTTGCCTAACTTCTCTTTTACTTCAAAGGTCATTTGCGACAAGGATTCTACCCTCCATTCGCTGGAAACTTATAGACCAGCTACCCCTATTGACCTCAACCAGTTCGGGTTGTGCCGGGAAAACCAGCATCAACCAGAGCGAGACCTACAAAATGAATGTTAAAATTGTGTTCCGATTTATTCATACAAATTCTTAGACGGATACAACACCAACGGAGCTTTCAAGTGGATTGTAATTTGAATCTTAACCTAGTCGCAGAAAAGACACGCAATAGGGCATACACAGCTTCAATCCGAGATCGGAGCAAATTCTATGGAATTATTGAGATAAAGTGTCTTGTTTAGGAACAAAACCACACACTTCCTCATTTTTTTTTAAATGAGATGAACGTTAGTTATTTGTTGTTTTGCTGAACTAACAAGGCATTGACCACACAATGTGGGGTACAAAACGAGACATTATCCAATTTCTTCCTTTATGTCTGCGAAGCTATTTTTTCCTTTTTCCACGTAAATATATAGCTTCCAGGCCGCAGAAATTTCAATTGCATAAAGACTAACTAATCACTTGGACAACACTCATTGTAATAGACTTGGCCGTCGTAGAGCTACCGCGCTCTCCAATAGGTACTGATATAGTTCAGAGATAATTGTACAGGTCCTTTCCTTCTAACTTCTCATTTCAACTCAACTCCATCAATAGTCAACAGCCAGCATCAGTACTACAAATCGATGACCCCGACGTGATCCGAATTCAGCGGCTCAAGATCAAGAAAACTTTAAGTCAATATAAAGTCTACAACTCTCAACAAGACAATTGAAATTTACTTCTCATTTCAACTCAGCTCCATCAACAGTCAACAGCCAGCATCAGTACTACAAATCGGTGACCCCGGCGTGATACGAATTCAGCGCCTCAAGATCAAGAAAAATTCAAGTGAACATAAGTCTACAACTTCTCAACAAGACAATTCAAATGGACTTCTCATTTCAACTCAGCTCGATCAACAGCCAGCATCAGTACTACAATTGTTTGTTATATAAACCAAACTTTTCCACATTGGTCTCTCATCTAAAGCTTTATTAATCCCTTTCTTTTGATATATTTACCAAAAAGATAAAAGCATAAATAAATATGTCACCAAGGGGTTTACACGATTATGAATTCAATGAAAAAAATGTCAATGAATAAATAATAGAAAAAGCTTTAAAATCAGCATTTGTTTGATTACACCGTCACCCTGTCTGACTAAAGCGACACAGACTTAATGGATTCAGCTAAGTATTTCTATTTTCTAGCAGAATTGCGAAGAAATGAAGACATTTCTATTGTATTCTCAAATTTATTAAACGAGTTTGTAGAATAATAATTATAGCTTTAGTCATCAAAAATTCTCCATTTCCAATGGTAAATCGTTGACTTTTTTCTCTCTAATTTTGTATTGAAAATTTTGAAAGCTGTGAAATGCATTATAATTCTGGTATTACATAATATGAAGCTATGAGAGGGATTATCAAAATGGGGGATCTCATATTGGTGTCAAAGGTGGATACAGTTGAGGAGGCTGGGAGATCGAGGCCCAAAATTATAATCGACATGGAAGTCAGTAGTATTGTTTATTAGCTGTGCTATAACATCATCACATAATGTTTTAATCTGATTTATTCACTATTTTTTACCACGCTCGTTTTGTTTTTCTTGGCGTTGCAAAACTAGCAATTTGCTTGATTTGGCCATTCTTTGATTTCATTCAATGAAGAAAATATATATATATATATATAGCGATTGCTGATTAGAATCGTTGCAGCAAATTGAATGAGAGTCCTTTTCTGGGGGAATCACTGAAAAGGTATTTCAGGAAATACTGTGTACCTTATATCCGAACACGACTACTTTTTGACCTACTCGCCTAGTTTTGTTTGAATATGAATTTTACACGATTTTTGTGCATTCGGCTACTGGAATCCCACACATTAAAAATGCGACAATCCAATTTTGTTGATTTGTCGTTTTGTTTGTTCAAAAAGCAACGGAGAAAAAACTTGACGTGTTTTTGTACAGAGATAGGCTCCTTTTTATTCCGAATGGAATTCGTATAGATTCCCCTTGTGATGTCATATTTGAAATATCCATTGGCATTCTCGGTTAATGTACAAATTGAAATAATGCAGTTTGAACTATTTTGCACTAAATAGATTGCGTGCATTACTCAAAAGTTTCTTATAATTTGGTAGTAATGTGTTCATTTCCCCTCAGCTCAGGTTCATGCCAACAAGATTTTTTGAGAATCACTCTGTTTCAATTTTAATAGAAATGTATTTTTATTTTGTATCTCAAATTCTATAATATCTCTGTCATAGTGAAGACTTGTATAAATTAATTTTCTATTTAAATTGTAAATGTTTTTTTTTATTTTTCTTGTTTTAATTTTTTTGATTCATACTTAATTCATGATTCTAGTTGTTTTTAAGGAGGAGAAGAGAACAAGTATTTCTCTCTATTTGTCAAAGAAATATATAGGGTTCTTTGTGTACGAGTATACGAAGTTGGTACATAAGTCGTTCATAATATTAGACATGCTTTTCGTTTTACGTAATAATTACCTACAATTTGGTTTATCATTTTCAAGAATGTAAAATTTAGTTCGATCAATTATTTTCTTTTTCTTTCTTTCCTCTATCTTTCTGACTCTTCTGTCTGTTGGCACATTTCTCTCTCTCTCACCTTATCTCTTATTTTTCTTCCCTGCTCGGGTGAATTTTGGCTGGCAGCACAGGCATTGAGTTCTGTCAAATTGACTTTTGGAACGAGTTCATTATAAATTTGACATTTTATTTGCGTTTTGAGCTTTTCCAAATTAATTTTATTTTCAACTATTATATTTATATAATTTTTCTTGTGTTCATCACCTTTTCCCATTTTTCTTATAATATGTACTGTAGGTCCCATGCTAATAGTTTAAGGTATAATGATACTTCCCTGTTATGCATTGAGCGTATATGGTTAATGGTTTTTAGGTGGCATGGCCGTAGGAAAGTTTGCTAATTTCTCCTTTTAGGGGAAAGCCGCGGGAGTTTGTGCGTTTGGAAATTCATTGGTTTCACACATTGACCTATTTCTGGGATTGAGCCCAACATATACATTTACTACCTGTTGCCCGCAACTGCGTATGCCTGTTACGTACTGAAAAGTAATTGTCTTTCAAATATCAAGCAGAAAATTTACCGAGCTCACTTGTCACTGCCAAGCCTAAATAGATTGCAAGTATCTACGCACACCTTCGTGATCCCATAGATTTGCTTTTCAATATTTATTTGTTTTACTTTAATTATGACTTACCTTTTATTATTTCAAAAGGTTTCACGCCCATTACTTTCAGCAAAATAAAATAATCCAACTTTCTGTTCAAATCCCTCCTCAATGTGTCAAACATAATCTAATCCATTAAATATACACCATTAATTTTTATACACAGAGACGGAATACAGGGTGGACTCTTCTTGCTTTCAAATATTATATTAGCACAAATAACGTTCCCTGCTATAAGCACTTGATGTCCCAATAGGCCCAGTTAGCGTAAATTCTAGACGTTAACAATCCTGTTTCTTTTTTTTTCTTTAATGCATCAACTTTTATGACGCTTGTCGAAAAGTAACTCAGACCGTATATATTCCTAATAATGCAGACTACACAGATTCAATTCAAATATTTTTTTAAAAAAACCTTGATGGAAACATGATTTAACGATTACAGAAAAATATTTTCAATGATTCAGTTCGCAATAGCAATATGATTGGCACCTGAGGACAAATGGCAATAGTCCATCTTCCGAAAAATCAGAGTGAAGTATTAGGTTCTTAGAGTTTTAAAAAAAAGACACTCTTAATTCTTTGCTATTTTTTGCTAACCAAAAACTTACTTCGCTGTAAAAAGTTCCCGTCAAGTCATTAGACACAAAAAGCACTGAAATCAATACAGTGCCCGCCTCAATTGCATATCTTTTTAAATATTTCTTTTTTACATTAATTTCAATACCTATAAAAATCTGACAAATCTTTTATTCACACTTTGGGAACTCACTTTCACACATTGGGCGGTATGCCTTCTTAACAACTCTAATTAATTTAGTAGGCACACCGCCAAATTCCTGCAGGGTTTATTTCGTACTTTTGCATATCGAATATATTTTCACTATAATATGTTATGTCCATTAACTCGGCCGATAAAAGGTTGCATTGTGCGTACCTCTATGAACTATACAACTTTGAATCGGCCAACTTAATGGGCATGCGGTAACTTTTGATTGCGCAGTTACGTATTTTTGCATGGCCATAAATCCAGTTGATAAAATGCTTGAAGTGTGCGCTAGTCCTAATACTTCCAAGCAATATTTGTTACATCCTGTAAAGTGTATTGAAACCAAACTTTGTTTTTATTCAAATCAAATAAATCACCAAATAATAAAGTTAAACTTCTTTTATAGACTTTTTTTTATATTTTTCCTTCAGACCTTAAAAGTTCTATTCATAAAATCGCCCTAGTGGAAATAAGAAATGATCTGAAATTTTCTTTTGCAAAAGGCAAGATTTCAGGACGTTAAGAGTTTCAACTGTCTTCCACATCATTGAATTTTCCCTGTTTAAATATAATTTGTATGATTTATTGTAAAAATTTGCCTTTGTATAGAAGGAAATGATTTTTTTTTTTCGTTAGGATAAATATATAAATCTGTTAGTAATTTTTAAATACGAGTATTATGTAACCATTTTTTTTTTTGTTTGATATAAAGAACTTCAAGTTTCACATTTTTCTCTTTTTGTCCGGGTAGGCCGTTTTCCTTGTTTGTGAACAGTCCATTCTCGGCCGTTTTCCGCAATCTTTAGATTTTTTCCTTTGTATTTGGTATACTTACTGTAGGAAGATTGAGTTGTTTCTAGGTTAGCCATTTTCCTCTTTAAAAAATAGAAAGCCCAAAAATAATATACTCAGACAGGTAAACGAACGAGGAGGCATCGTGCTGAGCTTATTAATAATGTTTTCTTAGCCACCTACGTCTATGGATAATTCTATCCCCACATTGGTGGTCGCATCACGCACATATTTCAAGCAACTCATTTATTATAGCAATTAATCAGTAAACTGTAGACCAGCCAACGATCATACCACGTTGAATACAACAGTTCCCGTCAGATCACTGAAGTTAAGCAACGTAGGGCGTGGTCAGTACTTGGATGGGTGACCGCTTGGGAACACCACGTATCGTTGGCTCTTTTTTCCGGCCCAACCCAGGCTGGGTGAGGTCAATGTGGGTAGCTGGTTTGCAAGTTTCCAGCGAATGGAGGGTAAAACCCCCGTCTTGAATAACCAATAGATGTTAAAGAGACGTTAAGCCAAATTAAAAAAAAAAAACTGTAGACCTCCACTAAAAGCCGCCATTGGGCCCAGTTGGCCAAGTAACTAATCAGCCCATACAATCCATTAACGTAATGCATGTACATAGCAAGTTTTATTAAAATCGGCAAGGCGTTTAAAAGTCTAATATTATTTGTCATTCAGGTTCGAACGTTGTAAACAGTCTGTAGGATTAAATGTTTATGTAGCGTGAACCTTAATGTAAGAAACTTTTCTTTTTAATGTTAAAATTATGGATATTGATGGACAGGCAGTCAATCATGTAAAGAATGAACCGACGTAAAGAAAATAAATATTGGAAAAATGATCGTGCTTTTATTGGTAGACGGCTGGAGGGGAATTCACTAATGCTTTTAATGGCAAGCCAGCATGACGTACTAAATAAAATATTAAAATACCTAGAGGAAAAATGATGTTGGTCACCTCATTCTGATGCTTTCACTATTAGAAACTTCTTTTCCAAGGATCGAAAATTTTGAATTTATTGATTATTTCGGCATGAATTATTTGACATTTAGAAAATACTTTCCTTGTGTTAAGCTAATATGTTTCTCACAATGTTCTTCCACGTGTTATTGCTAAATATTTTATTTAGCAAAATTTTTTAAAAAAAATTGTATTATTTTTCACATTGCTGTTAAGTTAGGCTAGTGTGAAAGATTATCTTTAGCTTTAAGGCTTGCTCGATTATGATGTCCTTTACATGGAAAGATGGGTAATTTCATACTACGAAATTGGGTTCTCTTTAAGCATTGTCGCCTTTTTTTCTCCTTCTTCTTAAATCCACCACTGAATTCAAAGAAAATCAATCTCCAGTGATTTTGGAGGACCTGTAAAAAAATTACTTTTGAGAAAGACACTCAATTGGGAATGAAAACAAAGTGACTCCCGTAAAAAGAAAATTAAAAAAAAACGTAAGCATACAAAATCTGAGAAATGTATCACGATGCGTCACAATTTAGAACTCCTGAAAAATATGGGAAATGTCTTCTGTCACTTTGGAAAGTAAAAACGTTGATGAAATTAAGGCAAAAAAGAAATGAAAAAAATGGCGTGTAAAAGAAGTTATGATGTAATAGAGGAACGTCTCTCAAAGATGTTCCCTTTGGTTTCATATTGATGGAATGGCTCATTGCGTAATGATATATTGATGATTGCTTCAAGCAAGAATATTTAATTCGATTTAGAACCTCATCCATGGAATAAAATTATTTTTTCAGCATTTATGTTCCTACGTAAGAATATAAATCAAGGATTTTGTGCTCGTTGCATTCTATGTATGATGCCATGTCCTTTGAATCCCTAAAGCTACAGTAGGAGTATTTATTAAATAGTAAAATTTCGAGTAACACTTTACAAGAAATAAAGCTTCTTATTTAACCTACTGATAAACAACAAAATCGGTCTGTCTCCAAAAAATTACAACAATTAAACATACCATTCTTTTATAGTTACTGTTTTCTTTGGCTCAGAGTACGTTCGTACAAATTCAGGTACGAACCACTTCACATTTGAAAGTTTTAACAACTTGTAATCATGAAGATTTACTTTAGACCAAAAGTCAGGAGAAGATAAAGACTCGTTTTTCCTGAATGTCTTAAGTTCTTTTATCTTGTAAAACAAAGTACAAGCTCTATTATTGATGAATAAGCGTTTTATATATTAACTTTACAAAAGTTAACCCAAAATCCAAAAGCTAAACTGATGGCTAATGACTTAACTTTTTTTCGTACAATAATCATAAAAGCACAGAAAACCCCTTTAGAAGTTGGGGAAAGAAAAGGTATATAAAACTGTAATGTAGGTACCTATTATTTCTTTTCCTGTGTTTGAAAAGTTCGAGTTACCTTTTCTCAGTGACCGTTTATTAAAGAAGCATTCTCATGGATATTGCATATTTTTGCTACCTACTTAAAAATCAATAATTGTAGCGATACCAATATAAAATTATTAGAAATTTAAAGTGTCGAATGGTTTTTCGTTTTTTTCTTTAATGCATCAACTTTTATGACGCTTTTCGAAAAGTAACCCAGATCGTATATATTCCTAATAGTGCAGACTATACAGATTCAATTCAAATATTGTTTTTTAAAAACCTTGATGGAAACATGATTTAACTAACTATTACAGAAGAATGCCTTCAATGATTCAGTTCGCAATAGCAATATGAATAATATGATTTGCACCTAAGGGCAAATCATAGGTTTTCACAGGTTTTCAGAGTGTTAAAAAGAAACTCTAATTCTTTGCTATTTTTTTGCTAATACTGTAATATTAATATTATGGCATGTATGTATACATTGTATATCCTCTTGTTCTTTTTCCGTACACTGTGTAATCTCGAATAGAAACAATTCAGTAATTGTGAAACAAAACTGATTCAAACTTTCCGTGTTCTATGAACTCGACTCGAGTCAATATTATGGCATACATGACATGCATGTTGTAGGTATCCTCTTGTCATTTTTCTTCCGCTATTTTCCTGCTATCAGGTCAAATCTCTTTTATAGTTTTCAATGAACGATGTGGTCTATCTTTTCTTGTATTCCTCTGTGAATGTTTTTATTTCTTTTTCCATTTCTTTTAATCCTCTCGTAATTGCAATAAAGCTTTTCCTGTTCTTTTTATTATTCTGTTTGTCTCTTCTATTGTTATCTCAAAACTTATATTCTTCCTTTTAATTAGGATGTCACAGACCGTCCGATTTAATGTTCAACATTTTTCAGGTCATTTGTACAGTTTTTTTTAGATTAAATTTACAATAAAACTGAAACGTTTTTTAATGTACTTAGATTTTTATTATGAGCTTTTAGGTATATGAAATTCTTTTTTAAAAACAATCGTAAAAAATCAATGAAAAGTAGAGTGCTAAATTTGTATTGAGTTCACCTTCAGGATGTTTGCATCATATACTTGGATTCTTTATATAAAAAGGAAAGCTCAGCCCCTAGCAAATTTATTCTTATAGTAACAGGCTTCGCCTTCTTCGCTGGCACCTTAGGGACATGGCCGTTCCTTTTCTGGTATTATTCTATGATTTTCCTTTTAAAAATCGGAAAAGGACCGTAACTCGAAAATGTTATGGCTTTTTTCCGCTAATGGTCCATTCCCATAATTTTTTCGATGTTTTCTGCCGTTTTGGCTAAGCTAATTTGTGATACATACAAACATATACACACACATCTTTACATTGATTTTTATTATTATAGGTTAGCAGGATTGGGCAGACGCCTTAGGGACATACACTTTTCACGTAGAATGAATGAGATATGTTTGTCAAAGATAGATATTTGTTAGTGAAACGATCTATTCTTTATGGATACTGTTCACGTGGAATGAATCAGATATGTTTATCAAAGATAGATATTTGTTAGTGAAACGGTCCATTCTTATGGATATATACTGTTCACGTGGAATGAATCAGATATGTTTATCAAAGATAGATATTTGTTAGTGGAACGGTCCATTCTTTATGGATACTGTTCACGTGGAATGAATCAGATAAGTTTGTCAAAGATAGATATTTGTTAGTGAAACGGTCTATTCTTTATGGATACTGTTCACGTGGAATGAATCAGATAAGTTTGTCAAAGATAGATATTTGTTAGTGAAACGGTCTATTCTTTATAGATACTGTTCACGTGGAATGAATCACATAAGTTTGTCAAAGATAGATATTCGTTAGTGAAACGGTCTATTCTTTATGGATAATGTTCACGTAGAATGAATCAGATATGTTTGCCAAATATAGATATTTGTTAGTGAAACGGTCTATTCTTTATGGATACTGTTCACGTGGAATGAATCAGATATGTTTATCAAAGATAGATATTTGTTAGTGAAACGGTCTATTCTTTATGTATAATGTTCACGTAGAATGAATCAGATATGTGTATCAAAGATAGATATTCGTTAGTGAAACGGTCTATTCTTTATGGATACTGTTCACGTGGAATGAATCAGATATGTTTATCAAAGATAGATATTTGTTAGTGAAACGGTCTATTCTTTATGGATACTGTNGTCTTTTTTGGGGTGTTGACTTGGCGGGGAATTTTTATAGCACGCAGTGGTATTTTTGGGGCTATTTGTTAGTGAAACGGTCTATTCTTTATGGATAATGTTCAGGAATGAATCAGATATGTGTGTCAAAGATAGATATTCGTTAGTGAAACGGTCTATTCTTTATGGATACTGTTCACGTGGAATGAATCAGATATGTTTATCAAAGATAGATATTTGTTAGTGAAACGGTCTATTCTTTATGGATACTATTCACGTGGAATGAATCAGATATATTTATCAAAGATAGATATTTGTTAGTGAAACGGTCCATTCTTTATGGATACTATTCACGTGGAATGAATCAGATATATTTATCAAAGATAGATATTTGTTAGTGAAACGGTCTATTCTTTATGGATACTGAAAATGAGTTTATCATATTGGATCTCATAATTTGTATTTTTAAGAGGAATGAAGGGTACTTTTTGAATTCGATGTTAAATGAAAGGAAACCAAAATACCCACAATGCCATGATTATGGGTTACTTTTACTCTTGGGCATAATAAAATAGAATTAAGTTTTAATTATTTTGATATCTACATTGTCTCGTCTCTCAATATCGCCAAAATCATGTCTTTCTCATCTAATTCTAACAGTATAATTAAATTGTCTCCTCTAATTGAATATGAAATACTAACAAAAGGAGAAGATTTATTTGTGGTTAGAGAATAGTGTCACCTTCAATGTTTGTGGTTGACGTTGAAATTCAAATGAAATATTGTGGATGATATTAGTGTACTAGTTGAAGATGATAAGGCAGTAGGAGGAGTAAGAGAAACACAACAAGACAATGGTAATAATTTATCAAAATGTTAAACATTCAGATACTTACATCAATACAGGGTCTCACATGATATCCTTACTAAAATCTTTTAAAAGTCAATCAGTTTTTGAGGGAGTTGGCGATTTCTATGTTCTAAATATGGACGAAGCAAATATACGATAGTTCGATTATGTTCGAAAACTTCATGTTTCAAATGTTAGCAATTGACTGGGTCTTTGAATAGCAATTCGCATTTTGAAGATACATTAAATACTAAGTATAAATTCCAAAAAATATATTATGTAACATTGGATGAGTTACCAAACAAATACTGCTACCTTTTAAAATAACTAGTTTCTAGAATAGTCAAAGCAAATCAATGCTATAAACATACTCATTGACTTGCAGATTAAAATTTAATGTTTTAAACGAATAGATCTCATTTTTACAATCCCGATTATAGTATGAGTGTAAATGGATACTATAGTCCTATTGTAGTATCCATGAAAATGGATACTTTACTAGGACTATTGTATCCACTTATACGGTTTATTAAGGGCAGTTTTTAGTCTCCAAATATCTCCAATTTATGATGATAAACTACCATGAGTCGGCTTGGATTGAATCACACTCTACTGTTTACCAGTCAGAGCGTCTTACCAATACACCATTAACCAGTAACATATAGTAACGCTCATTAATGAATTTGCAATCTTTGATTTACTTACAAAAGTTGTTGTGAAATTTTTTTGAACATCTAATTCTTCAAAGTTGTCAAAGTTGGTGGGTACTTATTTTTATTTTATTTTTGTTTATTTTTAATAAAACCTGGGGCAAAAAAAGTTTTCTCATGAAAATATTTTATTAGCATTAAAAAATATACTTATGTATCAAAAAAAATCTCATTTTCTAAATATAACGCTGAGCTGAAGAATTAGTAACAAAACTGAGAAGTTGATGGTTGTATTCATCATTATATTTTTCATGCAAATGCAGCACTTTTTATTGTTATAATATACTCTTAAAAACACACTTATTAGGGAAAAATGAAAGGAAGAAAAAACTTGAAAATAATGAACTAAATATAAAGGAAAATTTTTACTCTCGAAAAAGTATAAAAACGAGGTAAAGTTATTAATAATGGCACGAAACTTACTCGGAAATTTACTAGGTACGTTTTTTTTAGGATTATTTTTCAGTTTCATTTAAATATGTCCGTAATTTTTGTTGAGACAGCAATAAGTTGTACGGCATGAGATTCAATCTCCATTGAATATTGAATGAAATATATTTTGGATCAATGGGACTTTTTGTCTTTCAGAAAATTATTTTTCTAATCCATTCTTGTTATGGTTTAACCTGGACGTTATTTCACAAAATTTTTCCTCACATTTGCTAATTTATTGTTCCAGAAATACCTATGTCGAGAAATATTTTTCAGAGAGAAGAGAAAACAACGAAATGAATGAGAGAAAAGTTACAAAAGTCCTTGAAACCTTCAGGCAAATTTTTGAGATGTTTATTTTTTTCACTCAGTTCTAAAAAATATTTGGACAAACATTGTTTACTTCTCATCATTTTTTAAATGTTTATTTTTCTGTCCTGTCCCCTTTCTCCGTCGATATCTTTCCTTCGTCAGATATCTTTTGATACATATTTCATGTTGAAACTTGCACTGTTAACTTTCTTTACAATTTGTTCCATTATAAGTTTGTATTCACAAGAACATGAAGTAGGTCACATAGGTTAACATGTCGCATAATATGTATAGCTCCGACATTCATACCGGTACATGTTTTCATAGTTTGTTAATGTAATATATCGTTTTATATTAAATAGGTATTTCTGTTTCATTCTTTGTATAAATATTTGACGAATTTCATCTACTTTATTTTTTGAACCATGAATATGGTTATAATATGAAGAGAACCTTGAATTTTTCATTAAAATTATAGAATAGAGCTAACCGTGTGTACTTGTAAATACGAAATTATGCATATAGTAGGCCACCGATTATCCGAAACAATTGGGGGTGTTCGAATAAGCGATTTTTCGCATAGTCGAACATTTATGGGAAAAAACGTCTACTCTTTTGTTCAGGGTATAGTGGAATGGGTGGGACACAAATAAAACACCTAATTGAGTTTATAATTGTCTACTGTTTGTGTATCACTAAAATTTTCAGTAAAAAGTAAAACATAGGGTAGTACATACTTAGTATAAAACCAGTCTTAATAGAAAAAGTTCATTATTTCGTTTATTTCAGCTTTGAGGTTTTTTGAGCAGGATGAGAATCTTTGGTATAGCCAGCGGCTCTACTGTACTTAGTCATTGTACCATTGACTCGATCGGGACCCGAACACGGTACATCCTTGGTACAAGTCGAGCGTGATGCAAACTCTGCCACAAAGGTGCTATATGAATAAAATCATTAGTTTATGAATTCGAATGGCATCTATCTATACCTATGTTTCATATTGGCAGTGATGTAAACTTTAAAAGAATCTGTCCATGATTGAATTGAATCCATTCTCCAAAGCATAGGAATCGTATTTAGCATTCTATTCTGTGTACACATTTTGTTCGACCACATGTCATTCACCATATTCTCTTCACCGCCAACAGCATCCTTATTAATTTCATCATGAGTTTTGATGGTTATCAGAAATATGAGGGTCGAAGTGAACACAAAGGGGTCGGGACTTTCATCTTTAAACTACAACCCCCCTAATCATTATAATTCAATTTGTTCGGTGAGTAATTCATTGCTTAGCTGTCAGATGGTATTAACATCATCATCCTTTAGTCACGTAATACTCAGTGTTTTCTATAGAGAACATTTAATTTCTATTACTTCGTGTTTTATGTGTGGTGTTCATTCTGCTGGCACAGGATATTGATGTTGGTTTCAAGTTTGTTTATTTGACACCTTCGTTTATCATCAGCTAATTACTTACACTAAATAAAATTTAATTTTCCCTCTCATGTCACAGAGAAAAATATTGATCGAGGCTCTCATTTATAGTTTTGTACATTATGGAGGTGTTTTCCATGGTTCTGTTAGTTTTCAATGAAAAGCACACTCTATTTTTTTAATATTTTTTTGGTCTTAACTTTCCTAAAATTAAATTTTCGTGTTTCCAATGTATACCTATAAAAGGCAAAGCCCAGTTGGTATACTACCGTACTCTTGACAACGATGGCTAAATCTAGTATTCTATAATACTAGCTGTTTTACCCGTGCTTCGCTACGGGCTTTAATAGCTGATAGAAGAATGAGGATACATATGAATATCCAAATCTGAAGAACAGATTTAAAAATATTAAATTAACTGCCGAAAGAAATAAAGCTATTGAGAAGGGGTCTTGAAGCGCTTTCCAAACTTTTTTCTTCGCGACCTTCTTTTACTATTGTGATGGGGTTGCGGATCTTTAGCATACCTAAGGATGCGCACTAAGAAAGGGTTTTTAAATATTCGAACTGGGGCGCCAGGAAGGTTTCGTAGATCCCAGTTGGGGGTATGTTAGTTCAGGCAGTTCAGTTGATATCATTTGATCAGAGAAAATACACTTAAATATGTGAAGATGTAAGAAATGAATTTATTTAGCTCTTATTTTCAACATTTCAGTAGTCACCGTGTCCGATTGAAGTATAGCGTATATACACACATACATAAAGTGCATTTCAGGATGTATACCGGGGTCGAAAGTGGAGTTCACTAACGTTCACATTAATTGATGGGCGCGACTTTTTCCCCCGCGGCTGCCGCCCCATTTGAAATATTAAAAAATCCTTTCTTATTGTACATATAGAACATAAAACGAACCCACATACCAAATTTCAGCACCGGAAATTTACCGGTACGCAGAAACAGTGATAAAAAGGTGATACTATTTGATGGACGCGCCCTTTACCTCCACAGCGGCCACAGCTAGCGCCACAGTTGGAATATTAAAAAATCCTTTCTTATTGCACATCACCCCTTTACCCCCGCGGCTGGCGCCCCAGTTGGAATATTAAAAAATCCCTTCTTATTGCACATCTAGAACATAAAGCGAACTTACCTACCAAATTTCAGCCACCGAAAATTTACCGGTACGGAGAAACAGTGATGAAAAGGTGATAATATTTGTTGGGCGCGC
>CM022874.1:25039980-25057349 GCA_012654025.1 Pachypsylla venusta | reverse complement strand
AATACACACCACTTAATCTTTCAAATGAAGAAATGAACCTACCCACGAATCAACATGATATTAGAAAAACAAGTCTTTCAATCAAGGTCGAATTATGGAAGAAAAAATCCCTCCATGGAAGATATCCCAACGAACTCAGCCACGATTATGTCGATGTTGACCAATCGTTCAAGTGGCTCACTGAAGGGAAACTCTTTCCAGAAACAGAGGGTTTCTTCATTTCAATCCAGGACCAAGTTGTAGCCACCAAAAACTTCAGAAAACATATTGTGAAGGACTCAAGCCTTATAAATGATCTATGTAGGTGGTGCGGTTCCACATCAGAAACAACGCAACATCTAATGGCAGGATGTTCAACACTCAGTCAAACAGACTACGTCCAAAGACATGACAATATGGGAAAAATACTACATCAAGCTTTAGAATACAAATTGTTCAAAATTGAAGAAAAGAAACAGTATTGGAACTATTCTCCTGAGACAGTAAAAGAAAATAATGAAATAGCTCTCTATTGGAATCGGTCAGTACTAACGGACAAGAGTATTCCCCACAACAGACCAGACACAATCCTATGGTTTAAAAAGGAGAAAATTGTTCATGTCATCGACTATGCAGTAGTAAATTCCCACAATATAGTACCAACATATAACACAAAACTACAGAAATACCAAGAACTGGCTATTGAAATCAAAGAAATGTGGGGTGTCGAAAAGGTAAAAATCCACCCAATAATAATCTCTACGACCGGAGTTGTGCCAAATTCATTTTCAAAACATCTCAAAGAATTAAACTTCCCGTTGCAGATCATTGGCAAAATGCAACATTCAGTAATTCTCTCAATATGCAATTTATTCAGAAGAACTTTAAATTAATCTCACACAAGTATTATTTGAATTGGTAACTTACCCGCAAATAATACTAACCACACCCCTTGAGGAGATAATTGTGAATAATAATAAAAATAATTTATACTCCATTTTCCTAATGTCTTATAAGGTGAAAAAACTTTCTGACAGCAATGCATTAGATATCAGATGACAGTCATTAGCATCCATCATATTAAGGAAGGAGAACACAATTTCTATCTAAAGCCTGAAAGATAATGACAACTTCTTATATGAATGTTTTTAAAAAAAATAATTAATTACTTTGTCAAGGTTTTAACATGCAGACTTTTTAGACAAATAAAAAGAAAAGTTTCATTAGTAGGATAAAGCTTGTGTTTCCGCTTTGATTTTTTTTTTCTTTTTTGTACGAAGATCATCATAATAGAACACAAAAAATAATTATACAGAGTTTAACACAAGAATATGTACATTTCAGGATGCGCTCCCCTCCATTTAAACTAGGGGTTCCCATACTTTTTGGTACCGCGCATCCTTTTCTTGAAATGAAAGCCTTCCACAACCCCTCCCCTTTCCATTATAAATTATGAATGGGTAATTGGGTATGGTTGTTGCTGAATGCTATCTCATTCAAAACGCTAATGTGTTACTGAATGCAATCTCATTCAAATTTTCTAAATACCGTGTTCAATAAAATTATACCTTTGTAAAAAATTGTGTACCCTTGGCTTGCCTTCCAATAACCATTTTGTCTTACATCATTTTATAGACCTAAACCTATTACAAGTGCCACAACACCTTCGCACAATTTTTTTTCTCTTGTCGTGTTTTGTTGAAGAGAATTGGTCGCCGCGATCCTGCAATTTAACGTTTTCGGATTAGTTTTTGTGGGGTTATCCAGCAGGTCAATTACCAAGGAAATATCACCAGTTTTCTTCAAAATTATTCTTGAACGCACGTGCCAGCAAAGTTTTCCCAATTGTTATGCATTATTCTGTACATCCGCATTTTTACAATATAAATCAATAAATATTTCAACTTTCAGTAGCTTCAGAAAATCATTTTCTATTGAAAATTCATGTGTATGGTAAATAGATTTCCATTTTCTATATAAAATTCATGTGTATGATAAATAGATTTCCATTTTCTATATAAAATTCATGTGTATGATAAATAGATTTCCATTTTCTATATAAAATTCATGTGTATAGTAAATAGATTTCCATTTTCTATATAAAATTCGTGTGTATGGTAAACAGATTTCTTTGATCTGTGACTTGAGTTAACTCTTGGATTGAGGGTTTCGATTTCGAAGTCAACCAGGAGTGGATATTTCCGTAACGATTTTTCTCGTTTCCGGAATAGCATGTCTGTAAAAGAAAGTTCCCTGATGTAATACGAAAACGTTCCCCAGACATAACCTTTTTTGCTAATGCTATCCCTTTGTACACTCAAGGTGTGGGTAACATTTTCCTTGTGTGCAACATTAATTAATCTCCTCTTGCATCTGTTTTTAATCAATAAATTAAGTAATTCTTTTCCGCGATTTACTCTTCCCATAGATTGAAGTTATTCCTGCTATTCCCGTTTAATGCTTGTACCATATTTGTCATTTGATGTGTATTTGGTGGTCTATAGTTCTATACAGCGTGTCCCAGAATAACCGGTCAATCACCCCCTTAACTTTTGAACGGCTTGGAATTTTTGAATTTTGAAAAGCTCTAGTGATAGGAAAAGGGACATGGCCAATCGAATGGTTATGGGAAAAAGTAGCTATGCCTTTCCTAAAGTTTATTCTATCTCCATACCAAATTTCATCAAAATCAGTTTAGTAGTTTAAGCGTGAAAGCGTAACATACATACATACAGACAGAGTCCCTTTCGCATTTATATAGTATGGATATGGATTGGAGGCGTAAGGGGAAAAAGTCAAATCTCACTTTTCTCCTGGAATTTAGAATAAGCCGTTTAAGGAACGGCAATTTTAGGGTAGAAAGTCTGAAGTAAGGTGGCTGCTAATGTTTTTAAACGTCATCATACAACTCCTCTCGGAGGCTACTAATTAGTATTGGCCGCCAGAACCATGACAATCACTGCAAAATTACAGAGTGGCTTTCTGCATATTACTTTACACTTATACAGGTGGACTCAGCCCGTGGGGATGTTACTGTCTCTTTGGTAGCTCTAGAGTTTGGCCTTATAAGTGATTGTTCTTCTTCAATAAATTTAGAAAGGGTAAAAATAATTATGTACGTTGGTTTTTTTAGGATGATAGAATGAAAAATATTTTATTATAATCAAAAGTTAATTTGGCTGAATCCCAAATTGGTGCATTAAAAAAATTGTTAGCCACTTTTGGAGCGCTGATTTCTTCAGGCGTTCTTTCTTGCATCTGGTGCGCTAACATTCCCCCTAGCAAATTGAATAATTTTAGAAACTGAAGGATGTAAGATGTAAGAGTAGTGGACTGTATGGTGGTGCGATTCGTTCAGATAGTGATAGGCGGGGTGTAAGCAGACGAGATATGAGAGTAACAATGATAAAAAAAGTTGAATCAGAATAATAACAGATTAACTATAGTATTCCTCTTACAATTTGACTCGGTGACATTTTGAAGATAAAAGGTGTTTGCACTATGTAGGTAATCGTGAGTTCTTCAGTCTACCCCCTACCATCAAGAGAGCGGAGGAGTCGATGAATGGAGAAAGGTTTGTTAAAAGCCGTGAATATGCGGTAAAACAATAAGTAGGCTTAGAAAGCAGAGAACGACGATTTAAAACAAAAAGTAGGCTTAGAAAGCGGTGAACGTCTGAACAACGAGGTAAAATAATAAGTAGTCTTAGAAAGCGGTAAACGTCTGAACAACGAGGTAAAACAATAAGTAGGCTTAGAAAGCGGTGAACGTCTGAACAACGAGGTAAAACAATAAGTAGTCTTAGAAAGCGGTAAACGACTGGACAACGAGGTAAAACAATAAGTAGTCTTAGAAAGCGGTAAACGTCTGAACAACGAGGTAAAACAATAAGTAGGCTTAGAAAGCTGCAAATGTCTGAACGACGAATTAAAACAGTAAGTAGGCTTAGAAAGCGGCAAACGTCTGAACGACGAGTTAAAACAATAAGTAGACTTAGAAAGAGGCAATCGTCTGAACAACGAATTAAACAGTAAGTAGGCTTAGAAAGCGGCAAACGTCTGAACGACGAATTAAACAGTAAGTAGGCTTAGAAGGCGGCAAACGTCTGAACAACGAATTAAAACAGTAAGTAGGCTTAGAAAGAGGCAATCGTCTGAACAACGAATTAAACAGTAAGTAGGCTTAGAAAGCGGCAAACGTCTGAACAACGAATTAAAACAGTAAGTAGGCTTAGAAAGCGGCAAACGTCGAGGTAAAACAATAAGTAGGCTTAGAAAGCGCAGAACGATAAGTTAAAACAATAAGGCTTAATAGCGCTGAAGACAACGACGTAACAGTAATTAGTTATTTGTTTCAACATATTTTAGCTTGATTAATCCGGACTCAACAATTTCTTTTACAAAATGGTATTTTGTAAAAGAAATTGGAAATTGTTTAGCCCTACTAACTTGGGCACTGGTCATCTTTATAGCACTCTGAATATCTTAATAGACAGAAATTGGTCTGAAAATATTAATAATTTGGTGAAAAATTTTGCTGGACACAATGTTTTTGAATAACATTTTCTTGTTCAAAAAGAGACTCTAATTTCTGCCATATATCTTTGGCTGACTTACAATCAACCACAAAATTCAAGACTTTTTCACTCAGAGCACATATAAGTATTTCCTGAGCCTTATATTCATCCTGATCAAACTTTTGATCACCGGATGCTTGATTGCTTAAATCATCACTGACTGCTTCTGTGCTGCACGACTCAATGTATTTTTGTAATCCCTTGGCTCGGAGAAAAATAAGTACTTGGAATTTCCAACTTTTCCAGTCCTCCTTATCCTGGAGCTTTTTAATTTTATGACTGAAGCTGGAATCCATTTCAATCAAATCTCACCAAGATATAAATGCAATTCAGAGTTTCAGCAATATTTAAATCTGAGATTCCTATAAGTAATCTGGAAGCCTGGGTTATTCTGGGCCCATAACCTGTTGTAGTTTGAAGTGGATCTCAGACTTAGATTTTATAGATAGGTACAAGAATTTAGATTTGAACAGAAGCAGAAAAAATAATTTTATGATTTTATTTTACAAAAATTTGTGACAAGATTTTTTCTTTCAATGGCAGAATGAAAACTTTTAAATAAATATTGGCCAACCGATATTACAAAATAAATACGCTCTATCGGTGCAGATCCATTTTTAAACTAACACTCCCCCCTAAAAATGGCAACCATAGGACACTGATTACTTTAAACCAAGTTTTTCCCTCAAAGTTATAAATTTATTTACAAGCAACGGATTCGTAAATATATCTGCAATTTGGTTATTTGTTTCAACATAGTTTAGCTTGATTAATCCGGACTCAACAATTTCTTTTACAAAATGGTATTTTATGTCGATATGTTTCGCCCTACTAACTTGGGCACTGGTCATCTTTATAGCAGTCTGATTATCTTCATAGACAGAAATTGGTCTGAAAATATTAAAATCGATATCATCGATGATATTATTCACCCAAACCAGTTCACTGCCTCACTAAGAGACACATATTCTGCCTCAGCAGTCGATAACGGGACGCTATTTTGACGTTTACTCTTCCATATGATTGTGTTGCCGTTCAATTGAAATAAATAGCCACTGGTGGATCTTCTTGTTGTTTTGTCTCCTCCCCAATCTGCATCCGCATAGCATTCCAAAACAATTGACTCGCCATCACAACGATTGTAGACCAAACTGAGATCCATTGTACCTTTGAGGTACCTCAGTACCCGCTTGAGAGATTGCCACAATTGAACATTGGCAATGTTCTGATATCTGGACAGAATATTAACTGCCGCCGTTATATCAGGTCTGCTACATAATGTTAGATATAACAGTCATTCAATCACTTTCCTACATAAACTTTCATATTCAGGATCAGCTTCCCCTTCATGACAATAGTTGCAACCCATAGGAGTTGACACGGGCTTGCAGTCTTGCATGTTAAATTTTTCTAACATGTTTTTGATATAGTATGACTGATTTATGGTGATTTGACTTTCAGTTTGATTTTCATTCCAAGAAAAGTTGACATCTCGTTTAAATCCTTCCATCTTAAATTCAGCCTTCAACTTTGATTTTACATCATTAATTCGATCTTCGAATGAACTAAAAATCAAAATATCATCAACGTAGACTAATATGTAGGTCGCCTCCTTGTAATATAGGCAGTGGTCGTTTTGAGATCTGGAAAAACCTTCATCTTGGAAGAATTTATTTAACTTGTCGTTCCAATTTTTTGGACTTCTTTTGAGACCATAAATTGATTTTTTGAGTTTTAGGACTTTTTTGTCGGTATCATATCCCTCTGGTGGTTGAGATATACTTCTTCCTTGATCTCACCATTAAGGAACGCACCAACCACATCCATTTGGTGAATTTTCATCGTTTTATGCACAGCAATGGATAACATAATTCTCAACGTCTGGAGCTTGGCAGCAGGAGCATACAGATCACCATACTCAAAGTTTTCATCTTGTTGAAAGCCGCGAGCAACTAGTCTTGCTTTGAATATTGTGGTGGAACCATCAAACTTCTTCTTAAACACCCATTTTGANGATATACTTCTTCCTTGATCTCACCATTAAGGAACGCACCAACCACATCCATTTGGTGAATTTTCATCGTTTTATGCACAGCAATGGATAACATAATTCTCAACGTCTGGACCTTGGCAACAGGAGCATACAGATCACCATACTCAAAGTTTTCATCTTGTTGAAAGCCGCGAGCAACTAGTCTTGCTTTGAATATTGTGGTGGAACCATCAAACTTCTTCTTAAACACCTATTTTGAATCGATGAGATTTTTGGATTCTGGTTTCTCCACTTCTGACCAAGTTTTGTTTTCTTTCATCTGATGAATTTCTTTGTTTATGGCTTCAATCCATTGTTCTTTCTCCTTAGACTTAAGAACGTCTTTAAAAGTAATTGGTTCATCATTTTCTGTGAGCAGTAAGACATAATCGGAATATTGAGAACCAGGTTTAATATTTCGCTTGTCTCTTAAATTATATGGTCTGACATCTATTTTATCACTAGTGTTTCTACTTGGAATGTCTTGACTGTGTTCTTCAATTACATTTATGCGACAATTTGTTTTTCTCTTTCTGGCGACTGTTCTTTAATTTCAGTTTCCACACTTATATGTTGAAACTGTTCTTCTTTTTCACTGTGTGCATTTTGTTTATTCGATTCGCATACTGGTTTGAAAACGATGTCGTTTTCAAAACACTCTTGAGATTTGTACTTGATTTGAATTTTCATAGTACACACAGTAGCCTTTCACATCTTCGCCGTATCCAACAAATATACCCTGTTCACTTTTACTATCCCATTTTCTTCTCTTTTGTTTGGGAACATGTACGAAAACATCTGTACCAAAAAGGTAAAAGTTCTTCAAATCAATTGTTTTTTCATGGCCATGCCACACTTCATTGGGCGTTTTAGAATTACATACAGGACTTTTATTGTTCAGAGTGTATGTCATGTAATTTATGACTTCAGCCCATAATGATTTAGGTAAATTCTTAGCTTGTATAGCTGTTCTTGCACCTTCAACTAGTGTTCTCATATCTCGTTCTGCACACCCATTTTGTTGAGGTGTATAGGGACAAGATTTTTGATGCACTATGCCGAGCTTATTTGTTCTTTTTGCCACTTCTTGATTGACTTCCTCTAGCCCGTTGTCTGTTCTCAAAACCTTTACAGTTTGATCAGTAATATTGATGAAAAATTTCAAGTATTTAACAATAAAATGCTTCGCTTCACCTTTATTTTTCAGGAAGTAAACAGTGCTATGTTTTGAAAAATCATCCTTCATGAGAATGAAATATCTAGATCCTCCAACCGATAATTCCTCCATGGGGCCACACACATCAGCATGTATTATTTCACCAACTCTCGTTGTCTTTGACTGACTTGTCTTGAATGGTAGCCTTGACTGCTTTCCCATTTTGCACGCTGACATTTGTTTAGAATAGCTTTTACATAGTTTACATTTATTTCGGAATAGAAGATAAAATAATTTTTCTTTTTTTATGGTTTTTACCACAACGTCAGCCTTGGTGAAACAACATTCACTAGAAGTAGCTGTCATGTTAAAACCTTTTTCGAGTACAGCAATTGATGAAAAAAGATTGTGTGTTAAAGCTGGCACATAGTACGCGTCATATAGGGTGGCTCCATTCCAACTCCTTCCATCAAATATTTCACCTGGAATTTTTCCAATTCCATGTACCTTTAATTCGGTTCCATTACCAACAATAACGTTTTTGTTTTCACAAAAGGTCAATTCCGCAAAAACTTCTCTAATGTGGCACATGTGAGCCGTAGCACAACTGTCAACAATCCAGGTTTGACCATCTTGAATGTCGGACGAAACTAAAGCTGTGTGTTTATTTTTCATCGAATTGGTATACCAACACCTATCTGTAGAATGTCCCTTCTTCTTACAATTATGACAGTAAAATTGCTGTTTGGACTTATTATGTTGTATGGATTTACTTTTTGTTTCATGTATTTTGCAATCTCGTTTTATATGTCCGTGTTTTTCGCACCGCAAGCATTTAATTTTTGACATTAAAGCGCAGTCTTGATCTGAAGATTGTTCCGCCTGATTCAGTTGGAATCTACTCTCTTCTAAAACAAGTCTTTCGCATAGAATTTTCATAGTTCTATCAGTCGCAGAGTCCCAAGTTGACTGAAAATTATTATATTGAACGGGTAATGTCATGAGAATTTTGGTTTGTATCATTTCTTCGGACAATCTGTCACCAAAACTATTCGAAGTAGTTTCCAGGCTCTGAATAGCAGTAATGTGATGAGCCATGCCTTTGTTCTCCCATACATATGTAAAAAAAAATTTGCTGGACACAATGTTTTTGAATAACATTTTCTTGTTCAAAAAGAGACTCTAATTTCTGCCATATATCTTTGGCTGACTTACAATCAACCACAAAGTTCAAGACTTTTTCACTCAGAGCACATATAAGTATTTCCTGAGCTTTATATTCATCCTGATCAAACTTTTGATCACCGGATGCTTGATTGCTTAAATCATCACTGACTGCTTCTGTGCTGCACGACTCAATGTATTTTTGTAATCCCTTGGTTCGGAGAAAAATAAGTACTTGGAATTTCCAACTTTTCCAGTCCTCCTTATCCTGGAGCTTTTTAATTTTATGACTGAAGCTGGAATCCATTTCAATCAAATCTCACCAAGATATAAATGCAATTCAGAGTTTCAGCAATATTTAAATCTGAGATTCCTATAAGTAATCTGGAAGCCTGGGTTATTCTGGGCCCATAACCTGTTGTAGTTTGAAGTGGATCTCAGACTTAGATTTTATAGATAGGTACAAGAATTTAGATTTGAACAGAAGCAGAAAAAATAATTTTATGATTTTATTTTACAAAAATTTGTGACAAGATTTTTTCTTTCAATGGCAGAATGAAAACTTTTAAATAAATATTGGCCAACCGATATTACAAAATAAATACGATCTATCGGTGCAGAGCCATTTTTAAACTAACAAAATTAAAGTTACTGAAATTGAGAACTATCTTCTTGAATCGTGGCCTGAAGGAACAAATGTCTATCCATGGCTTGATGGAACAAATGTCTTCTTCTGTGCAGCGCTCGATGGATCAATTGTATCTATCCGTGACCCGAAGGACCAAATGTCTATTCGTCGCCCGAAGGACCAAATGTGTCTTTGGTAGCTCTAGAGTTTGGCCTTATAAGTGACTGTTCTTCTTCAATAAATTTAGAAAAGGTGAAAATAAAAATAATTATGTATGTTGGTTTTTTTAGGATGATAGAATGAAAAATATTTTATTATAATCAAAATTTAATTTGGCTGAATCCCAAATTGGTGCATTAAAAAAATTGTTAGCCACTTTTGGTGCGCTGATTTCTTCAGGCGTTCTTCTTGCATCTGGTGCGCTAACAGTTACCTTATATTGATTCTTCATAATTTGGGTTTCCAGTGAATGAATAATATATATTCTGTATGATTTTACTCTTATGATGCAAGAGTAATTCTCACAATTTTTGTGGTTTTTCAACACTCTCTCAAATATCACTAATACCCCTTTGATTACCATGTAATTACAAACACTTTTGACCTGACCAGTATCCGAACCCGATGTCTCCGTGTAGCCATGCTGATTGTGATGAACACTCTGAGTTTATGAAGTCGAATGAAAGAAGAATGAATAAAATAAAGCGGGGTGGTAAACAAAAGGAAGCTCAGATGTACTAGCATATGTCAATATCAATAATAATACGAAGATGAAGATGAAACAAACAAGAAATGAAGCGAACAAGTCAAACGATACGTCTTCATTTTTTACATTTTAAAAATGAAAGAAAAACAACGTACTTATAATATGACTCCCTGACCTAACTTTTCTTTTATTATTAAAGGCTGCGGGCTTTCAAAAACAATTTCAATATTTATAAGATGAGTTTTTGAAACGAAAAGGACTACATGGTAAACTCATGTCATTTTTTATTACTATTGTTTTAGTTATTATTCTAAAAATATCGAGCTTTCAATTGATATGGTGCGTACAAAAACAATCTGTCTACGTCTACGTATAAAACCCTGAACCCAGTTGGTATATTTAAGGACTGTTGTAATGATTGACTGACTGACACAGTATCATCGTATTTCTACAATGGCTGATATTTCGAACACAGATCTCTCTTACAATATAGGTACGAAATAAGATTTTGAAAGCTCCAGCTGAAGCTGTAGTTATCATCAAAATGACACTTTTTAGCGGTACAACTACATTGAAAAAACGAAAAAAGATATCACAAAAATGACCAGAAATGACTTAACCCAAACCGAAGCAGAAACCTTCAAGAAAAATATGTAATTCCTTTCTCTTGGTTCGTATCTCAGCTATTTTCCGATATTTGCAAAGAACTTGATTATTTTAGGAGCCACGTAAAAAGACGCGTTCGAAATTTGAGGGAAGCAGATAGTTACATGAGCTCATATCTTGCGGGCAGCAGATAGTTAAATAATCTCATATCCTTGAAAAATGTTTTCAAGGAATGATTTCTTTCTATTATTGGAACTTTTTATGCTGATTATTTATTAGTCTAAATAAGATAAGCTGCCAACTTACGTGTTGATCTCCCTTTAGGTGTGCAAGTTATTTCATGTCGAAGTACAATAAGGGGGATTTGATTGTTTTTCTTGATGGATTCTAAACATTCATATAACAAATATGTTGTAAAATATAATGGTGTTATATTTGAATTTGTTTAAGTAACTTGCAGAATTTAGAAGGAATATTCCCCCTATTCAAATTTTGTTTGCTGTAAAGCAAGAAAACGATTGTGCAGTAGGGTGGCCCTTAGCTTTAGGGGCGGAAAAAAATATGGGAATATTAATGTTTACTCCCCCAAGAGTGGTTCTAAATAAATAAAAAAAAATATATCTGTAAAGTTTCAGCTCGATCAGATAACGTTAACACGTGCCGCCACGGCCTTTAAGTTAGAGTATGCAATCTGAAGGGGGATTATACGTTTTTCCTGGCATTTTCTTCATTTTCTCGAGAACTATACTATCTAGAGTAAAAATTTAAAAACTGACGTATTTCTAAGAGTATTGTCTTTCATTTTTCTTTAAATTATTTTCTTGTTAGACGTACTTTTTATACAGAAATTAACAGAAATGTGCATGAAAAGTAACTTCTTTGTGAGTTTTGCTATTGAACAGTGTCATAACTGACTCTAAATGGGTAAATAAAGCTGAAAATTCCAAATCCTTAAAATTTATTTAACTTAAAACAAGTAGATTTACGTATAATATATGAATACTAGTTCAATTTCGGCACAATAGTTATAGTACTTGAGTGTACTATACTACTTGAATGATGAATTGTCTCTGGTGTTCATCTTTAGTAAGTTTATTAATGTACTCTTCAATTAGTTTCTATTACTGGCTTCCCATAATCATAACATCTAAAGATACCGAACAAATACTCACTATACCGATACCGACTCTGCCTGATTCAACAGGGAAAAGTCAAGCGCAGGTAGTCTATCAGGCTTTACTGGAGTGGGATCTATTAGACAAAGTAGAAGCCTTCTGTTGCGACACAACAGCTTCCGTTTTGGGTGAATTTATAGGTGCCACGTCCCTTTTAGAAGGTATGATAGGAAGAGACATTTCACACTTGCCTTCTCGGCATCATATATTTGAAGTTGTTTTAAAGGGAGTGTTTGATTGCAAAATGCCAAAATCATCATCACCAAATGTTACATTGTTTCAAGACTTGTTGTATGGGCTCCGGCATTCGAAAACTTCCTGGTGTGTTTAGGTTACCTCCTACAAAAAGAATGCTCAGTTGGAGCCACTCTTTATAATCGTCTCCGGGTTGGTTTTCTTGAAGTTGTTTTTCACTAAATTCGATTATATTGTCACTGTCTACTATTTATATAGTATCTTTATCAGCGCATGAGATTTTTTTCTTATCAAGATGAATCCATTTTTTCTGGAAGTCTTAAAAAATGTGACATTTGGTGATGATGATTTTGGCATTTTGCAATCACACACGCCCTTTAAAACAACTTCTGAGATATGATGCCGACAAGGCAAGTATAAAATGCCTCTTCCCAAGGGCGTAGCCAGCATCTGGCCTAGGGGGGGCAGCTGAGATCTTCATGTCGGAGGGGGGGGGTGCGATAAAGTAAATCGTGACTTGTTTAATAATAAACCCCTAGGGGTAACTGATGATTCAGTTATTGGGGGGGGGGCGACCCCAGGGCCCTAACAAGTGGTTGATGATCCCTGGATAGTTACAAGTATCAGTAACGTCCCAGGAAGTAGTGTGGTAACATTTTAATACCACATGAACATCAACTGCTATCTCCCAATGGAGAAAAAACGATAGTTATTAAGACCTCGGAAAAACGCTACCTCCTGGGGCGCAGCACCAGGGCACTTCTGGAGCCACCGCTAGAAGTGACAGCATGCGAGCCGGTAGTGATCGCAGGGAGACAAGAAGAATGCAGTGAACTGCGACCGGAGTACCCGAAAACAATCAAAGTGCCGACACAAATGATAACAGTCAAAATACATCCAGAATGACTGTGACTGCTAGGAGTGCTTCTCAGTTAGGCAGTGTCTTATTACCTGAGAACACCTTAGCAGGAAGAAAACGAGTGCGTATGAAGTGGACCCAAGATATTAACACATACATCATGCGCACATATTACTACAACACATACATCATGCGCACATATTACTACAACACATACATATTACTATATCAGACGACCCGAAACAGACTCAAGAGCTTTCCGCCAAAAATTACACCAAGCGTTTGTTGTAGAATACCCCAATGTCACGGTTACTGAACAAAGAATTGCAGATCAAAGACGAACAATTGTCAACAACAAACTTTTAACCGATAAAGCTCTAGAGACAAAAGTTATGCGCGAAAATTTTGAAAGAGAAGCAGTTGCGTCATCTGAAACAAACCAAAACAACACAATGGCAGAAACTCAAAGTGACAACATAAGAGTTATCGACACTCAAGATGTTACAGAAAATATCGAAACGAGAATAGAATCAAGCAATGACAGAATAAGCGCCAACGATGAGATAACTCTACAATGAAGAAAACCCTAATATAATGCGTGAGGAACAGAAAGGATGCCGGAAGGGCGCTAAAGGATATAAAAAACAACTTATCATAGACTGAGTACCTAATACTCAGAGAAGTCAAGAAGAAAACAAAAAAACTATTTTGTTGTTAGGTGGATTACCAGAAACTTCACCAAATGATGCAATCCTGGAAAACCACCGTACACCTAACGACAAAACAAACATCTATTACCAGGGAGATTCCTTGAGTCCATTGTGGTTTTGCTTGGCATTAAATCCGCTTTCCAAAATGTTCAATAGAACGAAAATAGGATACACCTTAAAAAAACAAGTGAAACACACCATCTCACACCAGTTATACATGGATGACTTGAAACTATACGGGGTATCTCATTATCAACTGAAAGAACTAGTCGGAATAGTGGAACAGTTCTCCAGGGATATATGTATGTAGTTTGGGCTTGACAAATACAAGGTGAAAAATATCGATAAAGGAAAGTGCCAAACCGGCGAAATTCAACTAGCAGAAGGAGGATTGATTCAGTCAATAAATGAACGAGATCTTTATAAATAACTGGGATATCAGCAAGCTAGATCAATTGACAAAAAAAATACGAAAGAGACTTTAACTGAGGAATACATTAACAGATGGAAACTATACGTTACAAACGTTTGTTAATTTTTTTGAATTTTCCCACCAAATTTAACAAGTACGATTCAAGGATGCGACAAGTTTGCCACAGTTATATTTGATTGTTCACAGTGGGGCTGTTGGATTAGGGACATAATGTGGCATTTATCGTATTTCGGTACTTTTGATGACTTTTTTGCTTCCAAGAATTATTTTATCTAGTGTAAATCTAAGATGCTTCCGTGCTGCATACTCTTTAGAATTTCTAGGGGGGGGGCAGCTGCCCCCCCTTCCTACGCCCATGATCTTAATTGGATTTTATTTTTCTCAATCTGTGACTTTGCTTTCTCAAATATTAGAATATTTTTTTCACTCTTTAATGAGACCATTTTTTAAATACTAAACAATATTTTAACTGTTTTACACATAATTGAAAATATCATTACGGTGTATTGAGCAATTTCCACGATTTTGGGGAAATGTGTTCTTTTTCCGTAGCTGTAAAATTCTCTTTAGCCGAAATTATTCAGTCTATTTCTTTGTTATCGTCGTTTCGGCGAACATTCCCTCTCGTTTGAATTTCCATTAAAACTTTATATTTGGCAAGAGGAATATGTTAGGGGTTCTAGGGTTATTCATCGTAGAGTTAAATTGATAATTAGTCAGTTTGACTTTGTGTTTTATCACTGCAGATTTCTCCATCCCCAATGCATTTTTCCTACTACACCTTTCAATTAATCTCTTCAATTCTTTCCTTTTATCTGCTCTCATCTACGCTGCTTATAATCCTTAGGCCTACCACTTCTACGTTCCCTTGTATGCCATTCTATATCTATTACTGATCTTCTCCACCTCTTCATTACTTTTCACTTTATGTCCTGCATATTTTAGGTTGAACAATATATTTAGAATCGTTTTTATGACTATTTTTAACAATATTTTTGTCACAGTTTCACTATACTGAAGACCAAGACATGAAAATGGATTTTTAACAACTATATGTAGTAAATTGCTAGCAGAGAAACAAAATGCGAATGTCAAAGAAAGTTGTTTACTTTTCCAAAGATAAATGTCAATGATTTTTTTACTTCGACGCCCATGAAAAATTCTCTCCCCACGCTGAGTTGACCTTAAACAGAACGTATGGAAAGAAGTACTCTATCTGTTTTTTATACCTAAAAATCTTCACACATCACTTTTCTTTTGGGATTTTCTTTTCTCTATAAATTTGACTTTATCTCACGTTTCATATCATATGAATATCGATTTTAGCACATCGCATCGTTCATTCACTCTAAATAACAGCAAACTGAACATTTTTGATATCGGAATTCCCGGTAAATATTATATCTACATTTATGTGTGTTGGTTTTATGTTTAGGAATTTCGTACATTAATTTAAGTATACTATAAAAACCTACTAGTCTAGTACTGTGTGTGTGATAAAAGACCCAAACTTACTCCTACATATGAGATAGAAAAATGTAGCTTATCTCTCACGTCGAGTCGAGAACGAAAAGAAAACTTGAAATGCTCGTAAATTAATCCCCCCAGGCTTCAAAACGACATTGTCAAGCCTTCCTCCGATTAAAATGTTCAAGATTTATTGCATAACTTCTTATAGTTTCTGCTTAGAGAAAAACTTTGCTATCTTCTCTGTACCCTTGTGTTTTGCTACAGGTTGCTGGGAAAAGTTAGGTGTTGCTAAATGTTCCAATGTGTTTTATCAAGAGAATTCATCAACGATAACCTTTCATGTTACCTTTGTCCTTTTTGGAATTTTGGACAGCGATATTTAAAAGTTTAAAAAAAAACAATCTATACTTGAAATTTACCTTACTAAGTCTTACTTGGATTGACACCATAAGAGCAGCTAATACTTGTTTGGGTAGAAGGCATCCTTGTATATGTTTATTATTGACGGCAAGGCTAGGATCTTACTGACAGTAACATTGCTTGCTGTGAAGCAATGAACATATAGCGTTCAGGGGATCCCAGGCCAACGCC
The DNA here is from genome assembly GCA_012654025.1 of Pachypsylla venusta. Taxonomy (NCBI): domain Eukaryota; kingdom Metazoa; phylum Arthropoda; class Insecta; order Hemiptera; family Aphalaridae; genus Pachypsylla; species Pachypsylla venusta. The sequence continues at coordinate 25,041,069 of CM022874.1, read as the reverse complement.
TACCAAGTAGACTCTAGCCTATCTTACGTTGGTCGTGAACTACCTTATGTAGGTAACACCCACATAAAAAAAAGGTAGACATTTTTATCACTCCGATTCTTCTAGTGATTCACAGGCAGACACTCTTTGTTCCAAGACAATTATCAAACGCCTTGTCTCATTTTGATGCAATTTGGTAAGGATATTTAATATGTTCATAAAAAAAATTGTTTAATTATTTGTATCATATTTCCCTACTCCGGTCCCACTGGTGACCTTTTGAACTGGGTCCTATCTCCAGATCAGGGACCACTGTTTAAGGTATGTTTAGGGTACTTCCTTATGAATCTTTTTCTTGATTTCAAGAATTCCGAATCACTACCAGATGTTGAGCATCACATATCCATTTAGTTTCCAGATCTAACATACTCCTTATCAATATCTAGAAATCTCTGGCAAACTCTGTAATGCCATGATTCCTGACGCTGACTACAGCATTTCTCTATTGCACTGACACAACTCAAATGAAATAAAACTGACAGAAGAATCTGACTTTTTATATGTCTTCATATGTGTTTAATGAATAAAATGTTTTTATTTCCGTCATCTCAGCAGTTTATTATTCGCTTTTTTCCTATTCTTTGTTCACTCCATGGGCGTAGGAAGGGGGGCAGGGGGGGCAGCTGCCCCCCCCTAGAAATTTCCAAGAGTATGCATCTTAGAAGGGGCAACTTAGATTTACACTAGATAAAATGATTTTTGGAAACAAAAAAGTCATCAAGTACCGAAATACGATAAATGCCGCATTTTGTCCCTAATCAAACAGCCCCTTTGTGAACAATCAAATGTCACTGTGGCAACCTTTGTCGCATCGTTGAATCGCATTTGGTAAATTTGGTGGGAAAATTCAAAAAAATTAACAAACGTTACAAACGTATAGTTTCCATATGTTTTTTTTTGAACGAATATTATATGTTAATAATACTACATTAAGAATATAGGTAATTTTAAGTTAGCATTAAGAATAAAATATTGTAAACACCGAAAGGTAGCACTGGTCAACAAAGTTTGTAATGTTGACCAGTGCAATATGCAATTCAAATAAATTAT
>CM022874.1:25018399-25038802 GCA_012654025.1 Pachypsylla venusta | reverse complement strand
TGTGGTGTGCTTCACTCTTGTTAATACCTGTACATTCACACTTCATGACTTGAACTTTTTATTCACTTTTTCGATACAAACACGCCTGAATCTGTCTGGTGTGCTTCACTCTTGTTAATACCTGTACATTCCACACTTCATGACTTGAAATTTTTATTTACTATTCGATATTAGCACGTCTGACTCTGTGTGGTGTGCTTCACTCTTGTTAATACCTGTACATTCACACTTCATGACTTGAACTTTTTATTCACTCTTTCGACACAAACACGTCTGAATCTGTCTGGTGTGCTTCACTCTTGTTAATACCTGTACATTCACACTTCATGACTTGAACTTTTTATTCACTATTCGATACAAACACGTCTGAATCTGTCTGGTGTGCTTCACTCTTGTTAATACCTGTACATTCACACTTCATGACTTGAACTTTTTATTCACTATTTCGATACAAGCATGTGTGAGCCTGTGCGCTGTGCTTCACTCTTGTGACATTTTCTTCCGTCATTAACCTTAATAAAGGAAGTTTATGGTGTAGTAAACTTTGCAATGCGCGTCGACTTTTATTAATTTTTATGTGTTATTTACTTTTTACTAAACTTCCTTTTGTTTTGATTGACATTAGAAAGTAAACTTTCAACTTTCTTTTCAATGTCATCCAATAGAAAACCCACCTTTCATATTAATTGTGCGTAGGCATTATACGAGTAACTTAGAAAAGAGAAAAAATTGTGCTTATAATTTTGTTAAATTGGCATACGTTGCCCTTAATTAAACAGATAAAATAGTTTACTGAACGAAGTAATTCTAATTTACGATTTTTCTGTCTGTTTGTATCATGGACCTCTGTTCCGTTCTTAGAATTTGCTGATTAATCTTTGGCTCTCCTTGGCCACCGGGGACCTCACAGCTCGTCGTACTACAGTATAAATACTCACTTCACTCCAACAAAATTATTGGGATTCTGTTAAGTCACTCAATTAGATGGCCACCATTTAATCCCAGATGGCCCAATATAGCCCAAAAACCAATTAGCAAATTTTATCCTGGACTTTCAAAATTCCGGATAAGGCGTAACAAAATTTCATTAAAATCTGATAAGGTGTTCAAAAAGACTTACAAAAGAAATTTTGTCTGTTATACTAGACCTCACATTCTTCGTTCATTACTCTACTGAGTACATCGTCCGAGATAATACAGATTAAATTGTATCTCTTCTTCTTCTTCTAAACTCTATAATTCGATCTGACTATTATAGTTCGGGAGCTGGCTAGCCATATCTTACCTCATAAGGTATAAAATTTTTGACCCGTGGGCTNTTTCAAAATTCCGGATAAGGCGTAACAAAATTTCATTAAAATCTGATAAGGTGTTCAAAAAAACTTAAAAAAGAAATTTTGTCTGTTATACTAGACCTCACATTCTTCGTTCATTACTCTACTGAGTACATCGTCCGAGATAATACAGATTAAATTTTATCTCTTCTTCTTCTTCTAAACCCTATAATTCGATCTGACTATTAGTTCTGATGATGTACTCAAGAGAGTATGAATATAGTCAGCTCATCTATGTTATATTTGTCTAACTATATACGTGTGGTTCTGGTAACTGTCTGTATCACTTAGTTAAAATTGCCACAATGAGGCCCAAAAACTAATCAGAAAATTCTATGAAGCCAATTAATAGCCTAGGGAAAACAATTTGTAATTGAGCTATCCATAGTTTGGTCCTGTTATCAATTTGTTTAGGTAGTTATAAATAGAGTACCTTTTATATGCAAATAATAACATTTATATTGGTAAGATATGTATTATACTGACTTCTCCAACTGTACCAAAGACAAATTAATGGTGCAAGAGAGCCTACGTCCATGGGCGTACGCAGCATCTCGTCTAGGGGGGGGGCAGCCGAGTTTGTGACCNAGCCGAGTTTGTGAGCCGGGGGGTCAACTTTTTGCTATAGGCGATTTTTTTTACTTTTCTTATCCTATAAAAAAGGAAAGTATTGTAATGGGCTAAAATGTTCGATGTCGAGTTTTCAATGCCAAAACACGTTTGGGGTCCCCAGAGCCCAAATCTCGAGTTTCAGCCATTCGCCCGTGTGTGTCTGTGAACAAGATATCTCAAGATCGGCAAGTGCTAGAGACTTAAAATTGTGTATGCATGTCAGTTGCATGCCATGAACAGCAAAATAAGCTTTTGTTGGAAATTGAATATACCGTTGGCGGTTTTATGCCGCTTTTTAGGGGTTTTCGCATATTCTACATAAAACGGTAATAGCTAGAATTTTAAACTTGGTGCCTATTCATTTCAATTTCATACAAGAAATTGAAGAATACAACTTAGGTTAAAGCGTAATATGTTGTTGGCCGCTAATTAATTTTGGTCTTCGGGCCCCGGTAAGGACCCAAAAATGAAATAACATAAAATTAGCCTGATTTTGATACATTTTGGAATGCACAGTCACTTAAATATTTATTATATTTGATAATTTTTGCAAAATTTTTGCTTTTGGGCCCCCAGCAGAGGGCCATAAATGGAAAAACATAAAATTTGTCTGATTTTGATAGAATTTGGTATGCACAGTCACCCAAGTATTAAATATTTGACTATTTTTAGTATTTTACAGGAATAATGATAATAGATTTGGGGCCCCCGGTAGGGGCTCAAAAATGAAAAAAACAGAAAATTTGTCTGATTTTGATAAATTTGGTTTGCACAGTCACCCAAGTATTATATTTGACGATTTTTAGTATTTTGTAGGATTAATGGTTTTGGGGCTCCCGATAGGGGCTCAAAAACGAAAAACAAACAAACGAAAAAACAGAAAAGTTGTCTGATTTTGATAAAATTTGGTATGCACAGTCACCCAAGTATTTAATTGACAATTTTTGGTATTTTGTAGAAACTTTGGCTCCAGCCTACTCAGCCACAGCCTTGTATAAATCTAAAAATAAAAAAACATAAAACATTAATTGGGACACATGGGATTATTTTTTAAAAAAATACTATCACCAAAAAACCACGACGGCAGCTGTAGGCTGTGAAATCTTTTTAAAATAATACCATGACTAAAGAGCAATGTCCACAGCCGAAGACTGCCAAATCTTTTTAAACTAATACCATCACTAAAGAACAAGGTCCACAGCCGAAGGCAGCAAAATCCTTTTAAAATAAAGGTCAACGGCAGCAGAAAAAATCTTTATACATAAAAGGCAATGTCCTGTGACTGATCAACGTAGAGCCGAAACTATTAATGCTACAGACTTGAAATTTGGGGGGGGACTTTCGTTGCACCATGTAAATGTGCACTAAGAAAGGATTTTGCAAAATTTTAATTTTAAGGGGTAGAAATAAAGAAAAGTAAACAATCCCTATAAGAAATACATTGGAGCGAGAGAGATAGCATGATACATGTATATACGTACATACAATATGTATATACGATACATGTATATATAGTGCCAATCTATAGGTCGTAGCGAAGCACGGGCGAAACAGCTAGTTATAATTATAATATCACTAATAGACTTCAAACTTTAGAAGAACAACATCCACATTCGATGGTAGTCTGATACAATGATTAAGGAAGAGAAAGTCTAGTACGGTTGGCCGTACCATTTATTTTAGGTTAGGGGTGAAAAGTATTTTTATCTAGTGTAAGTTGGGTCGAAAAGTCATAATATCTAGTGTAAGTTACTCCGAAAAGTTATAATATCTAGTGTAAGTTGGATTTATTTTCTGGGGGGGGGGCAGCTGCCCCCTGCCCCCCTTGCGTACGCCCATGCCTACGTCTGTAGAAAATTACAAAATTTAAATATATGGACAAACATTCAAGCATCATTTGTGTCTTATTACTCTTACTGTACCTCGTTGAGTTTTTATCTTCATTTACTCATAATACAGTACCTTTTAACTTATGTCCTTAATGGTATGCCAAGTTAATCAACATAAGTACTGGTATATTTTGTCAATTCAATATAACAATAAATCTATTTTTTTAATACAGAAACATTACCCTATTTTTTACCTTTCCCCAATTTTCTCTTTATACTCGTACCTACGTTCTCCTTTATTCCTTATCATGTTTCTTCTAATTTTCTGGGACATTACATTTTCTTCTTTTGTGAATTTGCTTTCTTATAATGTTTGGAGCAACGCAATGTCGGTATACAAACCGAGTAACTCAATATTGTACAATGTACATGTTTTACCGGGTGTCAAAATAATATATGATTATTTCCTCCAAGCATATTGCATATATACCAGTGTTTCCTATCCCAGTCATACGTGTACCTAGCCGATATTTTTAGTAACAGATAATTGCAAACAGTTCAACTAATGAGTCTTCAGTTTCATTTCCTTGAGCAAAAAATCGTCGTCGTTCTTTGAACAGTCCTATTAATTCTGGACCATATGCTAAGGTATTCTTTCATTCAGTAATCTGGCTCCTAAAATGTGTGTCCTAATTTGGAAAGAAAGGTTGAACCTCATTGGCTTACCTTTAGCCACTGCTCATTGAGTAAATTATGAGTTGATACAGCTAATGCCCCCAAAGAACGGTGCCCGCCCCAATTGTATATCTCTTTTCTCCCATTATATATTCTTATTAACAACTCTAACTCATTACACACCGCCAAAGATGTGAAAATGAGGTTCCAAAATATCGAGAAAAAATAATATATTACTCAAGGATATTATGTAACAACATATCAGTACTATGCTACTATCAGTAGCATAGTTTTACAGTTAGAATGAACTAAATTGATACCTCTTTTTTTAATTTCACCTCCTACAAGTCTCCTACCCCATTTTTTCTGCCATCTGTAACTTTTTGTACAATAATGAAACATGGCAAGCATTGTTTATCATCACGTTCTATCTTTTTATTGAGATTCTATACAATTAAAGAAAATTAAATGCTTATTAAAAACAATTTGACGATATATCAAAAGGCACACACCCTTCCACGAGATGCAACCAAATGAGACATCTCCGATCAAAATCAGTTCGGTAGATATTGCTGTAGCTCCGTCAACGACTAACAAGATCAAGATCAAAATGAAGGAGATTAAATTAGTGTAAAAATGACCATTTGGAGATGTTTATTTGGTATTCCCGTATTTAATTTAATTATTGATATAATCACATCATCCGATTATGAAATATTCAACAAAAAACCTGAAAAGTGCACTTTGGGACGTGAAGTAATATACGAATTGTGCATGTGCAACGCTCTTTGTATATGACTTGGTGGGCAGACTATTTTCCTCACTTAATGAGCTGATCGAAAAAAAAATTGTAAAGACTGTCACAACAATAAAAAAAATCAATGAAATCAGTAATTAAAGATTAAATAGTTGAAATTAAATAGTGAAAATAAATTTCACTTCTCACAAAAAAAAAAAAAAAAAAAAAAAAAAAACACCCTGTATAGTCATGTAAAACATGAGAATGGAAAAAACAGCTCCTCCTTGGGGAAATGTTTTCCATCATGTAAGGTTCTCCCTTGTTACAACTTATGTCGATTACTTTCTACTTCTGCATATTACCCATACACAAAATATATTTTGATAAGGTGAACCTAAGGTTTATGGTTTTCAAGGAGATACCGTGTTCCCAAGATATGTAAATGAATAAGATACAAATAGAGATTAAAGAGGAAAACATGAAGTTAAGACTTGAAACATTTTGTTGAGACTTCCTTAGCAGTCTATATGGACTGAGTAAAGTTATCTAGAAAGTCAATCGCAATAGATGAAATATCATTTCTTTTCAACTCGAAATCAATTATTAAATTTACAATGCTAAATATATGGAGGCCAGGTAGGTATATCACTTTTATAATTTGCCTTTTTTTATGAACAAGCATTGTTCATATTATCACAATCTAATATAATTATTATATTAGATATTATATTATATCTAATATCATATTATCACCATCTAATAATTATATTAGATTATCACAATCTAATATAATTATTAATATCTAATATAATAATTATATTAGATTGTGATAATATAATTATTATATTATATCTAATATCATATTATCACCATCTAATAATTATATTAGATTATGATAATATGAACAATGCGTTCATGGCATACGTTTGATTTTTTTACAGGGTGTCTTGAAAAAAGGAACGGATCCGAATTACGAAAGATGACGGTCCCTCCAAGATTGGAGCTCATATCTGAAGTACAGTTTATAAGTTCAAAAAACATTGAAACATGTGTTGTTTTATTTGGAGAATGGGAGCCTTTCTCTTTTTTCCAAAATTATGCAAAAGAGAAGAGTTACGGCAATTATTATGTGAATATATACATGAATTATTTTGGTTCCTAACTTTATTTAACAATGTTGCCGGAAGATAATAATTATTTTAAAAAAAGCAATCATAACCATTTTAGGAAATAAGAAAAATCAAAGCTTCTCTGTAATCTCCGGTATATTAGAAGCAAAAACAACATTATCAAAAAGCGCGCTGGATCTCTCTTACCATGGAAATTTTCTATTTAAACACACTTTTTGTTTTATATCTTTGTAAAAAATGTTTCGTCTAGACCTTTTGGAGTCGTAAAATTGTGCTTTTTTGTTTTGAATATATTTTTTATTAGGGCTATTTTCATAAAAAAAAAAAAATATAAATAGAATACAGCTATTTTCCGTATTGGGAATTTGAAAAATGTAACTATAGTTTTTATTTTTAATTTTTTCGAAAATGTTTTTCCCCCATTTACCCAGTTGGAAAATTAAAGAATAGACATTTTTCTGACTGCTAGACATTTTTCTCTATTAGTTTACTATTGATGTGAATTTGAGTCGCAAGAAAGTGAACACTTCAAATGGATAATTTCATAAATGAACAAATTCCTTTTCACAATTCACAACATCCCATAGTGCGTGTCTTTATTGCATAGGAAATAGTTTTTCTATTAATTGAAACATATCAAATCAAATAAATGAAGATTTTGATTTAGAATGAGTTCACAAAATCTGAGTGTTGAGTTAACAGAATCTACAAGTTTGGCTCATCCCTTTTTGCTACTGTCCATGTACCTAAAGGCTCTAGTCACTGCTATTTCTACTTCCAATAATAACAACAACATCTGTCATTGCTCTTTCATGAAATATATGTTTTTCTATTCGTTTTAAAGTATATCCCAATAAATAGTGTGGAGACAGAAGAAGAAAACTGGAAAGTTTCTGTACAAAGAAAGAATTTGGAAAATGGCAACTAATAGATAATATGGGAAACAATTATTTTTTATCAGTCAAGCAAAACAAGAGAGAAAGTTTAAAGTTTTGTTCGTTGTGCAAATAGATTGTGATATATATATTTCTCTCTGAAATACAACTCACAAATTTGGACCGAGAGAGTGAGTTAGCACGAAATATGTTACTTGATCATTTTGTAGAAATAAAATAAATATCATTACACGATTTCGTGCCAAAAGATAGACCAAACTGAGTCCAACCAACAAACTTTGTACTGAATGCAGTTTAATCTATTCCTTTAGTCAATCAAATGCTTGCCATTGAAGTCTTAATTTTATTTGTTTAAAGTTTTGTTGATAATCGAATCGTTACTAATAGGAACACAGAAGAACACTATGGATCAAAAGCACCTCAATTTATTTGTTTAGAGTTTTGTTGTATGTAAGAAACAATCCATATGTAAGAATCAATGTCACAAGCTAGACAAAAACAATTTAAGTTGGTTAAATTGGTATACTATGTCAAGTAAAACCATAATGAAGGTTGAAAATTACTATATCTTCACTTGACTCAAAAAGTATTTTTTTGAGTCAAGTGAAAAAGTATAAAACTCAAAAAAGTATACACTTTTTTGAGTCAAGTCAAGATATAGTAATTTTCAACCTTCATTAAAAACAATTTAGATTAAAAAATATCCGAAATTACTTGAGCTCGAACCCCCGACCTCAACACGATAATTGAATCGTTGCTAGTAAAAACACAGAAGAACATTATGGATGTCCTCAGCAGCGGAATTCTATTTTTGCTCTTTCATAGGTGTACTTCTGCCATAACATTGGAAATTTTATCATTGGTCTTAGCAGAATACAAAGTTCTACCTGGACTTTAAGGTTTTTATTATTATCCCTGTATCTTATTTAATTTAAATAGAATTAAAGTCTATTTAAATGTCACTTGCTAAGCAAATAAATTAAAAATATAATATATATATATATATATTGTCTTCAGTATATGAATCCTTTGTGTTCGCTTGTAAAAGTCTCAATCCATATTTTATAACCTTTGAGAATAACAATGCATTCGTCCTTGTGTCTGATGGTATTTTGGATGTTCAGCATTATCCGAGCTTGACCACTCTTACTGCCATTGACTCACCAAACGTCAAAACGGGAAAGTTCCCATTTCACACTAGACTGAAACATATATTTTCCCGTCCCTCCTCTTTTTTTTTCTTATTTAAAAAGAAAGATCTCTTATTTTTGACTTTCAGAAATGATTTTTAAGATCCCGTGGCGTTTATGATTGGACTCATGGTACATACTAAAAGATATCTTACCATTATAAAAGACAAGGCGTGTTTTTATTTTGCACGCTAACTGAAAGAAATTTTCAATCGGTATTAAACCTTTTTTACATTATTGTAAATATAATGGAGAAGAACATGGGATAGATTTTCTATTGATTAGTTTATTCATTTATTATCATTTTTAAAGTGATTTTCAAGTTACTATCTTTACCAAACTATTTCCAATGATTGTATGCCAGATGGGTGATGGCCATGCCTCTATTCCGAAGCAGGCACAATATCATTATACATACATTTTTTCATGTGCTTAATATATGTATACCTACTTTAGAAAAGGTGATTTAAACATTACCATTTTAATAATTGAAAGAGGGTAAGGGGGAAGAAGAAACATCAAGGCATTTTGTTTAGCATGAATGCTGCAGTGCAAGATTTTTTTCGCTACCTTTGACTTTCTATGCAATATGTTGTTAGAATTAGCTTTCATGTTTTATGTTGAGGACTATAATAGTTTCTGATATTCTATTCTCTTCTGTTTCTCTTTCATTTTGGCTTTTAGAAATTCTGGGCGTCGCGTCGTATTCTCAGCGACCTATTTAATACAGTACGATAAGAATACAAATAATGATTATTTACTATAATCATTATTGTTATTTTTGCCGTACGAGGGGTAGCAAGTTCAGTTGCCGTGTGCGACATTATTCAAGCAGACTGAAAACGCTTTCACTAAAATAAGTTACTACCTATTATTCTTAACTTTGATTTTAAACGATTCACAGCACTGAACCGTTGCCACTGAAGGCAAGGAAGTTCCAAATTAAGAACACTTGATCAAAGAAGACAACTAGATATTTCTAGAAATAATGAAACAAAGATATTTCATTATTTCTAGATCTCGTGTCTGACAGTCTTTTTTTCCACATGAAGTTTTCACTTTTAAGTATTTTTCTATATAGAGGAGCGCGGTAGCGCTCCGCTCGCTAAGTAAAATACAATGAGCGTTGCACAATTGACATATCTTCACATCCCAAAGTGGACTTTTCAGGTCTCCCTACAGCCACAGGAAAAATATGTGGTGTGACTTTTGTTGAATATTTCATAATCGAATTAGTAGTTTATGAGATTAAATGAATAATTTGAAAAAAGTTACGGGAATTCCGAAAAAAAGCTTCTCATGGTCATTTTTATAGATACTGTTTTAGTTTCCTTCATTTTGATCTTCTTAGACGTTCACGGGGCTACAGCAAAATGTACCAAACCGAAGACCGACATCGACATCGGGGATGTCTCATTTGGTTGCATCTGGTGGAAGGGTGTGTCATTTGATAATTTTATCGTTAAAAGTAATCCCCCACTACCACTATTTCCCGCAAAATCGGTTTTTAATAAGCATTTAAATTGTTTTAATCGTATATATAATAAGATAAACAATGCTTGCTATGTTTCATTATTGTCTAAAATTTATAGAAGGTAGAACAAAATTAAGATGGAGGGGGTTGGAGGCATACCAGGCATGTGAGAGGTGGAAATTTAAGTAAAAAATTGGGAATAAATTTAGTTCATTCCAACTGTATTATTATAATACTGATAGTACTAATCTACGCTCGAATAATATACTTGAGTTGTAGCCTTGTTCAACCTAGTGGTAGGAACTGCTAAAAATCCATATTTATTGTGAAGTACCACATCGGGATAAGTTAGAAACCTGAAATTTTGAATTAAAGACGTTCCGCATAGCAAAAATAACATCCTTAAGTATAATAGTGATTTTTAGTAGCCGTTTTCACTCTAGTGCAGGTACGAACAAAAGATCAAAATTGAGAGATACACTTCGGGATAAGGTAGAAAGCTGAAATTTTAAACAAAGATGTTCCACAGTACAAAAATTATATCCTTGAGTAAAATATTGATTTTGTAAGTAAATAGGAGACGTTTTCACTCTAGGTAGGAGGGTAAGTACGAGCAAAAGTCCAAAATTGAGAAGTACACTTCGAGATACTTAATGAGTTAGAGTTGTTAAGAAGGCTAAATTTCGAAAAGTTGCGAAAAAGGGCGTAAAGGTTTGCGAGATTTGTGAGATTTTCAAAACTTGTGAATTTAATGTAAAAAGGGAGAAAAAGTTATACAATTGAGGCGGGGGCACTTTGCTTCCAGTGCTTTTTGTGACTAATGACTTGGCAAGAACTATTTACCGCGAAGTTGTAATTAGTTAGCTCTACCTACAAATTGTATGCGTAATTGCGTAACCCAAACTTTCATTTTAAAATTTTAATTGCCCTTTCGGAATACGCTATTGAAACGCCTCTCGAAGAAAGTTTATCAAAAACAATTTTGCCTCGAAAAAGAGCACGATCTAGTCCGCGAAAATGCCATTTGAACAATATTTATCGAAAACGATCTAGTCTATTGAAATGACTCTTGAACAAAGTTGAAATGCAATTTACACAACAAAAAAAGGACATTATTTGTAATGAAAGATTTGCCCCTCAGTATTTTAGGTTATCATTAAATCAGTTTTTGTATAAAGAATAGGGCTTCCGGTATTGATTTTGAATCCAGCATGAGGGATTTGAGCTTAATCCCGCGGGATCCCTCATTTTTTAATATTATAAGGAGGAAAGTTCTCAGTAGGTAGGTATATCCTCATACATGGCACCATCTACGCTAACTGCTTTTATATATATTTGCCTGATCATTTTTTTGATCTCAAAGGCAATATGTCATCCTCACTTTGACTACAATCAACAAAGTGTTTATAAAAATCTGGTGTGAACATCACACGACTTTCCTTATCTATATAAAAAAAGAAGAAAGTATTGTAATGGGCTGAAATTTGTCGAGTTTTCATTGCCAAAACAAGTTTTGAAGTCCCTAGAGCGCAAATACAATTATATATTACACATCTTGATATATTAGGTACAATTGAACCTAAGATGTATATTTCAATTTCTTATATGAAATTGATATGAACTGGCACCAAAGTTCAAGTTCTAGCTCTTTCTATTCTGGTTTTAGGCGGAATCGCCAAAAAGTGGCCTTCAAAGTCTAATTAGCGGCCAACAATATATTACAATTCAACCTAAGTTGTATTTTTCAATTGGCTGAAATTGGGGAAATATTGCTCTGGGGACCCCAAAACGTGTTTGGCATTGAAAACTTGACATCGAAAATTTCAGCCCATTACAGTACTTTCCTTTTTATAGGATAAGGAAAGTAAAAATGATAAAGCAAATACTTAAGGTCATGTTTTTTTCAGGATTTGCGGGAATGCGGGATTTGTGGGATTGGAGATGCGGGTCCCGCAGACTGCAAATCCCGCAAAAAACGCGCGGATCCCGCAAATTGCGGGATCCCGCATTTGCGGATTGGAAGCCCTAATAAAGAATCATATCATTTTTTGTATAAAGAAAAACATCTCTGTCCTACCTAAAATATCAATTATTTTCATCAGACTAATGTCATTTTTTTCGCAGCTTAAATCATCACCATTTCATAAAATTGCTGTGTCTAACATGGTGTAGTTACAATTATTATAAATGGGTCGGAGTGAGAGAAGAAAAAAAATGTTGAATTTCATTTTTTTTACAAAAAAAAAAAAAAATCTCCATTTCTCTTGCTCATCACTTTTTTTCCTCCGTTTATTATTGGGTGAAGTACGTGAAATATTCTGCTCACTGCTCATTTCTGTTTAATATGATTAACAAAGGATCGTTTGACAGTTCCATTTTACTTAGCTTTTTTTGTCATCTCATCTTTTCTTTTTTAGGAAAAAAAATTCACGTGGAAAAGGACACTTTTTTCATATTTTTTATTTAATGAAGGGGTATCATGTTCATTAAAATGACTTGAAAAAGGTATCTTTTGAGGCGTTTTTCTTCTGGAAATTGACTCAATTATACTAACTTATGATATTCATGTGCAGATGCATAATATAATGTTTGTAGGTAACTAGATATGTATGTACATAAACAATCTGTTCATTTTGAAAAAATTAGTGTGTTAACTTAGTATTTTCTCATTTGTCTAGTTTTACGGGTGAGTTCCCTGCAATTTAGTTACATATTCACCCCTTAGTTTTGAATTAGGTTACTAGTCATTACTTCTGGATAGTGATTTTTGAGTTTGCAAGATAATTTATTGATTTTCTGTTCACTATAAAATTAAGTTTAGATATGGTATTTAGGATGTTTGTAGTCATTATGAAATAATTGAAAAAAAAAAAAAATTGATGTATCAACTACAATGAATTTGATAAGCCACGAGCGCTTTCGTCAGTTACGAGTTCACTTGAGAATGTCGTAACTGACGAAAGCGCTCGTGGCTCATCAAATTCATTGTAGTTGATACATCAATTTTTTTTTTTTTTTCAATTATTTCACTATAAAATTGATTAAAATGTTATACATGTTGTTGTATTTAAAAAAAATCGCATTGCGATGGGAACTATTTCGTTGATAAGGGTACGATTAATTAGTGACCAATTCAATCTATGGCTAATGCATTAATAAATAATTGTAGTGGTTGTTCCGACCATTAAATGCAAAATCCTTCGTCTCACTTTGTAAGTTTGTTCTGTAGATACATTGTTAAAACTTGGGCTCATCAACTACTATACATATAAAAGTAATTATTGGAAATATTTCAAATGTGCTTATTATTTCAGTCTACTCCTGCTATTTTTAGGTAAATTAAAGCATGCATTTAAAACTCAGAGTTTTTACAGACACTGACAAAATTGGATTAATTATGTTTTTGAGCAATAACACAATAAAAATATCATATTTCCAAACTTGTATATGCATATGCAATGTGTTATCAGTGGAGGCATCTTCATTCTGATAATATACGAATACTTTGGTATCGAAATCGTATCATCCCCTCATTTGAGTGATCGTGGTACACATTTCGCTTTCGGTAGACGAAAACAAAATTATTGTATTAAAACAAAAAAAAATCTCGTATTGTAGATTTCTAATGCATTGCTTTAATACTGTAGACATGCTACTGTATGTGTTAATTTGGTCCGAGGTACCGGCAAATTTAAAAAATTGAAATAAAATTGGTGATTATAGCGCTTGATTGACGACTCAAAGAAAGACATAATCTCGTCAGACCTTTGCTAGGTTGCGAGTTGCGAGCTACTTTATTTTCAAAAGTTTTTGATTGATATACTCAAATATTTATCCTCAATTAATATTTGTATACGCAACGTGACGGCTCGCCCAATAGAGGCACTGACTGCTGGGTCTTGCTGGTCAAACGAATAAATAACATCGTATTGCTTGTAGCCGAAATATTCAAGACTATCAGTGTTTACCAGAAAGCTCGACTGACTGCTAGTATTCTGATGATGCCGAGTCCACAGAGTTCTTATTTATCAACTGAGAGATTTTAAGACATTCTCAGTGTATCTGCAAAACGACTTTCTGACACTGGTGATGTGCAGACTGAATATTTTATTTCCCCAGCAAGGTATTATTCAATTAGATTTTTTTTTTTTTTTTTTTTTTACAAAATATAAATCAGTTGAATTATGTGGGAATGAAACTTTTCAGAACTTAAAATTGGTGTTGACTTTTTTGTTTGAATGAAAATATTGTTGCTGAAAAATTATGTTAGTGAAAAATTATATGAGTGTTACCATATTGAATATAGTTTGTATCAGTCTACCGTTCACAGAACTTCTTGTTTTTGCATTCTTAATACAATTTTATTTTTTGCAATTTTTTTCCAAAAAATTACAATCATCCTTAAAGTACCTAATTGGAATACACCAGTAAATTCAAACCAATAGTTTAATTACTACCGTAACACGTGTTGAATACAGTTTGTTATTATGATACACACAACACAGATAAATATGAACACAAGAAAACGTAATCGTGCAGAAACTGCCACATCACGTTTGGCCAATAGTATGCATATGTACAATCACTTTTGTTTTATGTACTCTAACCCCTAACACTACATCTATTTTGAACATTATCATTACTCGTCGATGGCCGCCTTAATGTTCACTCTTCGAGTTTTGTGGATGAGAGTCCTAATTTTCTGATTCTTCTTTATCACAGTGTCCTAAACTCACTATTATTATTATTATTATCTTGTGATTTCAGAATGTGCAAATGGTGCAATCTGTGAAGATATTGCGGATTTATGAAAGGTATTTCTATTTATTATTTTCCTTATAATATTTAGTCGAATGGAGTATCTTTCGAACGCAAAGTCCGCGATTCCGATGAAATTTGGTATGTATATTGGAGCCCAGTTTAGTCTCAAATATCCAAACTAAGTTATTGCCTTTTACATTCAATACGGGAAGTCCCTAAACATTTTGATGGTCAGTGAGTATCGAAAAAAAGAAACTTTAGAATTATTATCTCCTAAACCCAAAGGATTTGCCATTATCTTTTGAAATATCTGCGTAAGTTGAACTATAACTATAATGCAAAACAAGAACTAGGTCTGGTACATCCAGAACTCATAGAGGTCTTTCTCATAGCCGCGTATTTTACAAATCACCCCAACCCAAACGACAAATAAGTAGATATCTTTGTATTTTAGTGTTCATATACTATTATTGTTTGCGTTTTGTCCTTATACGTTAACCTTCCTTACCCCACCCCCCTCCCCCNCCCCCCCCCCTGCCCCAGGTAACGTACGCATGAATTCCAGCAAGACCAAGTTCTTCCATTATTATTTTTCAAAAGCAGATAATGAATATTTTAGATGCTCAAGAAAACTTTTACCAACTTTATTGTTATTAAAAGTATATTCCCGGGCTCGGCTTTCTAACAGGAAGGGGAAGCCGTACGAGGGGTAGCAAGTTCAGTTGCTATGTGCGAACTTTTGTATTGTTTGTGTTTTTCACACATTAACCTACCCACGTATTTGCCACCTGATAAAAGTGGGTAGGTTAAGATATAATGGAACTGCTGTCTCATACATCTGGCTGCCATGAAATCGATTATAATAAAATTGGTAGGAAATTATAATTTTGCAAATGAATCACGATAGTGAAAAAATTACAAAACTTGAATATTGCCATCTCGTCTTCTATAAACGTCCTGATGAAAGTAAGATATGAGAAATCCTGTGCCCCAATAAAAATAATAAGTACATACTTCAAAAAAGGTTATTTATTCAAATGGGAGCTTATTTTTTATTTTGATTTTATGTTAGAAAAATAAATAAATAATGTAATGGTAAAAAAGTGAAGTGTTATGGCTTTCGCCTTTGCATTCCAAAATTATACTTCACTCTCCTTCACATTTTGTATTTTGGGTTTATTGAGTGCATGAAAAACGATTTCTAATTCTTTCCAACCTATTCCTTTGCACATACTTATTTTGTCCCTGTAAAGCTAGTCTTTTATAGGAATCCCAAAGAACCTAATGACGGTCAGCAATCTTTTTGACGATAAAATACATTTCTCCCAAATCTATTTATTCATGCGTCTATTTATTTGCTATCATCTGAAAACAAATTTAACAATCTAAAAATTCTAGAAAGACAAAATTACCATAAATGAGATACATTTTTATTACAAAATCTTCGGAATTTTTAAAGATCCCAAAAAAATTGTCGCGACAAGAAAATTCATTCCTCATTTTATTTATTCCTATTATTTTTTTAGCTTTATTTTTCTAAATTTTTAAATTCGATTTTACTTTTTGTTCGTTCTTATTTGTTTGTGTTTGAGAGAAGCTTATAATCTTCGTATACAAAGGCGGTATTGATTTTATCTTATGTTGCCAATATTTTTCGTCTTTTTAAGTATTTCCTCCTAACCAAAAAAAAAAAAAAGTATTTTATTTATCCTTATTTATGTCAAGTGCCTTTTTATATTATCTCGTAAGAGATGTGTGAGTGCGTGTGATGTGGCATACTAGTTTTGACAGGGTCCTACAAAAACCTAATTTAATTTACCTTTTTTAAGATAATTTGAGTTAAAGGACCGATATAACCCGACGAGCCGCCTGAGAACGATATTACCAGATGGTATATTTTATATTAAGGGAGAATATGCATTGGAATTTCAGTGAGAGTCTAGGATATAAAGACAGAAGTTCTCCTGGTAAATCCCATTCTTATTACCTTTTCACTGAGTCGAACGTATCTTTTTACAACTTAATAAACAATAAATACGTTTAAACCTTTTCCATGGATGTAAAACTAATTCAGTTAACCAACCTGGTTACACCGAGGTCTTTCGAAGTCAGGATTTTTCTTTAAATGTCTGTTTCTTTATACGATAACTCTCAAACGCCTTGATGAAACTAGGTATGTACATTAATTACGTTCATAGAAATTGCTGATTAGTTCTTGATTTTGATCTATCACTAGAGTTGATCATTATTATCAACATAATCATTGTTCATAAAAACTTGTTAGGTTAAATAATCTATATACAGGGTGTCCATAAGTCTCACCCCACTCCCCGTATCTCGAGAATGACTGGAAATATAAGAAATCGCAAAAACACCCATCCCTTAGATTTTAGGGGGATTAATTTTAGACTAAAAAATGTTGGCCTCTTTTTGAGTTCATTACAGAAAACCAGAGCTCTCTAGGATCTACCGTTCACGAATTAAAGGTTGGACCATGTGACATGACCCTTTGTAGCCGCACCGAAATGGTAGGTAAAAATGCCTAGAAATAAGTTTTCATGATCCCAAATAAGTAATTTAGTAAAAAATAGTGTTCAAACAAGATGTTTGTCCCGCCCACTTCGACCGCAGAGTTCAAGCTTTCTTAGACCAAAATTTTCAAAAAAGCTGGATATTAGGTTTAGGTCAAATCTCTGCGGTCAAAGTGGGCAGGACAACCATCTTTTTTACTAAATTACTTATTTGGCATCATAAAAACTTATTTCTAGGCATTTTTACAAACCATTTTGGTGCGGCCGCAAAGGGTCCATGTCATATGTTCCACCCTGTAATTCGTGAACGGTAGATCCTAGAGAGCTCTGGTTTTCTGTAATGAATTCGGATTAAGAAGCCCTTTAAAACAAGGTGTCACTTGATATACCTTTTCATTGGAGATTTTGAAGCCAGTCGGTGCCCAGCCTAAACGGCTGGCCAAGGCCAAAAATTGTTTAGTCTGAAATTAATCCCCCTAAAATCTAAGGGATACTTGTTTGTGTGTTTTCTTATATTTTCAGTCATTCTCGAGATTCGGGGGGGGGGGTGAGACTTTATGGACNAGATGGGGGGGGGGGTGAGACTTTATGGACACCCTGTATGTAAAAGTGAATGTCTGTTTGTTTGTTTATTTATTTGTTTGCTTTTTGTTCGCTTATAACTTACGAACTACAGCTTGGAATTGCAAGAAACTTTCCACACTTATTTGTTTTTACCCGGGGAAGGTTATAGGCACGGTATTGTCCGGCCATTTTAGTTACGGCCTATTTTATGGCCGATTTTCCAATTTCTTGCTCAAAATTTTCCGAATTTTGGCCAATATCTTAAGATTTGTCGCGACAACATATCAACTCAAGGCGAGAAAGTTTTAGGTAACATCTTTATCTTTCATTTAGGACATATTTTGCAAAATTGTGACTAGCCATTCGAGGATTACAAGTTCGAATCCGGGATGGGACACAATAAAATTTTGACAATACTCATTGTTTAGCCAAAACGGTAAGAGATATAGAAAAATTGATGGGAATGACCCCCACCCCAAAACCATAGCCTGAAACCCCAGAAAAATTATCACAGTTCAAAAATATACAACCGTTTTCGAGTTACGGCCGATTTTCCGATTTTTGTATGGGAAATCATAGAAAACTATATAAGAAACGGTAATAGATATAGAACATTTGATAGGAATGGACCCCCCCTTCCCCCTAAAAAAACAAAGACTGGGATCCCAGAAAAAATATCAGAGGTGAAAGCCCTCCAACCGTTTTCGAGTTACGGCCGATTTTCCAATTTTTGTATGGAAATTCAATTTTTTGTTTGATTTAAATAAAATTATGTACAAAAGCGGTTAGTGCCGATATAATTTAATAAAATTAAACACCAAGTTTGTTGGGTAGAACGTGTTGGGTGTAGTACTGTAGTATTGAGTTTGGTTTTAAAAATAAAATAAAATGCGTGTTGAAGTGTGCGCACAAGCACCTAACTCAGCACGTCGATTATTTTTGGAACCTAACCCAATACTACTCTTAACACGTTATACACAGCTTAACAACCCGTTACTACTCCCCATGTTCTACATATAGGTTAACAAGAATAGAAACCTAATGAACTAATTGACAATGCCGTAGATGCTGAAACTCTGTCTGTACATAGCGCATTGAACCCCCCCCCCCCCCGAAGAAATATTAATTTATTAAAACCATTCCATCCATCGAGTCTGCTGCTGCAGAGCACGAATTCAGCACATTGGGACTCATAATAATTTACTTTTCATCTATTTATCTAACCTTAGAATTGCATCTGTTGCATAATGCATATTTGTTCGATGCATTGTACATTTCGTCCGAACAAACATTTTGGATACGTCGAGTAACTTTTTTTTCATTAAGCATTATGGGAAGAAGAAATATCAAATTCATCATACTAGTTTTGTTTTATCGGGTTCGATGTCAATAGCTTTGAATTCTGTTTTTTCCGCTGCTTGAATTTTGAATAATATTATGCGTTTTATTAACATTCCAGGTTGAATTCAATAAGTAATTTTTATTTCCGTATCTGTAATTTAAAGTAGTCGTTTGAATTTTGATTTTTAACTTATTTGAGAGAAACGAAATTCTCGTTTTTTCCCATCTTTCGGTCATCTCTATTACAGTCATTTTATTCTTAATATTGTATATTCTACCTTCCTTGTTTTAACCACTAGGTCATACTCATTTTTGATCTATCAACGACCAATTTTCAGGACACCGGTTCCAAAAAATAAATTGACCTGAAAGTATCCCCTTTCATATTTTTTCTATATCTCATTCAATGATATATTTAGCCATCGTCTATGGCATGTTGAATACACCATTTCTCTTAAGCAACGTCCATCAAGGTTTTACCAAGATGATATCCACGTAGTTTCGCCCTCGTCATACTGACTATATTTCCATGGTCTTAAAAAGATCCAAGATTCACCGTTGATACAACTTGGGTATCAAAATAAATAACAAAGGAGTTTGTTTGAAACTTATTCTAATAATATCGATGATTCTTGTACAGGTAGATATATGTCGGTATATTCAAAGCTTGATTTAAAACGCGGGCAAACATAAATATAAAGTTTATGTTAGTGTAAGTTAAAATCCAAAAAGTTTGTTGGTGAAGAATAATTATTTATTTGTGTACCGATATGGAAATACAAAGTACAGGTAACTTAAAAGTTTACCAAAAATAAATTCACCATGCAGAGAAAAGTAAAAGTCGACACACACAAGACTTAATAACTTTCCGTTCGGGTATGTTTAATTAGAGAATTTATATTGAACTCAATTGATATATTGGGCGGTATCTATTGTATTGATATTTCAATTATTGTCTTTGCTATTGCCGCAGGAATATTTCAAAAAGAAAGGTAACTGCATTACTCTTTTACTTTTTCAATCATATCCTTTACCGCACCTTGGCTATCTGTAGCTAGTTTGTTCTAGCTGTTTCGTCCGTGTTTCGCTACGATTCTTATACTGCTATTTTTGTTTTTCAAGAACAATGGAANCCGGGGGGGGGGGGGGGGGGATATGCTTTGTGTCCACTCTGTATATTGCAACCTTTAATAAATGGTACGGAAAATGTTGTTGTTGATGTTGACCATTCTTTTAAAAAGATTTTGCAGCCGTCGGCTGCGGACTTTGCTCTTTAGTGACAGTATTATTTTGAACGATTTTGCAGCCTTCGGCTGCGGACTTTGCT
>CM022874.1:24997251-25016397 GCA_012654025.1 Pachypsylla venusta | reverse complement strand
TTTTTTTTTTTGGGGGGGGGGGGTCCATTCCCATCAATTTTTCGCTATCTGCTACTGTTTGTGCTGTGGTATTGTAACAGACAACCCCTGCTATATAGGTACATCATACAAATTTCTGATTTATATATTCTGCGATATTATTATGTGATATTCAAGCAAAGTAAATACAATGTGATAATTCGGATATGTGATATTCAAGCAAAGTAAATACAATTTTTGATTCTGCTAAAGTGACCTCTGGCCATCACAATCAGAAGGCATATTATCATATATTTTTTTATTTCTTATTTTGGCTTAACGTGTTTTTATTTTGGCTAGATGTTAAACTATTGGTCATTCGGGACGGGGGTTTTACCCCCATTCGCTGGAAACATGCAAACCAGCTACCAACATTAACCTCACCCAGCCTGGGTTGGGCCGGAAAAATAGCCAGCATCACGAGGGCGCGAACCCACATGGATACCCACATGGTACAACCTCGCTGGACGTTGCTTAACTCCAATGATTCACCGGGAACTGGTGTATTCAACGTGCCATAGACGCTGGCTTATCATCTATTTTTTAATATTGTGAATGCAATTTTCTAGACCGGTTTTAAAAAGGATATTCATCCTGGTCAGTATTCGTGTATCAATCAGGTGAATAAATTTCAAGTAGAGGCTGCCGCAAACTAAAATTCGTCTTCATTATTCTGGACATCGCAGTAAAAGTTCTCAAGCCTGCTGCATGCCTTCAAGCTGCTTCCGAATTGCCTGTTATTCCTATAAAAACAGAAGTGTTGTGAGAATTACAGTTTATTTCCCTATCTTTCTCAACAAAATATCTCCAAAAAAAAAACTTCAAAATATATGTTCCAATTTTGGATCTATCTCTGTAATCGGATTCGTACTTAAATAATATGATACAGCATCTCAATTGATTTCTTAGACCAACCTTTGATTTGATTTCCTTAGACTAACTAATGTTTGTTTTATATTTTTATTTTACGAGTATCAAAAATAATGAGGTTATGCATTATCCTTTGCAACAATAAGCTATTTCTTAATTTTTTAAAATCCTACAGGTATGTTTCGCATACTGTTACAAGAAAGACAGGATTAAAAATAAAATCTTAAAGACTTGAGGTTTTCTTGTTAATAGTTCGAACTGCATTCTTTTGGTTTTATAGTCGTTTTTATAGGCATTGGTTTTTTGTGTTTTCAGATTAAAACTAAAGTTTACAATTAGCTTTCATCACAATGCAAGAAATGCACGTTTACACTGACTTTAATGGCATTTTTAAAACTTTTTCTTTTCTTTTTTTTCAAGCAAAAAGCAAAAAGTAAAAAAAAAAATTGCTTTTGGTAGGTTTTGATAAAATTACTTCAAGAAATGCTAGGGATGATAATTGACATGGGTAACTGTTATTACTTTTTACACTTTGGAACCTTCATATTTGTGTAGATTAAAATGTGTTGGAGAAGAATTAGGAACTGAAAATAATATCAATTATATGTGGCCAGATGATTTGAAGAAAACTGAGTTTAATATTGCGTGACATGAGAGTGAGTGGAAAAATAAAAGTTAGAATTTACGAGAGAGTTGTTACACTATTGTTAATTTATGGCGCAGAAACCTCTATAACAAAAGGACAAAAAAAAATAATCTGAGTTTACAGGAAGGGATTAATTGAAAAATTAGAAAATAAGAGAAATACGAAAGTGCAATTATGGGCTAAGAATTCAGACTTAAATGACTTCATTTACCTGTCAAAAACTAACCACTGTATGCAGGTATATATTATTGTTAATTTATAAGTAAGATGTATAAGTTATCAACAAAAAGACATATTCTTTGCCGTCAGTCTCTGTCATCGAAGAAAGCAGAACAACTTTCGCTCGCTCGCTTTTTTAGATTCTTCTTACAAAAGTTTTGCCAACAGTTCATATCGTGTAACTAAGATTTCAAAACCTCTGGAAAGATAAAGGAAACGCATAAAGGAAAAGCATAACGAAAAGTAATATTGAGCCCAGGGGAACAATATTCGTTCAAAAGTTTTATGTATAGAAATTAAACCTCTCATAGATTATGTTTCTAAAGCGTGCTTGTAGAACATTCGGAAACTTTAACAACAAAAATGCATCACTGAAAGAAAGACATTAGTTGCCTGGGCAGCAGCAGTTTTAGCGATGGACTTTCGGCCATAGCTAAAACAAAATGGTTATTTGAATAAAAATCCCGTTTTAAATATTTTGTCCCAATCATTTCACAGACAAGATTTAATATCATTCGGTTTATGTATGTTTAATAAGAGAATTTATTTCTATTGAAAATAATGGAAATAACCTATTTCCATTATTTTCAATAGAAATAAAGTTACAACCAACCTAGCTATAAGAGAATTTATACTGAACAGAATTAGGTAATACGAACCGGGACGCATATAAGTACAGTTCCAGCCAAAGGCCATTAAAACTTGTTGGAAACCTCATATTAACCTATTTCCATTATTTTCAATAAAAATGAGGTTACAACTAACTTAGCTATAAGAGAATTTATATTGAACTCAATTAGGTAATATGAACAGGGACGCATATAAGTACAGTTTCAGCCAAAGGCCATTAAAACTTGTTGAAAACCTCTTATTAACCTATTTCCATTAT
Source organism: Pachypsylla venusta (assembly GCA_012654025.1). NCBI lineage: Eukaryota > Metazoa > Arthropoda > Insecta > Hemiptera > Aphalaridae > Pachypsylla > Pachypsylla venusta. Next base: position 25,013,755 of record CM022874.1, on the reverse strand, counting down.
TTTCAATAGAAATGAGGTTACAACCAACCTATCTATAAGAGAATTTATATTGAACTCAATTAGGTAATATGAACCGGGACGCATATAAGCACAGTTCCAGCCAAAGGCCATTAAAACTTGTTGGAAACCTCATATTAACCTATTTCCATTATTTTCAATAGAAATGAGCTTACAATCAACCTAGCTATAAGAGAATTTAATTTGAACTCAATTAGGTAATATGAACTGGGACGCATATAAGTACAGTTTCAGCCAAAGGCCATTAAAACTTGTTGGAAACCTCATATTAACCTATTTCCATTATTTTCAATAGAAATGAGGTTACAATCAACCTAGCTATAAGAGAATTTATATTGAACTCAATTAGGTAATATGAACTGGGACGCATATAAGTACAGTTTCAGCCAAAGGCCATTAAAACTTGTTGGAAACCTCATATTAACCTATTTCCATTATTTTCAATAGAAATGAGGTTACAACCAACCTAGCNAGGAATGGGAATGTTTAATGAACATGTCAATTCTATGCTAGTAGTGTCCAACATTTGATTTAGATCCCAAAAGAAGGAATGGGAATGTTTAATGAACATGTCAATTCTATGCTAGTAGTGTCCAACATTTGATTTAGATCCCAAAAGAAGGAATGGGAATGTTTAATGAACATGTCAATTCTATGCTAGTAGTGTCCAACATTTGATTTAGATCCCAAAAGAAGGAATGGGAATGTTTAATGAACATGTCAATTCTATGCTAGTAGTGTCCAACATTTGATTTAGATCCCAAAAGAAGGAATGGGAATGTTTAATGAACATGTCAATTCTATGCTAGTAGTGTCCAACATTTGATTTAGATCCCAAAAGAAGGAATGGGAATGTTTAATGAACATGTCAATTCTATGCTAGTAGTGTCCAACATTTGATTTAGATCCCAAAAGAAGGAATGGGAATGTTTAATGAACATGTCAATTCTATGCTAGTAGTGTCCAACATTTGATTTAGATCCCAAAAGAAGGAATGGGAATGTTTAATGAACATGTCAATTCTATGCTAGTAGTGTCCAACATTTGATTTAGATCCCAAAAGAAGGAATGGGAATGTTTAATGAACATGTCAATTCTATGCTAGTAGTGTCCAACATTTGATTTAGATCCCAAAAGAAGGAATGGGAATGTTTAATGAACATGTCAATTCTATGCTAGTAGTGTCCAACATTTGATTTAGATCCCAAAAGAAGGAATGGGAATGTTTAATGAACATGTCAATTCTATGCTAGTAGTGTCCAACATTTGATTTAGATCCCAAAAGAAGGAATGGGAATGTTTAATGAACATGTCAATTCTATGCTAGTAGTGTCCAACATTTGATTTAGATCCCAAAAGAAGGAATGGGAATGTTTAATGAACATGTCAATTCTATGCTAGTAGTGTCCAACATTTGATTTAGATCCCAAAAGAAGGAATGGGAATGTTTAATGAACATGTCAATTCTATGCTAGTAGTGTCCAACATTTGATTTAGATCCCAAAAGAAGGAATGGGAATGTTTAATGAACATGTCAATTCTATGCTAGTAGTGTCCAACATTTGATTTAGATCCCAAAAGAAGGAATGGGAATGTTTAATGAACATGTCAATTCTATGCTAGTAGTGTCCAACATTTGATTTAGATCCCAAAAGAAGGAATGGGAATGTTTAATGAACATGTCAATTCTATGCTAGTAGTGTCCAACATTTGATTTTTCTCTCTTATTGTTTAAGATAACAGTTAAACAATGCTATAATAACATCACAACAACTCCCTCCAACTAAAGCAAGCCGATGTCATCAGTGTTTACCTTTGGGAAACACTTGATTATCTAGAATATTGACAACCCTAGTATTCCACTTGTCACTCTTATTGACTCAAATAAGTCATTTTTCTTTTGATTGTACCCAGGATATAAAAAATGCCCTGCTTATTCTACAGTACGTGCTTTTCAAGGGACTAAAAACAACAAACGACAATAATACAAGTTCTACACTTGCTGAGCATTTCTGATTCTACTCATTTATTTCATTGAGAAAAAAAAAAGAATTATCTATTTATCAAGCTTGCCGTGTCACTCTCATTACATTTGACTTTAAACAGGCCTTCCCCACGCTTGCTATTGCAAGAGCAAAACACACACCAGGAAAACAAAGCAAATAACAACAATGCTTAGGTAGTGTTATTAAATTAATATTTCCCCAAAAAACCACTTGATAAAAAGTTCCCGCCAAGTCATTATAGCCACAAAAAACTCTGAAATCAAAATAGTTTTTAACAATCTAATTCATTAATTAGGCACACTGCCAAAGATGTGAAAGTGAGTTTCCAAATTGCGAAAAGTGGCGAATAAAAAGCGTAAAGAAGAAGTTTGCGAGGTCTGTGAGATTTTTAAAAGTAGTGTAATTAATGTAAAAAAGAAAGGTTTAAAATGGGAGAAAAAAGATATGCAATTGAGGCGGGCACTGTTTTGATTTCAGTTCTTTTTATGACTATTATTGACTTGGCGGGAACTTTTTACCGCGAAGTGGTTTTTTTTGGGGGGGGGGGATTTTAATAATATTACTCAAGGATATTATTTAACAACACAGCATTATTATCATTAGTATAAGTATATACAGTTAGAATCAGATAAATTAATTCCCCATTCCCCCCCCTTTTGTATTTTGTTGCCCCCCCTTCCTACCCCGCTTCACATTCAAACTTTTCTGCCTTCTATAACTTTTTGGACAAAAATGAAACATAGAAAACATTTCTGTATCACATTTCATCTTCTAGTTAAGAACCTATAAGATTTAAAACATTTAAATGCGTGTAAAAAACCGGGTTTTGGGGCCAAATAGTGGTAGTGGGGGGTACTTTTTTTACAATAAAAATATCTAAAGGCGCACCCTTCCATCAAATGCAGCCAAATGAGACATCTCCGATCAAAATCAGTTTGGTAGATTAGGCTGTATCGTCGTCATGGTTCAAGTTCAAGAAGATGATGTTGAAGAAGACTGAGACAGTGTAAAAATGTCACTTTTCCAATATTCTTTTCTTCATCTACCCATCCGATTATGTTAAATATTTACAAAAGTCACTCCACATAATTTTCCTTTGACTGCGGACAGACTTGAAAAGTGCATTTATAGGGACGTATCGCTTGTGCATCGCTCATCGCATTTGACTTGGCCGGCGGAGCGCTGCCGCGCTCCTCAATGGCAGCCCTCATAAAGCCGAACCAGTATTTCAGTCAATACTTTTAGTGTTCTCGCATTATATGGCGACATAATAAAAATATTGACACAGAAATATTTTCCTATTTCCCAAGTTGATTATAAATATGTCCTGGCATTGGACGATACTGCAATTTAATTAACTTCATTTTGTTTAGTTCAAACTTTTAAACCATGTTAAAAACTGAAGTTAGCAAAAAAAAAAAAAAAAAAAAAAAAAAAAAAAAAAAAAAAAAAAAAANAAATCATCAAAGTTTGTCGACGCCTGCACGTTATAAAATATAACAAATGAATTTTTCTCCTCTTCTTATATAATATTGTTTAAATGGGTATAAAAAAATTACGATTCAAGTTTTGTGGATATTTATTATGTTCAAGAAAAATTATAAAAGAACAAAAACCCTCTAAGAATCTAATCTAGAAAACAACAAACCCCCTTCCAGCAAGAACTATATCTGCAGAGTTTTACGACTTAGAACAGAGAGTTATTTTAATCATTCATTTTTTGCTTTGGATTTTCAACATTGCCTTAAAAAATATTATCATTTCTACTTTTTTATTGTTATTGTTTTATTGAGGTATTAATTTTTAAATATTTCTTTTGTTATTATTTTATCATAACACTTGGAGAATTATGGAGCGCATCCTTATCCAATGTAATTTCCATATTTTTTTTTTTTTTGTCAGTTCAGTGTTTCATTTTTGCCCTGGACATACCTAAATGGTTATTCAAATTGTTATGACAAAAAGAATCCAAATTAAAATATTTTGGTTTATTATTTCAATAGCAAACCTTTGGAATCGTCACAAAATATGCCCTCATAGTTTGATATCCATATATAATTTTTGTATGGAACCCTCTAGGTATATGTGTCTAACAAGGACGAAAAAACGAAAAAAGTGCCGCTCACGGCGGGCGTCTCGTTACTGAAGTAAAGCAAAGAGCACAAGGTTAGGTTGGGTGGGTTTAATAATCAAAAACCGAGTATCTGTTGTTGATGAAAGGTGAGATCCTAATTAAATCATGTTATTTTAAAAATAGTTGTCTCACAGAGTATTCGGTATTGGAGTTCCAAAAATGAAAATTAGAAAGCAGCAGCTTCGCTGTATCTCAATTATTTCAGTGTAGGACATTTAACGTGTATGAAAATTGTGCATCAAAGTTTCACCTTTACATAAGGTAACAAAGCTATTGTCCTTTAAAAGAAAAAAAAAAATCTTTTTGGTATTTCTAGAATAGTTGATTTAACGACAAACGCAACAAAGATTTAGCGACGAGAATAACTCGGGATCAAGACTTGACATTCATTATGATAATAAGAAACATTGAAATGGGGAATACCTCATAAACGTCAAATTGAATGAAAAATTTAACTTGATGACTGTGACGTGCCACGTCTTTGTCATACAATACTGCCTTTGAATGAGACAGCACGGTATTTAATCTATCATTGCGTATGTTTTCATTTGAAAGGGCACTACCCACAAAAAACATTCCAATTAATTTAATAAAAGAATTCAGATGGGGTGCACATGGTTCTATATAAAGTATGATTCTATTATTGATGTCAGCATTTTATAATTTTGTGTGGATTTGAGTTAGGTTCTGAGAGTAGATATTGTTTTTTTATACTAACAGAATAAAATTAGTTTATTTTTTTGATTAAGCATGGGCTTTTCGTGCCGATGCGATGGTCGGTTTGAGCCCACAGTAGTGACGCGTTTATCTTCATTGAAAATTGATTATACCCATATAAAGCCCACAGTATAAAAATAGGTAAAAGCGTGAAGATGTTGATTATAGGAGAACGCCAGTTCAACGTTTGGACAATTTAAAAAATAAATAACGTAACCAACACGGTCAACGCAAATTAGCACAGTTTGCTTGTAATATCCAAGTATATACCAAGTTTGATAAAAAAAAAAATGGTTGGTGGTTCAAAAAACCTTACTTTGTTTGCTGAATAAATTCTTGAAAAACTAAACCCTTTTTTAATAATATTATTTTGGAACCACCCTTTATTTTTGGGATGTGATAATCTCTTCATATCTGGGATTTCAAAAAGAGGGTGAAACTGTTCCCCTGCCGTCATGTCCCAAATTTTCTACAATACATCAGAATGATTAACATATGAAACGTACACGCACACGCACACACACACACACACACACACACACACACACACACACACACACACACACACACAATTGTTCAAACTCTCACCCAAATATTCAGTTTTTCTCTTATATTCTTTTTGTATTTGTTAAAATAATTATTCGAAAAGAATGACAACGAGGTGGAAAGCAAATATTAAGTCAAGTGGAGAGAAAAATATTATTTGCTGAAAGGGTTGAAAGTCAGTGACAGAAGAGGAAAAGCATGTGACTGAATTCAAGTGGGGGTTTAATATCAAAAATAAATTTAATTATAAGAAAAAGAAGAATAAAAAAAATGTTGGAAATTTTTAAACTTTCTCTTTTGACTTTCTGCTAATAATGAACACAATTATTAAATTAATTTTCATGAATTTCATTTGGTGGAAACAATTGATTCGTTGGCTATCCAAATTTTTGTTTGCGGTACAGAAAATGTAATTGAAAATAAATCAGTACTCTAGGAGTAATAGAGACATGCTTCCTTAAAAACATTCGATAGTTCGGAGATGCCTGACTGGGAATGTAAAGCTTAGCAAAATGAAGTTGGTGGTCATATAATCATCGGGTAATGACCGATATCCTGGGTTGGCTCCGTATGAGGACAGAACTGTCCCTATAAGGACACTATTATTAAAGCATTTTGAAAGGAACTCAATTTCGAATAAAGCCTTTCAGCTTTGAGGATCGCTGTGCAATATCTTTCTATGTTTTATCTCTTTTACTCTATATTTTTTATTACTGTTATATTTTTTAATGCATTTTTGAGTTTAGTTATGGAAAAACAAATAGTATAATGATCTGTCCCTATAAGGACACTATTATTAAAGCATTTTGAAAGGAACTCAATTTCGAATAAAGCCTTTCAGCTTTGAGGATCGCTGTGCAATATCTTTCTATGTTTTATCTCTTTTACTCTATATTTTTTATTACTGTTATATTTTTTAATGCATTTTTGAGTTTAGTTATGGAAAAACAAATAGTATAATGATCATATGAACGTAATCCAACCATACCAAAAATGGATTAGTACTTCACCAAGGCTCTCCTTGCCCATCCAATCATTTTCCGCGATGAACACAGGCTCTGCCGTATACGTTAATATAAAGTATGTCCCAGATGTCCTAGCGGAGCCCTGTAACTTTTGAATGGGTTGGAATTTTTGAATTCTAATTTATGCTATTAGGGATAGAAAAGGGGCCAGGGCCATTCGATTGGTGATAATAAAATACAGGTTCGATCACTGGAAACGGCATTTTTTTAACAAAAGTTTTGGTTTCTCAAGAATTTTAAGATAAAGTCGGAATAAAAAAAAAATTGAAGAAAAAAAGTCAGGGGCGGAGAAATAATTAGGGGTGGCCTGCATAACGGCCCCGTTCTCGAGCTTCGATGTAAAAAATCAAATATTGTGTTCCGAAAAAGGTTACTCTATACTGAAATCATGAAAAGTATACATTTTTATAAGGGTTGTAAACTGATAAAGTCAAATCTCATTTTTCTTCGGGAGGTTAAATTCAGACCGTTCAGAAAACGGTGTTTCCTAAAGTCTAATGTAAGGTTATGATTTAGTACAAACAGTAGAGTGTAACCTAAATATGGAAATAATTTAGCAAAAAGTAACTAAAATTCTCATTTCTTTCACATTAAGGTCATAGGAATGAGAAATTTTCAATACAATTACATAATAATAACTCGTATTCTAAACCTACATATAGTATTTGTATTGAACATTTCTCATTTGGCACCCCTTTAAAAGAAATGAGACGGTTAATATTTGTTCGATACGACTAGATTAGTCTACGTTAAAAATGGTGACGTCACTTCTATCTTCGGTGACGTCATGAATCTATGCACCTTTGATTGACAACCTTCAACCAGTTCGAGTCATTCATCACTATCAATTTTAGAAGCGTCCAGGTGAGTCATCTTTTTTGTGCTCAGTGTTTGGAAACTTTAATGTGATATTGCACCAGCGCATTACCGAACAATATTTATTGTTTTATAATTTTTAAGTTACATTCTACTGTTTGTACTAAATTGTAACTCCAGACTCTAGTCTTTCTATCCGAAAACGCCCGTTTCCTAAACGGCCTGATTTTCACCTGCTGAGAGAAAAAAGAGACTTGACTTTTGACAGTTTACGACAATAATAAAAATGAAAATGTGTAATTTTGATGATTTCAGTAGATAAGTAAACTTTTTGTCACAATAATTGAAATCAAAGCTCGAAACCCGAGCCGTTGTATAGGTTGTAATATAGGGCCCCTGATTTTTTTTTTTTTTTAAAAAAAAAGGAAATGTTTTATTCCAATTTTCATATTAGAAAATAATAAAATTGGTACCATTCCACTTAAAATTCTTGAGAAAGCAAAACTTTTGTTTAAAAAATGGCATTTTCAAGGATCGAACCTCGATTTTACTCTCATCAATCGAATGGCCAAGGCCCCTTTGCTATCCCTACTATCAATCAGAATTAAAAAATTCTAAGCCATTCAAAAGTTACAGGGCCTCTGCTAGGACTTCTGGGACATACTGTATTCCAGAAATAAGTGATGTTTTCCTGATAGATGCCGATTGCTAAATGTAGTGCTAGTAATTTTATGATTAGTTAACCTTTCCTTGAGTAAGTTTCAGTAACGTCAAAGTTAGACTCTCCGCTTATTATTAAATTAGAATGGCCATCTGCAGGAATTCCCTAAAAGCGTTTTTCGCATTTGTGGATATGAAACACAAAGCACTCTATATACTCCCCAAAAATCAAAAGAGATTAAATTATTTGAAACTTTAAAGGACTTAACAAACAAATGTAAAAAGCTTTTTAAAAAGGATACGCATCATGTATTAGTGATTTTATAAATTTTATTGTGCAGGCGCCGGTACTTGGTTTGACAGCAAAAAGCACAGCTTTGCCGAACAATACCACTGAACCATTCACATATCAGTGTGAATGATTCACATATCAGTGTGAATCATCAAATAGAAGATAGTCCATTTGCTTTCTAAAGATGACTCTGGATATTATCCAGGATGAGATACCTGGATATTATCCAGGATTAGATACGTAGATATTATCCAGGTTGATATTATCCATAGTAAATTGGGCAAGAACTCTCGAGTCTCCAATTTTAGTGTGATGACCGGTAGATACGAGACTACGAAGAATTTTAAAATAATATATTCCGATATTTATAATGTTTTTCATTTCATGGTAAATCGTAATGAATAAACATACCAAGCATTATCATAAATCGTCTAGTTAAAACTAGACCTCACATCGCTCGGTCAATATATTCACATCAGTTGGATGCCTACATCGATTCAAGATTAGGTGATTATATACTGCTAGTTCTTGTAGTCGTATCATACCTACATCGAGATTAGGTGATTATAGACTACTAGTCCTTGTAGTCGTATCATACCTTCATCGAGATTAGGTGATTATGTACTACTAGTCCTTGTAGTCGTATCATACCTTCATCGAGATTAGGTGATTATGTACTACTAGTCCTTGTATTCGTATCATATACCTACATCGAGATTAGGTGATTATAGACTACTAGTCCTTGTAGTCGTATCATACCTACATCGAGATTAGGTGATTATAGACTACTAGTTCTTGTATTCGTATCATACCTACATCGAGATTAGGTGATTATAGACTACTAGTCCTGGTAGTCGTATCATACCTACATCGAGATTAGGTGATTATAGACTACTAGTCCTTGTAGTGGTATCATACCTACATCGAGATTAGGTGATTATAGACTACTAGTCCTTGTAGTCGTATCATACCTACATCGAGATTAGGTGATTATACTACTAGTTCTTGTAGTCGTATCAACCTACACTGAGATTAGGTGATTATATAGTACTAGTCCTTATAGTGGTATCATACCTACATCAAGATTAGGTGATTATGTAGTACTAGTCCTTGTAGTGGTATCATACCTACATCAAGATTAGGTGATTATAGACTATTAGTTCTTGTAGCCGTATCAGCGCAGCACTACTTTTTGACAGATTATTAGGTACGTTACATAACTTTGTAAAAGTCGTATTAAAATTATTTTGTTGTCTCTGTCAGTATACTAGTAAACTATTATCCTGTCACCGACGGCATGTTGGAACTGTTACACTGAAATGAATTTAAATGCATGCTAATTGAAAATGTCGCGACAATTTTAATTTGACGCCGAACGACACTATGGCGACGAGTAGACTTCGGACAAAGAGTTATTGTCATCGCTACTTTCCCTTGAGAACGCCAATGTTGACGGCTAGTGACATTTGTTCCATTGATTTTATCAAACCAATAAAAAATTTGTCCCCAAAACTATTGATTCAAAACGTTAAGACTTTGTTGTGTAACCGGGGTGCTATCTATTTTTTTATACGTTTATTTTTCAGATAGAAAGTCCACGTATCTGAGCATATTAGTCACCCGGTATTTTTCTATAATGCCCATTTTTTTAAAATTGGATGGATACGAACGAGTCCAGAAATACTTTCCCTTTTTCTGTTTTGTTGTGGTTTTAATGGGCTTGCTGTCCGAACATTACATCATACAACAATAATGTTATTATATGTGAACAATAAATATTAAGTCCCTCTCCAATATCAAATAATGTATTTTTGTAATTTCAGCTCAGTAGTTGATATATGGATAAGCTGCGTCCACAGAATAATGCTTATTGGGATACCGATTGCTAAACCGTATCTAATTTGTTACTAAATTCAATAATTGGTCGATTTTTTTAGAATAATAATACAATTAGTAGGAATTCGTGTAAACGTACAATATACAACTACGAATTGTTAACATAATAGTAGAAATCACAATTTTCAATAAAGAAATATCAACAGCAAAAAAACTACTTGTAGTTCTGTGAAGCCTTCACTCATTTAAAATAGTCCTCATGGGGCTTTGTGGATAGGGGACTTAAAAAGGATGCATCCAAGGCATCCAAGCCCGGGTCGTAAAAGATATTCTTTCAATTATCCAAGCAGAAAGCAAGGAGAATTATTCGTAAAAAATCTTTAGTATCAAGAACTTATGACGAGTTGTTGAAACCAGCAACCAGCCCCACGGCTGTTAACCTATGATGATAACATGGGACCCTGAAAATAGCATTCAGCCAATTACATGAACCTAATAAATACCCATTTAATTTTTTAGCTGATGAGTAAGTCCGAATTGATCCTAATATTATTTTTAAAAAGTACAATTAGTAGGAATTTCCAGATTTAGTGTCACTAGAACAGGACAAGCGTCTGAGAGTTGTTGTAACACAACTAGACTTCTTTTGGTAAATAAGTTAAGTTGAGATTTTTTCAGGTTATCATATAAGAGTAGTTGATGCTTGATCCTGGCCCAGGATGTGGACATGTTTTATTGATTTATATCGTTATCTTCTTTGCCCTAATAATCATTTTCCATTAGACTGGGTGAGGTCAATGTGGGTAGCTGGTGTGCTAGTTTCCAACGAATGGAGGGTAAAACCCTCGCCTTGAATGACCAATAGATGTTAAAGAGACGTTAAGTCAAATTAAAAAAAAAAAAAACTATTATTTAGTAACTACTTACAGAAATCGGAATTGGTTTTTAGTGTTATAATATATGTCACTTAGATCTTACTAACTTTTTTTTCACGCGGAAATAATCTGGATTATATAATATATTTGTTAACAGTGACATCTTGTGAAGATGTATAAACGGGTCAGTCTTGTGTGCCCTATACCCCGAGGAAGTTGCTGAGTAAGTGGTGACATTATCTAATATCTGGACGCAGTAGCGGCTCGTCAATATTTTGTCCGGAGGGGCTACATTATATATAAACATAAATTTATATTTACCTACCTGGAGACTGAGACACATATAATTGTTTAAATAGCCAGCGTCTATGGCACGTTAAATACAACAGTTCCCGTTAGATCACTGAAGATAAGTAACGTCCAGCGAGATGTACCATGTGGGTGTTCACGTGGGTTCGCGCCCTCGTGATGCTGGCTATTTTTCCGGCTCAACCCAGGCTGGCTAAGGTCAATGTGGGTGGCTGGTTTGCACATTTCCATCAAATGGAGGGTGAAACCCCGTCTTGAATGACCAATAGATGTTAAAGAGACGTTAAGCCAAATTAAAAAAGTAAAAAAAGATTTAAATAAATGTGTCTCAGCTTAATTTAATTCTAGAAAACACTAAACACTGTCTCTAAATTTATATTTATAAACATAAAACATATAAACCGTAAGAAAAGGTTTATTTAACTTTCGTTTATTTAGCTAGCATTATACTTTATAATAAAATAAAATATTTTATAAAACTAGTACGTAATTTAAGATATTCGTTTATTTATGATGTATTTCAAATATTCAAATTTCAAAAGATTATTATTATTTACTGCGCGATAAGAGATCGTTTATTTATGACGAATTTCGTTTATTTATCATGGGATTACACTTCAACCTAATTATTATTGTTTACTCCCGATAAGATAAGAGATAACAAAAAATCAACTCTATGAGATTTTGAGGTTAGCTTTGGAAGAGAAAAAAAAACTAGAAATTTGCTCCATATGACAGAGAAAGAAAACAAAAAAAGTCCCTTTCAAGTTGGCTGCATATTAAATGACAGAAAATGAAAGAAAAAAATCCCACTCAAATTTTATTAGACCCAGTTGGAGACCACTGATTATATTTTGTGAATTTTGATACCCCATGACTTTTGGGCAGGCTCATTTTTTGATTTTAGACATGCTAATGATACCTGAATATATTCGATATTCGAATAATGATATTCGAATTCTAATGTAAATTTTCTTCAGTTTTGGAGCTATAAGCTTAGCGCCCGTTATATTATATACTCACTGTGAGACATGGTGAACATACGATATTTTTTTTGTAGGTGAACAGCAGAAATTTTAAGCAACTCGCAAATTTAAAAGGATATATTTTTCAAGTTTTTTCCCTTTTTGGCGGAAGAAGAATACTTTGGTAGGTATAAAATTAAATTACAAACAAAATATTTTTATGCTTTCTTTTCTGTAATTTTTGGGGGGGCTGTGCCCTTTTGCCCTTAAGGAGCAGCCGCCACTGTCTGGACGTATCTTAAATTATTATCAGATATGGTTTTGTGTATTTTCGCTTTCCACAAATTACAATAATAGGATTTTGTTATTTAGCCTTCTATACATGTATTGCTAAGCCAGAATCGCAAAGACCTTTGTTAGTGTTCGAGTGATCATAAATTAAATGTTACTAACATTATTGCCGACCATCTACGTGAATGAAAGAAAATTAATCAATTAATTTAGAGGTTTTCACATTCTGATATGATAAGCTTTAACAATTTCACTCACATATCTGAATTATGATGGTGGAGCATTTTGACGATTATAACGTACTGTGTATAATGAGGGTATTGCGGTCTCCTGGTCATATTGAAGTAACCTTTTCACATCAAGTGGCAGCATAATGTCTAAAGGTAACCGCATACGGATTGGATGAAATCTGTAACATTTCCAAATCCATCTATAGAAAGGATCTGATTATTAGATTAGTTGACAAGGTCTTCGGAACGAATAGAATTCCTTAGGAATATTATTACTTCGTTCAAATTTATGAAAAACAATGCTGTGAAGTTTGTGAGGTTATGTTCTAGGATTGTAAATCTTCAGACCAAGTTGTGAAGATGTCCATTTCCATGTCTATAAGGTCAAACAAGGGCCGGATCCACGGGGGGACTGTGGGAGAGTTCCACCTCCACAAGTTCTATTAATAGGTAAAACGTTATCCTTTAATGACACATTATTACCAATAAATGCAGTTGCTTTCCTTATTCCCCCCCCCCCCAAAAAAAAAAATTACCCTGAATCCGACCCTGGGTTACACTATCTTCAAAGAAGATAGTGCGATATCCTCTTAGAAAACAATAAATGACCAGAAACCTGTGCGTACTAAAAAATCCCAAACCCCGACAGCATGTTTCACTGTCTTCAGGTTTTTGGCCGATATAGCCTACAAACGTTTCTTTACCCCTAGACTTGGGGGAAATATTTTGCTTTTAGGGGGGCTAAATTAACCTGAAAAAAGCAATACCCATAAAGCCTACCTTAACCTTTAATAATTATTATAACTTACACGGAATTTTCAGTGAATTATTTTAACGTGTACTTGCAGATGTAGATTTACATACTCGTACATGTAGATTGCAGAATTTGTCTCAACGTAAATTCCTCTTACTATTGTATATAATTTTAATTTGTTACTGAATTTTCCCCTTCCCTCAAATTTATCATTTCTTATCTTGTTGTTCATTGAGGAATAAAAGTATTATTTTGTTTACTTATCTTCATCTAGCATAGCTCTAGAAAAAGAAGAGAACATAAATGGTTCCAACATCGAGTAGAAAATAAAAGTTTAAACTCATACGAGAATATGAGCTAAGTAAAGTTTCTTATCGGGCTGACTGCATGTAGGATGCTGTATGAAACTTTCATGGAGAGCTCACTACTGTCTTCAAGTTGGGAATTCTGTTTTTCTTACCTCTCCTTTATATATTTTCTTACATCTAAACTTTGCTCTCTAGATTTTATTTGGAAAATTTTTAGGGTCGAATTAAAAAATATTTTTGAATTTTCTTCTATGACAAATGTCAAACCTTTCTATATGGACTCATACTTAATTAGCTCCATAGCATTTGCAGTTTCGTTACATCCAGTAATGAGTAATGTAAGTTATTGACGGGCAAAGTGAATTATGCATATTGTCCAAATTTGGGGAAAATAATAAAAATACAATCAAGATTTCATGTAACCATATCATATGGATTGGTGTTCATATCATAGGTACATGGCCAAATAAAAGTAAGCACACATGGATTAGTGTTCATATAATCGAGGTATGATCGTAAAACGTGGGATAATATGAACACCTTAAGTACATTTTTATGGTTTGCTGATTTGGATTTTTTTCCCTAATTATTACTTTTTCCCAAAAGAGTTTAATGACTCCTTTACAGTCATCTCTTGAACTCGAAATGGACATTCTTTCTTCCCAATATAACAAAGTGTATTATGAAACTGCTCAAGGCTCTTTTGAATTATTTTGTTTTTCTTTTGATGGATTGTATGTGACTTTTCCTTTTACTCTTCAGTAAGCAGGATTTACTGGAAGAAGTTTTCATAAAATCCTTTCAAATATTTCCTTTACATTGGACGCAGAAAATGTTCTCCTTTTGTATGATTTTCATGTATAATATTCATATCCTTTAAAAAAAAAAAAAAATGGAACACACGTGTTGGAAGCTCTTTTCAGATCTAAATATAGATAGCCATTAATATCCCGGGACCATTGTAAACTCAGGGAACCACACATTTCCATTCATCTCCAGCGCAATTTGCTAATACTAAAAGACAAAATTATTTCAGAATTATAGTTATTCTGGTTAAATTACATCGTTAAGCCGATGTTTCCTCCTCCCTTCGATTGCGAGGTCTGTTTGTGATTGATCACGAATTTCTTTTATTCTTACATTTTACGTTTCAAAGTATACGTAGAATACAAAAGTCACAGTCAATTTTTTTTTAATAGCTCGTTTTCGTAAGTGGCACTTTTGCTAAATTAATAATGATTTAGAGCCAGCATGTATGGCACGTTGAATAGACCAGTTCCCGTTCGATCACTGAAGTTCAGCAACATCCATCGAGGTTGTTCCATGTGGGTGTCCACGTGGGTTCGCACCCTCGTGATGCTGGTTATTTTTCCGGCCCAACCCAGGCTGGGTGAGGTCAATGTAGGTGGCTGGTTTGCACATTTCCATCAAATGGAGGGTGAAACCCCCGTCTTGAATGACCAATAGATGTTAAAGAGACGTTAAAACCAAATTAAAAAAAAAATGATTTAGTTTTTTGTTTATTGCAATAATTACAATTCCAATTACCAAAATAAGCAGTTTAGTTTGGTGTTAGCAGTAGATATGTTTCCGTAGTAGATAAATATAAACTTACTTCAAAGTTGACAACTTTTTTGTGGTACTGGACGATCTGTCAAGCATGAATAACTTCACTATACCAATCAACACCCATCTTTTATCTGAAAACTGGAATAAATTTTATCTTGACCAGTGTTGCACTTTCTTTCTTTTTTTTTCTCTTTTTTCATAAATCATGTCGATTTTTTTCCTTACTAGTCTCAAAGTATACTAACAACAACGGAAAATGAAAACTTATTTTCCTGAAAGCTATAAATTAAAGAATTGTTTGTTAAAAGTTTATACTTTTTGCTGTTTAAACTTTTCCATATCAAAATATGAAACTAATAGCAAACTGTAGGTTGCCCCCGAACAATTTTGTTATTATTTATGTTTTGTTACATATTAATGTACTTGAAATTTATTCCAAGTGAGTGAATTGAAACGAAAGCAACGATTATGATATTTGATGGCAGGCTACTCATAAATAAGACTCTGCAGAACACCATAAATCAAATCATTGCCGGAGTCAAAATGTGTAAAGTTTATTTTAATGAAGCCAAAATCCGGTTCAACATTATGGTTGATTTGGTTTGAGAGAACTTGTCGGTGTTATTCTTTCAGTAAAAACGATTTTTCATTCCATATTGTTCTGGACAACTTGACTGTTTAACCCTAGATTGTTTGGGCTAATTTTTAATTTGTTAAAAAGAAGCATTAAAAATAGTTAGAATAGTTCTCTTATATCGCTGAGTTTGCTGACTTGTTCTTTAACTTTAATCTGAGCGCACGGCAGTGCGCCAGGCCAAGTTCCGGAAAGCACCAGTGTATCTTTACACGAAGCAATTCATCAGGTTTTTCACACCGTCAGATATCCGGTTCTACAGGGGATAGGTCATTGAAATTTTGAACATACATTCCGTAGTATAGTACAATACTACAGGATAAACTTCAAAAGTTAATTCTAACCCGGACGGGAGATACGTAATTTCAAAGTTTGCACTTTTGGATACTCACTGACTGACTGACATATTGACTGATTCACTCATCATCAAAAGTTTCAGGCACTTCCCGTATACCTAGAGCGCTGAAATTTTGCATGAAGTTAGCAATTGACATCCACGTAAAGGGAAAAATCCGAAAA
>CM022874.1:24954465-24990875 GCA_012654025.1 Pachypsylla venusta | reverse complement strand
GGTGATATCGAGAAAAAGAAAAATATGGGTCGGGCTTTTTGCCCAAAGATGACCTGTGCCAAATTTCATCAAAATCGGACCAGTGGTTTGGCTTCCGGAGCTCTGCACACGATTTCGTACGTACGTGGAACGTCGGAATTTTTTTTTTTTTTGGCCCCATGGCTCCAAATATTTTCAAAATTCAAAAATGACCCAAAATTTTGAAAATATGGCCCAAAAGCAATATGGCCGAATATATTTGATCTTTATTTTGGCCTTTGGCTTCCCGTTAAACGATTTTTTGTGCCAAAATATGTCTAAAATTTCTGCACGAATACAATACTTTATCTTCTATGGAAGAGAAAGTAAAAATTATCTTGTTGTTTCGTGGATTACTAGAAATTTTATGACAGCGTTCACCATCAATAGTTAATTAAGATTAAGGTCCAGCAACTATACAAAGTCCACCCCTATTGGAATGTCTTCACCAAATGATGCAATCCTGGAACACCACCATACACCTAACAACAAATCAAACTTTTATAACCAGGGAGATTTCTTGAGTCCATTGTGGTTTTGCCTAGCATTAAATCCGCTTTCAAAAATGTTCAATAGTTCGAAAATAGGATACACCTTGAACAACAAAGTAAAACACACCCTCTCACACCATCAGTTATAAATGGATGACTTGAAACTAATCGCAGTATACCATGATCAACTGAAAGAACTAGTCGGAATAGTGGAACAGTTCTCCAGAGACATATGTAAATAGTATGGGCTTGACAAATGCACGGTGATAAATATCGAAAAAGGAAAGTGCCAAACCGGCGAAATTCAAATTAAAGGAGGAGTTTTACAATGGAAAAATATACGGAAAGCCGAAAAAAAAACAGATGGAACCTATACGTTTGTAACGTTTGTTACTTTTTTTGAATTTTCCCACCAAATTTACCAAATGCGATTCAACGATGCGACAAGTTTGCCACAGTTACATTTGATTGTTCACAGTGGGGCTGTTGGATTAGGGACAAAATGTGGCATTTATCGTATTTCGGTACTTGATGACTTTTTTGCTTCCAAAAATCATTTTATCTAGTGTAAATTTAAGTTGCCCCTTCCGTGCTGCATACTCTCGAGAATTTCTAGGGGGGGGGGGCAGCTGCCCCCCCTTCCTACGCCCATGATAGTCGGTAGCTTTGCTTACTCTTGACGTACGTATATCTACCGACATGCTTGATCGGTAGCTTTGCTTACTCTTTACGTACTTATATCTACCGACATGCTTGATAACTTGATATTGCACAATTCATGATATTCATATATTATCTTCATTTTATATTATCTTGATCTGTTTCAGGTAAGCTTTCATTTTTTATACCTATCTGATTCGTTGAGTGGTACTTGTGTTTTTCTATGCACAATGTTACACAGTTTTATTTGGTAAGTGAATTGATGCTTCGTTTACTCGTTTCAGATATTTTAATTTTAATTTTAAATCTTATTTACCTTATTATTGTTCCTGATTTAACTTAAGAAAAATACCTGGAATTCACCATTCAAAACCATACGCAAAAACTTCAAGAAAATTATATTTTCTTTTTTTCACAGGATCAGAAAATATAAAATTCACTGGATCTTGGTTCACATCCTAATTATTTCAGGTTATCTTACAGTCTCGTAATAATAATAAAACTCAACACGAAAAATTTTGTTTCACGAAAATGGGATATCGTTATATATTGATGGATGCCCTCCCCAAAATCATAGGTCATCCTATGACCTTACCCCATCCTATTGTTTTGAAAAATTATGGAACTTAAAATTTCTGATTTTTTTGAGTGATATAATAGAACTGGCAGAATGGGAACGTTCGTGGCTCAACGGATGAAAAGAAAGGATGGGTCTGATATTTTTTAAATATTTACGCGACTCGTTTTGTTGTTGTTTTGAAGAGGCGTTTCTTGAAATGTCAGCTAAGGTTAATAATGAAATATTAGCACCGAGTATCACCAGACACTGGGGAAAATGAATGAGGTTATACAAGTCAGGAGCTCCCTAATTATTAACAAGACGCGAGATCTTACTTCTTTAATAATATTATACGGGGGCTACGTGTACATTCTCACGTGGTTACAATAATTGCACCCACAGTATCTGCAGAACTCCTCACAGTATCTTCAGAATTATTATTTCATAATCATAGTTATATTCCTATACAATACTGATTTCATCGCTATAGGTGACTTAATGCTAACGACCAGTTGTTTAATGTAGCGGCCTTAATATTACCAATCGACCATAAAACCCACTAATAACCAAAACCTTCATTTTTTAAAAAATATTTTATGACTTGCATTTGACTCTGTAATTATTATTTGCACATAACCTGGCAAAGTTTGCAGCTCGAGCAAATTTTTTGTTGCATCTTTTATCATATATCACTCTCCATGTCTAGAACATTATGTTCTAATAATACCTAACCTGGCAAAGTTTGCAGCTTAAGCAAATTTTTTGTTCCATCCTATATTATATATCACTCTCCATGTCTAGAACATTATGTTCTAATACCTAACCTGGCAAAGTTTGCAGCTTAAGCAAATTTTTTGTTGCATCCTATATTATATATCACTCTCCATGTCTAGAACATTATGTTCTAATATCTAACCTGGCAAAGTTTGCACGCAGCTTGAGCAAATTTTTTGTTGCATCCTATATTATATATCACTCTCCATGTCTAGAACATTATGTTCTAATATCTAACCTGGCAAAGTTTGCAGCTTGAGCAAATTTTTTTTTGTATCCTATATTATATATCACTCTCCATGTCTAGAACATTATGTTCTAATATCTAACCTGGCAAAGTTTGCACGCAGCTTGAGCAAATTTTTTGTTGCATCCTATATTATATATCACTCTCCATGTCTAGAACATTATGTTCTAATATCTAACCTGGCAAAGTTTGCAGCTTGAGCAAATTTTTTTTTGTATCCTATATTATATATCACTCTCCATGTCTAGAACATTATGTTCTAATATCTAACCTGGCAAAGTTTGCACGCAGCTTGAGCAAATTTTTTGTTGCATCCTATATTATATATCACTCTCCATGTCTAGAACATTATGTTCTAATATCTAACCTGGCAAAGTTTGCAGCTTGAGCAAATTTTTTTTTGTATCCTATATTATATATCACTCTCCATGTCTAGAACATTATGTTCTAATATCTAACCTGGCAAAGTTTGCACGCAGCTTGAGCAAATTTTTTGTTGCATCCTATATTATATATCACTCTCCATGTCTAGAACATTATGTTCTAATATCTAACCTGGCAAAGTTTGCAGCTTGAGCAAATTTTTTTTTGTATCCTATATTATATATCACTCTCCATGTCTAGAACATTATGTTCTAATATCTAACCTGGCAAAGTTTGCACGCAGCTTGAGCAAATTTTTTGTTGCATCCTATATTATATATCACTCTCCATGTCTAGAACATTATGTTCTAATATCTAACCTGGCAAAGTTTGCAGCTTGAGCAAATTTTTTTTTGTATCCTATATTATATATCACTCTCCATGTCTAGAACATTATGTTCTAATATCTAACCTGGCAAAGTTTGCACGCAGCTTGAGCAAATTTTTTGTTGCATCCTATATTATATATCACTCTCCATGTCTAGAACATTATGTTCTAATATCTAACCTGGCAAAGTTTGCAGCTTGAGCAAATTTTTTTTTGTATCCTATATTATATATCACTCTCCATGTCTAGAACATTATGTTCTAATATCTAACCTGGCAAAGTTTGCACGCAGCTTGAGCAAATTTTTTGTTGCATCCTATATTATATATCACTCTCCATGTCTAGAACATTATGTTCTAATATCTAACCTGGCAAAGTTTGCAGCTTAAGCAAATTTTTTTTTGTATCCTATATTATATATCACTCTCCATGTCTAGAACATTATGTTCTAATATCTAACCTGGCAAAGTTTGCACGCAGCTTGAGCAAATTTTTTTTTGCATCCTATATTATATATCACTCTCCATGTCTAGAACATTATGTTCTAATATCTAACCTGGCAAAGTTTGCAGCTTAAGCAAATTTTTTTTTGTATCCTATATTATATATCACTCTCCATGTCTAGAACATTATGTTCTAATATCTAACCTGGCAAAGTTTGCATGCAGCTTAAGCAATTTTTTTTTTTGTATCCTATATTATATATCACTCTCCATGTCTAGAACATTATGTTCTAATACCTAACCTGGCAAAGTTTGCACGCAGCTTGAGCAAATTTTTTTTTGTATCCTATATTATATATCACTCTCCATGTCTAGAACATTATGTTCTAATATCTAACCTGGCAAAGTTTGCATGCAGCTTAAGCAATTTTTTTTTTTGTATCCTATATTATATATCACTCTCCATGTCTAGAACATTATGTTCTAATACCTAACCTGGCAAAGTTTGCACGCAGCTTGAGCAAATTTTTTGTTGCATCCTATATTATATATCACTCTCCATGTCTAGAACATTATGTTCTAATATCTAACCTGGCAAAGTTTGCAGCTCGAGCAATTTTTTTTTTTTGTATCCTATATTATATATCACTCTCCATGTCTAGAACATTATGTTCTAATATCTAACCTGACAAAGTTTGCACGCAGCTTGAGCAAATTTTTTGTTGCATCCTATATTATATATCACTCTCCATGTCTAGAACATTATGTTCCAATATCTAAACTGGCTAAGTTTGCATGCAGCTTAAACAAATTTTTTGTTGCATCCTAATTATATATCACTCTCCATGTCTAGAACATTATGTTCTAATATCTAACCTGGCAAAGTTTGCACGCAGCTTGAGCAAATTTTTTGTTGCATCCTATATTATATATCACTCTCCATGTCTAGAACAATATGTTCTAATATCTAACCTGACAAAGTTTGCAGCTTAAGCAAATTTTTTTTTGTATCCTATATTATTATATTATATATCACTCTCTATGTCTAGAACATTATGTTCTAATATCTAACCTGGCAAAGTTTGCAGCTTAAGCAAATTTTTTTTTGTATCCTATATTATATTTCACTCTCCATGTCTAGAACATTATGTTCTAATATCTAACCTGGCAAAGTTTGCAGCTCGAGCAAATTTTTTTTTGTATCCTATATTATATATCACTCTCCATGTCTAGAACATTACGTTCTAATACCTAACCTGGCAAAGTTTGCATGCAGCTTGAGCAAATTTTTTGTTGCATCCTATATTATATATCACTCTCCATGTCTAGAACATTATGTTCTAATATCTAAACTGGCTAAGTTTGCATGCAGCTTAAGCAAATTTTTTGTTGCATCCTAATTATATATCACTCTCCATGTCTAGAACATTATGTTCTAATATCTAACCTGGCAAAGTTTGCACGCAGCTTGAGCAAATTTTTTTGTTGCATTCTATATTATATATCACTCTCCATGTCTAGAACATTATGTTCTAATATCTAACCTGGCAAAGTTTGCAGCTTAAGCAAATTTTTTTTTGTATCCTATATTATTATATTATATATCACTCTCTATGTCTAGAACATTATGTTCTAATATCTAACCTGGCAAAGTTTGCAGCTTAAGCAATTTTTTTTTGTATCCTATATTATATATCACTCTCCATGTCTAGAACATTATGTTCTAATATCTAACCTGGCAAAGTTTGCATGCAGCTTAAGCAATTTTTTTTTTGTATCCTATATTATATATCACTCTCCATGTCTAGAGCATTATGTTCTAATATCCAACCTGGCAAAGTTTGCAGCTCGAGCAAATTTTTTTTTGTATCCTATATTATATATCACTCTCCATGTCTAGAACATTATGTTCTAATATCTAACCTGGCAATGTTTGCATGCAGCTTAAGCAAATTTTTTATTGTATCCTATATTATATATCACTCTCCAAGTTTTCAGATTCAGCAAATCTTTCGTTCAACCCCGTATCATATATCATGCTCCTCGTCGGGTGCAGTATCTTCGTACTTTTTTATTTATGTGCATAAATTCCAAGTGTTTCAATTAACAGACAGTATTATAGCTTCTCTGCCGCTCCTTTACTCTCTTCAACATCTTTTTTCAATGAATTAGTCACTCACATAACCTAGAAATTGCTATCACTTGTCCCTTTGTTTTCTTACGCTCTGCACTAGAATTTGTTCAGAATGTTCATATTTTTTTTCTTTTTTGATTTTTCTATTAGTCTCTATATCACACATTAATAAGAGTGTAGTTTGGTGCAGTTGTTCACATTTGGATTTCAATTCAGTGTCGAAAAGACGGCGACGGTGATAAGAAGACCTATACTGCTTATGGTGTTTGAGTTAAATTATAGAGAGAATTATAAATGCTTCCTTTATTTAGAGACATTTCAATATTTCCGAATATAACACGATCAGAAACCCAGAAAATATTAGTTTTAACTAAATTTTAATGAATCAAAGAATGCCAATGTTAAAATCACGCCCCGACACTGAACTCCGGTATTTTCTTGTATCAATTTAAATTACATAATTTTTGAAATGAGGTCCATAACCTCATATAGATTGCTACTTCCTTTTCTACGAAGCCATAGCCTCATAAAGATTATACATACTTAATATGGAGAACATCTAATGTGATTATCAATAACTCCTCCCTGGAGGTTATCAGGGATTCCGAGGTGATTAATTTTCTTGAGATAAACTGTGGGCGATATATATGTTTAGTATAGGTAACTCTGTGGAAAAATACTTGAAAGTGAAGTTTTCAGATAGGAGACTACTTGACAGGAAAATTACTAGAAACTGGAATTGAGTTTATCTCACTTCTTATTATAATTTTGACCTATTATAATTTTTATAACAGGAAGCACCTATTATAATTTTGATCCATTCAGGATCAAAATTATAATAGGTGCTTTATGGACGCACTTCGCCATCTCCGTTTAAGAGTGTATTGGGTAGCGTGAATGATATAATATGTGTTAAGCCCTTTCCTATCAAATAAATCTTGTGGTAACATTGGACTGGAGTTGGATCGGAACGGTGCTTGATATATAAGTTTGTCTCGATCCCGATCTTGTGTTTTTATTGGTGTTCATTCCATCGAGGCATAGCCGTATAAAAACGTGACATTCTGTGCACATTAATTTCTCCATTGTTTTTCAAGTCATTACTCTCCTTTCATTTAAAATGTGAGGAAGTGTGTCCTCTTTGAAACGAAACATTGTGGTGATGAATGATGCAAATTTTGAAGCTATATTAAACATTTAATACGACATGTCATTCACATTTTTATTCACATTCATTCACATTTTTGGCTCTTGGGTGACGTTAATGTTCAGAATGAGTTTTAATTATTTTGCTTACACTTTCATTACTTAAGTTTTCTTATTTTTGAAAATTCAACTTGTCATGTCTTAGCAATGATTATGCAAAGTTCAGACTAAAATATTTCATAATTAAAATGCATGCTTTATTATTTATCTTTTGTTGGATTGAAGAATAATTTATCACTTCGCCGTATTGATTTAAGTGCAAAACGCATTTGTTGAAAGTTAGCAACTCTTGTAATTTTCATTTTAAGTGTGATTCATCATCATTATTCGTGGCATCATCATTTCTGACGTTAGTCAGATGTATAAGAATGCAGCTCTAAATTAATTGTTGTTTATTTTCTAAAGATTGTCAATAAGTCATTACTAATCTTGTTATCTTGGTGCGAATAAGTGACATGGACATAATAATATTGCAAATTTACTTCCTGTGTAATATAAATGCATCATCCAGATTCGGTGGACTTCACCAGTGAGGAGGTCACTCTCAAGTAACTTCTCACAATCTCAAGTACAATGGAAAGCTAGTAAGTTAGTTATAATTGGATTGGAAGGAATATAATTAATTAATTGCTAATTATTTTGGCACAAAATGCAATTGCTGGCAGTTTGCCTACCTTTGTTCTTTTAATTTAAAGAAAGAAAACCTTTAGGACACTAGTTAGAACTTTGTTCTTTTAATTTAAAGAAACAAAACCTTTAGGACACTAGGTCAAATACAAGAAATGAAAATTATTAAGAAACATTCGACTTTAAGTTCTACAATTTTAATATATTATTCGATACGCGTATTTCGGATTTTACTCCATTATCAAGAATTGATAATATATTTCGATAAGCGTATTTCGGATTTTACTCCATTATCAAGTATTGATGATGGAGTAAAATCCGAAATACGCATATCGAATAATATATTAAAATTGTAGAACTTAAAGTCAAGTGTTTTTTAATCATTTTCATATTTTTTTAAATTCAATTGTTATTACTTGCTTTTAATTTAATTGTGATTAGTTAGTTTCATTGTAAATGATATAAGTAAAGCCATTAAAAAGCGAACTAGAATGGCACGTTGAAAACACAACTTCCCGTAAGACCCCTTGCAGGGTTCATAGAGGTTTTATTTGGTGGGTGACCATGTAGTTTTGAGCCTTCGTCATCATGCTGGCTTCTTCAAGGCGTCAACTTGATAAGGTTTGACACGAAGGCTTGAACTTCAAATTAAAGCAAATGTTACCGTGTAATCTTGCAAAAATCTTAGAATCGTATCTCCTGGATCGATACTTTAGAATTAAGCAAGAAGACAATCATTCTGATCCCAGGCATGTCAAAGCTGGTGTACCGCAGGGTAGTGTTTTAGGTCCAATCCTTTATCTCCTCTACACTAGTGACATGCCAGAGAATGGAAGGAATATGACTGCCACATTTGCGGATGATGCAGCTTTTCTAACAACTGGGGATAACACCCGCGAAACTTCAGCAGAATTGAACTTTCTCCCTACTTCAAAGATGGACGACTAGATGAAGAAATAAACTAAATGAGAGTAAATCTGTACATGTCGATTTCACATACAGAAATCTGCCCTATATGCCAGTCTACCTCAATAATGTAGTAATTCCTTACTCAAATCAGGCCAAATATTTGGGGATGACCCTGAATACAAAGCTTAAATGGAAAGAACATGTAAAAAATTTATGTATCAACTACAATGAATTTGATGAGCCACTAAGTGGTTACAATGAATTTTTTTTTTTTCAATTATTTCATAATGACTACAAACATCCTAAATACCATATCTAAACTTAAAAAGAATTAAATTTAAAATATATTAAAATGTACTGGCTAATTGGTAGGTACTCTACGCTACCAGTTGAGAATAAGCTTTTGCTTTACAATCAGGTGTTAAAACCGATATGGACTTACGGCATACAACTATGGGGTTGTACTAGAACGATTCCAAAATAAAGTACTAAGAAGCATAGTTGATTGACCCTGGTACATTAGAAACGATGACCTACACCGTGACCTCGGTGTAGAATCTGTTAAAGATTGTATAAATCGTATAGCCCCAGAGCATGAAAAGAGACTAAAGGATCATACCAACCCTGAGGCTATCCATCATCTCAGGGTGGATGATTTGTATAGAAGATTGAAGCGGGTTAAATCGCACGAGCTAGCCTGAGTGATCACACTTTGGCAACCACATATCCGTCGAGTCTGCTTATGTTCTGCACGTAAGTTGAAGTTGTTTACATTAGTAATTTAGGTTAGATGTATATTGCTCATTAGATTTAAGTATCTAGATTGTAATTAATAGTAGTCCCAAGGGAAAATATTTAGAGGAAAAAAAAAAAAAAAAAATGCCGGCTTCTACTAATTGTAAGTTGTAGCTAGTTGTAAGTTGATAGCGATTGGAGGGTAAAACCCGAATGACTTTAGATGTTAAACGCCTAAATGATAAAATATTGCGATTTTTTCTTCTCTTTTTGAGAGTAATTCATCTAATGACTCTGCACAACTTCTTTACCGTAAATTAATAAGAAAACTTCATAAATAACATTTGAACTTTTTGTATAAGTCAGAGAGGAAGCAATTGGGTTTGAAGAAGAAAATAGATGTACAAAATCAAACAGTTT
This sequence comes from Pachypsylla venusta, assembly GCA_012654025.1. Classification (NCBI taxonomy): domain Eukaryota; kingdom Metazoa; phylum Arthropoda; class Insecta; order Hemiptera; family Aphalaridae; genus Pachypsylla; species Pachypsylla venusta. The sequence continues at coordinate 24,980,901 of CM022874.1, read as the reverse complement.
TTTCTCCACATTGATAAATAGTTAGAAATTGAGAGAAATGTTGGAAAATGAGAAAAATGAAACCATGAAAAGGGAAAACTAATGGGGGAAGAAAAAAAGTTATTTAGCTTCCTGTGTGGGAAATTTTTAGGAGTTCAAATTTTTCTGATGAGATAAATGAGATGGCGGCTCGTGGAACGGTCAGCATAAGTCACAAATGAGTTGGCGGCTAGTGTGATGGTCAGCAGAATTCACAAATCATTGTTCTTCCAGTCATTTACCGGTTTCGGATGGTTATTTTTTCATCCGTTTCAGCCAATGAATTCGATGTGTTAATCCTTGTAAAAAATATCAAATTATGAGAGGGTATTCTTTTTGTGGACCATTCCCAATGTTCATTTTTTATTTTTACTTGGGTATATAGGTGATAATGTGATGTTGTCGGTATTATTTATAAATAATAAATAATACCGACATTCTCTAGATTAAGATCATATTATACACAATCTATGACTAGAAGATACTTTTTATTTTCCGGACTCATTGCTAAGATATTATTAGAAGACTGGTTCTGATCTTTTAAATTACCACTAAGTTTAACAGTTGTTGCGATAGACCCGCTAAATTTTCACTCCAATGTTTTTATACTTCTTATTTTCAAAAATGAATTTTGGAATTGTACACGAAAAATTTCAAAATACTTAGTGATTCATGAGAACAAATTTTCGAGAATAAGTTAGGAATCATTTTACAGATGAAAAAGCGCGGGCCATTCATTTTTTTTATAAAAAACTAATCATAACTTATTCATTTATCGCATTGAAAATGTAACTGAGTTATGATCGCGGCCAAATTAGGTGTAGTATCCTGGGAATCAGGGATAGTTTTTTGACTTTCCTGAAATGTTAATGAAAATCGACTTTATAACAAGAGTCCCCTTATACAATGCCCGTTTGTAGAGCCCTGTGAGATACAAGCGAACATTACATTATAGATTTACTAATAGGGTTTATTAGTTACCCTGCATATTTACTGAACTCGAAAATATAATTAGCTCATTTATTTGGTTGCATTTTTTTTTTTTGCTTTTTATTTAAGTAAAATCTAACATTCCTGATGTCGGAGGCATTGACTTTTTACGTATCCGTATAAACACTTTTCTGAGTAGATTCATTCACATCCAACCTGTTTATCACGTAAATTATTTTTCCTCATGCCTCTTTCTCTTTCTCAGCAGTTCTTGCATTCTCTTTCATTTGTCTCTTTTCCTTAAATTTATCATCACCTACTCTCTCTTAGCCCATATTCCTTTTGCCTTTTGTGACTTTGTCTAAATACACATTCTTTTATTTCCCTGATTTATATTTTTCTTTCTTATATTAAGATTTATCAGATTTTCCTTTTCGATGTTTTCCTCTCTGAGTAGAACATTTTTCTGCATTACAATATACTTCTGGCATTAGAAGTATTTTTCCCTGGTATTTTAAATGACGATAAAAAGGAAAGTTATTGGAAATAGTCTCCAGCATTTTAATCTAACTCTGAGATTTCCACTAGTTTTCTGATAAGTGTTTTTCGCTTTCCAATGTATCTCACTGTAGCTCGTCGATAAGGTTCCAGGCGAAAACAATGTCCTTTGCCCCGCTCAATATAAATCAGGATCTACCGAACCTACAAAGTTTGGGGGATATTATTAAAACCCATTGAGTTAGGAAGCAGGAAAGTATTTTGGTGTAGATATCATTTATCTTTTTTCAACAGTCACTTCCATTTATTTTTCAATGTGTATATTTCTACTCTAGCATAAATTCTATAGTCTTATACTTCAAGTAGTCTGCCCTTAGATTTTGGGTTCCTCGTGTTGTTTTTATATGTTTTGAGGGTTCCCGTAACAACCATTGTCCTTGATTTTCTATGGGTACAACGATAGTAGGCATGCAAACCATATCAGCTGTCCAGTGTCCAATTAAAATATCAGTATCTACTGATCCCATTGAGATAAGGGGTGGAGGTGCATTTTGTTGTTGCTATCAATTCAACGGATATCCATACCCACGTGAATATTATAGTGGACCGAACGAATTCTAAAGCCGCAAAATTTCATTTTTCTTTCTGTTGGTCTTTTTGTGCCACGATAAATCTCGATCAGATTTTTACGACATTTGGTATGGTTTTAAATTATGAATATAATGAGTTAGCCGTTTTGGGTCAAATGGCGATTATTTAATTGAGTGAGTTCTACAGTTCACAGAACCACCAATATCATATTTATTGAGAATGAATGTGCTGATCGTTGGCTTTAAATAGCAGCCATTTAATTACTCGAAATTTAATTGAAGGTATACAATAATTATTACAAAGTGCCTACATTAAATCATTATTTACTTACACTAAATTTTTATCATTTTATTGATATGGATTGTTCCGCTCAATCTACTCAACTTTAAAATGAGTTCTAAAACAGATGTTTGTGTCGATCAATGTGAAGTTGTCTTTGACTACGTTCCAGAAAAATCAAATCTGGAGTCACCTTGCTGTTCAATATGTTTAGATGAAACCAAAAAAGAGACAATTCATAGCCTTTGCACTTGTCATCGATTGGTTCACGTCTCATGTTTAGAAAAATGGTTAGAAGCTTCAAGAACAAACCAATGTGAAATATGTAAGCAAAAGTTTGAGGTTAAAGTTGAAAAGAAGTACAACAAGATAACTTCTGTTCTAATATGGCTGACTCGGTTTTGTGATAAAACTGTGTTGATCATTGACATTGCTCAGTTTCTATCGTTGGTAAGTCTGTTAGGTGTTGGATTGTTTTCCACCATTAAAATTCTGTCTGACAATCGTCAAGGTCAAACATCTTCCAAAGTTTTTGCTGTTTTCGGTTTTATGAGTGTGATGTTGGTGATTGGTTTTGCGTTTGTTGTTTGCCTCTATTGTGCTATTAGTAATCATCATAAGAATTGGCATGATTGGTATGTTACTTGCAATAAAATTAGTATTGAGTTCACGCCAAGTACTAAGAAGTTGATCGATATTGACAAAAACAGCAGCAAGAATGATCAATTTTGTTGTGGTAGAAATAATGCTTTGACAATGTGTGTTCTGAAGATTTGAAGAATGGGAAGACATTTAAACCACAATATGCTGTTGTGATGGGGACTCCATGAAACGATGCAAAGATGGTTGCTGTTGAGAAGTTGATTGATCCTCAGATAGTGTTCATTGTACGAATAGAATCTTTTTGACAATATCTAGAACTTTTATATAGATAAATGTTGTCACTTCTGTGAAGGAATGGATTACCAATGATAATATACGTTAATTTCACTGAATAAATTGACCGAACAAAGTGGTCTATTTTTAACTTGATTTTTCTTTAATTTGTCCATATTCTGCCACCTGAGTCATTATGATGGCCATTAGAAGGCAGTTCAGATTGTAATGTTAAGAAATTGCCCTTTTTGTTTTATCTTTATTTTTTCAAGTATCATCACTTTCAATTTATAATCTCACTACTCAATACTTGCTTTTTTTTATACAAAATCATAGAACTCCACACTCCCCAGGAACGAGGAATAAGGGTCTTTGAGTAACTCATCCTCATCGCCGCTTTCAAAGACAATTAAGTATAAAAGGACGCTCTTCATAACAAATTGTGGCTCAAAAGTTGAACGTTTTTCCAGAGAGAATGTAAATATCACATCAGTTATTGCCCAAATTGTAATGTTTTCCTAAATCTCGCTCATGATGAGGAAGATTCACTAAAAATATCCCGGTTCCTGAGCAGTGTAGTGTTCGGATCACACATATAAAACTTAGAATGAAATTAATTGTCTCCTGAAAAACAACTTTAGCGCATCCTGTCTTTTACAAATGGTATGTCTTAATTGAACAAACTAAGTGAGGTCTAGTTTTCGTGAACGAATTGGTCACGAGTATTCTTTAAACGTATATTGGTCCATTTGTACCACGATAACTTTCAACCACCTTGTGATAAGTTCATGAAATGGTCTGACAAGTTTTTGGCCCTACATTTCGAAGAACAACTGGTATAAAGTAAGAGTTTAAAAATTATTACCCTTAGTCCAATTTGACCATTATGTTTCTCCAGGACTCTGAAACAAAGAATTTATGAACAAAAGAAGGTATATATATCACTTGTCACTCTTGAATAAATTGTCCGCATAAAAATGAGTTACTCCCATACAGGACTAGTCCAAGTAATTGAATAAAACATTAATTTGAAAACTTTCATTTCGACTGAAAAGTCCGAGATAAAATTGTTTTATGATATTCCAACCTTGATCGCTTTTCCCTGTTTTTTTTCCTCTTCTAAAAACTTATTTAAGGCTGCAGTGTTAGTTATAATACCTGAAATTCCTATCCATAGTATTATATTTCAGAAAACTTTTAAAGGTTGTAACTTTTACCGAAGCCGGATGCTTTGAACATAGGGTGAGAAAGTCGCACTAAGAAGAATAAATCAAAAGAAAATATTCTGATTATAAAATTGAAAATAATTTCCCGAGGAAACTTTTTTATTTAAACTTATAATTTTAAAGTGTTTGGTAGAAAAGTTTAAAGAAGTAAAATAAATCTTATAATTTTTCTCTTCTAGAAATATAATTCAAAAATCTATAACTTTTTTTTTTTCGAAAAAATAATAAACTGAAAACTCCAAAAAGATAACAAAATCATTTTCTGATATTTAATTAAATTATTAATACAGTATATTTTTCGAATTAGTTTCATTTGTGTTTATTTTTTAGAGTTATCATATTTTTTAGAGTTTGTACAGATTTTCTATCAAGTAATGTACAACCTTTACTGCTTATCCAGCTGTATTTTATTCACTCCACGATTTTTCTTTCGAGATTAGTTTGTGTATCTGTTCGGTCCACAATAACTCTCGAACGCGTTTTCCTATTTGGATGAAACTTAGTATGATTATTCTTTATACTATATTCATGTACGAGTGATTATAAATGAGGTCTATTACACAACCAAACTGAACTGTAGCATAGAATTATATAAAATAGACATTCCAAGTGGATGGCAGGGGACACAATCAGAATTGATGAAGGCAAATTTCATATTGCACCCTTGTTCATTGATCATTCATTAGGTTGTGAATTTTTTATGATCTCGTTGAATGTTTCCAAACGGCTCGTAAGTTAAAACTGAAAAAGATCATAAAAACTTCTGATACAAATCATTTAGCTAATTCTATAAAAAAACTACTAAAATAGAAAAATAAAGAACGTGAAGATGTAGTAGACGCAGAAATGAGTTTGGTCAGCAATACTGTTGAGGAAATAAGAAATAGGAATAAGAACTTTATATAGATGATTGACAATATCGATTCAGAGTTAAATTAGAAATTAAAATGAGAAAATTAAAATTAAAAACTAAAATTAAAATTGGAAGTTCAACGTGGAACTACAAGAGTGACGTAAATAACACCCTCAAGGTTTACCAAAACCTACTTGATACCTGAATTTTCCAACCTCAGTGTCAAGTTGTGATAGTGTTCACATCGTTCTATCATAACTCTGGTCTGATGATGACAGTCTGAGTACTGTTGAAAGCTCACCAAGTTAAGTTAAGTTATTAGTTTTAATTTGAATGTTTTAATTTTTGGCTTTTAATTTTAATTTTCCAATTTTAATTTTAGTTTTTAATTTTAATTTTCTCATTTTAATTTCTAATTTAATTAATTAAACTCTGAATCGATATTGTCAATCATCTATATATCTATATCTTACGATTCTTCTAATTATTTTAATAAGAACTTTGTGATATCTGAAACTGGGATCTGTTTTTATATAGCAAGTGCATGCACTTGAAAATAAATGGATGTTGAGAACCTAAAATGGATTCAAAAAGAGAGAAAGAAAGAGTTTAGAAGAGTAAGGATGGAAAATGTTTTTGTGAAAACTTTTTAACGATTTTTATATAAAGTTTTAACTAACCTTTCAGTTGGCACTCAAAGAGTACCTGACGCCCTACATCGAGAAGTCAAAGCCGCGACCCAGACACATTAATCGTAAATCTATTGTATCTAATAAATCTTTCTGGAGCTCTAACTATCTCAAGTTTTAATGTAATGTTGAATTAGAGCTAAGATGATTATGAAAACTGCAAATACCGTTGCTGCACAGTCACAGTTGTTCAAGTTGGCAAGTCTGTCTCGAATAATCCTGCCCTTTCACTTGTTATTCACATCTGCATTTCTTTGTTTTAGTGCTATTGAGAATCTAACTCATTGGATAGACTGTATGTTCTGTCTTCTTGTGAGCTTTATCTACTCGAATTTATTGATCCCGAAGGCGTTAAAATCCAGTCCCATTTTTGACATGCTAACGTATGTAGTTAAAAATAAAACATATTTGAGATTGTGAGAAGTTGCTAGAGGGTAACATCCTCACGGACCCAGTTCTCCAGCTCATGAAAACAGTTCTCCAATATTATCATGTTTGTCATACTGATGTAATCAGGGCCATACCCAAGATTTTTTCTGGGGGGGTCCGAAGCATTGACAGCCAAGTCAGGACTAACCTGAAAAGGATTATCATGGAAGGTGATGTTGTTTTTTGTTATTGTTGATGTTGTTGTTGCTGCTGTTGATGATGCTTTTGTTGTTGTTGATATTGTTTTTCTTGTTGTTGTTTTTGGTTTATCATTTTCAATAATGAACCTTTGGAATCGTCACTTAAAAAAAAAAATTACCCCTCCCCCCCCCCCCTCAAAATTTGATATTATACGTTTTTAATATTATAGGTCACCTGCAAAGTAGAGTATTTTCATTAAAAAATTGAAATTTCGGGGGAGGGGGGTCTGGACTCCCTGGGTACGGCCTTGGTTTATATTGCAGTCATAGATATGATTCTGCAACTTTTGTCAATTGAAAGCCTCTATGATTAGATGTAGGATGTAAATTCAAAACTTGAGGGACATTACCATAGCATGAGAAACGAATTGATTCCTCGTACTCATCACGTTGAGCTGAACATTTCTTCAGTCATATGGGGATACCCACAACCATGTGGCTATGAACTGTAACTAAAAATATATATATACAGGGTGTAACAACATGCTACCGACAAAAAAATATGGTAAATAGTACATAAAAAAATAAACTTATTTCTTCTGAGGCAAAATCCGGGAAAATGCCTCTTCTTCGCTCTACGCTTTTTGGAAGTTAGCAAATAAAAATCAATTTTTTAATAACAAAAAATCTATTCAAGATATTTTGATGAAAAGTTTGTCCCTAAACGTTTCTTTGGGCATGTTTTGACACCTGCCCCATAATTGTCCATTGACTAGGGCCGGGAATATGAAGGGTACTGTTGAGAAAAATGGCCTAAACTTTTTGGTTGTCCAACCAAAAAGTTTTTGAAAAACGGATGACATAATAAGATTTTCCGTTTAAAAAAACACAGATCGGTTCAGAAATTATGCGATCAAACCTGAGGTTTCGAGTCCGTGGATTAAAGTTAACCAATATTCATGAATGATAGGTTTGTATTGCCCTATGCTCAATAGACGAGCTGTAAATTGGGCAGCAAGATCCAAAGATCACAATCTCATAGATTTCTATGTATTTTGTACAAAAAAAAATAGTCTACGCTACTCCTGGCCCTAGTCTTGAAGAACTGCAAGAAAAGGTTGTTCAGGCATTCGACACCATGAGAAACCAACCAGAAATCACAGAACGAGTACGAAAATCCATTCTCCGAAGGGCAGAAGCGTGTATCGCTGCTGATAGAAGCCACTTTGAGCACTTCTTGTAACCTCCCCGGATTACATAACTTCTAATCACTAGTTTCTACATGACCTTTCTATCCCACCGGTAATAGAATAGATGCCGCCTTTAGACCCTTCCCTGCATATTCGGGTGGATCCTGTATTTTTGAACGAACGAAATGAGGTCTAGAACTGGTAGTATCGATTATTTTGATTGTGGTTAATTTTTGCTTGAGCTGATATTTTTCTGAAGACCAATGCTCAAACGACAATTCAACGTGAAGAAACCATATATCTGTTCCTATAATTCCCATTGCAGTGTATGAAAAAATGATTTTCTATTCATATGACCTCATTCGAAAGCAACAAAACACGTTCTCTTTTTGCTCTCGTTAAAAACATCAATGTTGGTTGACATTTACAAGCGGTAATTACTTTTTGTTCTATTAACTTTATGTTCGCTCGTAATTTGATTATTAAATATTTATATCTTTCCATTGTTTTGGTACATTATAATTCATCAATGTCCATCACACCTGTTGTCGCTCTTACTCATATGACGGAATGACTCTGTTCAGGGTGGTTGTGCCAAAATAGTCTAGCCAAAGGAAAGTCAAGTTCTTGTGTTCAAACGTTTGTCTAATGTGATGACGGATATATGTGTATAGGTAAACATTATATGTATATGAATGAATTACGTTTTATTCTCAACAGTAGTGGTATGCGCAAACTAAATCAAATTATTATCACTTATTGTGTTTCAGTGGTTAAAATTCGCTTTAGAGGCATATGTAAAATTTTTAATTTTCATTTAAAGTCACGCTACTTTCGGAACATTAAAATATTTCTATGCAAAATAGAAAGTCGATCCATTGCTGTTGTAAATAAGGACAAACCAACAAACACACTTTCTCATTTATAATAATAGGGATTTCTGCCCGTATTCTGTGTAAAAGAAAAATCATTGCTGAATATGATATAATTTCAAGTCTAAATCGGATTAAATTTACCCATTTTAGAAGAAGAAAAATGAAGAATGCAAATATTGCAGCATAAAAAGTGCAGAAGTGTACTAATTCGCATTTGCACAAAAATAAAATCTAAACTGTTTTCTTGATTCAGGAACATGCTATGTAGGACAATTGTAGGTACCTACTGCTAAAAAATAAGCCTGAATATAAGAGTACACAAGACTAGCTAACTTATAGTGTGTGTTCTGGAATTTATTCTCATACTCCGTAATCGTTTTGTCTTTCTTTTAGATTTTTTTAGAGCGATGCTCATAGCCAAGGCCGTATCCAGGGGGGGGGGGGTTCATGGGGNCCCAACCCCCCCCCCCCGAAATTTCATTATTTTTTTTATGCCTGACTTATGTAATGTAATATTGTAAACTGTAAGGTGTAACTCATCATCACCAGCACCACCAACAACAAACAACAACAACAACAACAATAGCCTCATAAATAACAACAACAACATCCACATCACCTTATTTTTGGCTGTCAATCCTTCGGACCCCCCCCCGGAAAAAAATCTGGGGTACGGAACAATAGAATATTTAGACTTGAAATTATAAATCAATTAAATGTCCACTTACTAACGCTTTAGACTTGAAATTACGAGTATATATCATATTCAGCAATGATTTTTCTTTTACACAGAATACGGACAGAAATCCCTATTATTATAAATGAGAAGTGTGTTTGTTGGTTTGTCCTTATACTGTGGAATGTAGATCTCGCTCAAAAAATGGGCCCCCATTTGTAATCGGGTGACCCAATAGAGCAAAAAACTAATAAGCTAATTCTATGAATACTATAAATGCACATAACAATTTTCATCAATTTGGACAAGGTGTTCGAGAGTGTGGAATAATGGGACGTTTAAAGAAATATCTTGATGCAGTGGACCTACCGAGGAGCGTTTTAATCCATGAAGATAGTGAGGTCTCAATGTCAAATAGCAAACTTATATTTGAATAGGTGCCGATGTATGCAAAAGGGGCTTCAGTCAACAAATATGAAATTTGAGACAATGAATAAAAACTTTCTTTTATTTGTAAATACTTAGTCTATGGTGCCTGAAAAATTCACATATTTTATTCATAAAAGATCTCAGTCAGTTAACAATACCGCATAATAAAGAAATAATTATGTAAATCTTAATACTTATACGTTTAAAATTTTTGACTGAGGCTCTTTCTGCATACATTTCAGAATTTCCTTCATGGACCTTGGAACAGATACCAAAATTAAGATACTCAAGATTAAATCTTTGAATAACATGTTAATTATAAGTGTTAAAAAATATTAACTATTAAATAAATTAAATTTAAACAAAACACCAAAAACACTATTTATTTTAATTTATGAAGAAACTAGTTTCGAATCATTCGATTCATCATCAGTCTAGTCGAGTCTAAAGCAACTTCCATCTAGTTTCTTCTTCATAAATTAAAATAAATAGTGTTTTTGGTAAGCTATAGATTTCTATCAAACAATTGAACAAAAAATCTGTTCTGAAGGCCACACGACTTTCCTTATTTATAAAGAAGAAGAAACTATAGTCATGGATTGAAATTTTACNTAGGCGCGTTATGAAAAAATGTTGAGAGTGAAGTTTTATTTTTTGCGGGAGGTTTTTTTCACCGCGGGAGATTTTTTTCACCGGGAGAATTTTTTTCACCCACCACGTTTGTTTCACCCACAAAACTGTAAGCATTCTGAAACTACTTTTCCTATTGCAAAGAAATTTGGCACAGTTCATGGGTGCATTCCTGGAAAGATTTTTGTCTAGGTTCCATCCCTCTAATGTTAAGCTACACCGAGTAGGGATAAACAATGGATGGGTGAGAGCAAAAAAGTTCACGTTTTTCTCGAAATTTGTCGCGACGACATATCAAACCAAGGCGAGACAGTTTTAGGTGACATCTTACTCCTTCATTTAGAACATATTTTGTAACTCTAATGTTAAGCTACACCGAGTCGGGACGAACAAAGGATGGGTGAGAGCAAAAAACTTCACGTTTTTCGACTTAAATGACATTCTTTCTCGAAATTTGTCGCGACGACCAATTTGGCACACTTGATGGGTGCATTCCTGGGAAGATTTTTGTCTAAGTCCCATCTCTCTAATGCTAAGCTACACCGAGTAGGGACAAACAATGGATGGGTAACAGCAAAAAAGGTTCACGTTTTTCGACTTAAATAAACTTTTTTTTTTCGAAATTTGTCGCGACGATATATCGACTCCAAGCGAGAAAGTTGGGAATTTTTTTTTCTGGGTCCCATCCCTCTAATGTTAAGCTACACCGAGTAAGGACAAACAATGGATGGGTGACAGCAAAAAAAAGTTCACATTTTTCGACCTAAATGACATTTTTTCTCTATCAACTCAAAGCGAAAAAGTTTTAGGTGACATCTTACTCCTTCATTTAAGACATATTTTGCAACTCTAATGTTAAGCTACAACGAGTAGGGACAAACAATGGATGGGTGACAGCAAAAAAATTCACGTTTTACGACTTAAACGACATTTTTTTGTATGGGAAATCATAGAATACTATTGGAAACAGTAAGAGATACAGAAAAAAATATGCTAATAGAGCCTACTCCAAATAAAACCTAGACCTACAAACGTTCATCACAAATCTACAACCGTCCGAGGTACGGCCCATTTAATATGCTTCGCTGAAATAATAGTATTGAAGTTGCTGTTTCTGACTCAAAATCATAGAACTGACCTAAAAACAACCCAGTTTGTTGGGTAGAACGTGTTGGGAGTAGTATTGGGTTAGGTTCCAAAAAAATTAATATGCGTGTTGATGAAGGCTTGGTCGCAGACCCAGCCTAAACTTGCGCAGCCTTCAACACGCATTTTAATTTTTTTGGAACCTAACCCAATACTACTCCCAGCACGTTCTGCGCAGCTTAACAACCCGTTACTACTCCCCATGTTCTACATAGGATAACAAACGGGTAGGTAGTATGTAATCTATGTGTGGTATGCTCTGATCGCGTTTAAAAGGTTGTACCTCGGTGACATGATTTCTAATGTAAAAAATTTATTATTATTTTCTCTCCCTCATCTTCTCGAAACGAAGTTCGGTTATGAATATAAAGATGGAGTTAGTTATGAACAAATTATGAGAGTTAAATTTAAATATTGTGTTTTCTCATTCTATATCCATAGAACATTGTGGCTCAGTGGCAAGGCCTTTGTTTTATATTTGGTAGGTTCTGAGTTCACTTCCGGGTGTGGTAGTATGTTTTTTTAAAAATATTTTTAAATTTATTTTTAAACAGAAGTATAACTTCTCACGCGCGTACATAAGTACACACGCCCATTTTTTTACTTTATTGGCAACTTTGGATTTTACATACTTGTACTTAGTTTTTGAAAAAAAGGACACGCCCATTTTTTTACTTTATTGGCAACTTTGGATTTTACATACTTGTACTTAGTTTTTGAAAAAAAGGGCAGGCAGCGTTTTTATCAAAATTGTGTTCGAAATGTTTCAATTCTTTTTAATAAAATCCAATTTCTACTTCTCACCACATATGTTATGCTACAACAAAGTACTTAATTTGTTAAGCTAGGATTTCTCCGTTTGAAGAAAATGTGGTTAATTCTTCGTTTTAGTGAGCAAGCGGTTTTGACATATCCGTAAAAAATGACGAAACACCACTAAACTTGCGGATTGATAAGAAAACAACTCATGTTTTTTGTCTCGCTTTCCCATCGAATCCAAGATTTGAGATCATGAACACCCTGTATATTGTTGCTTCTATATTAGACGAGTATATTCATATTACTTTGCGTAATATAAAAACTTTTATCAATTCATCATTCCGGGTTTGATAGCTTTCCACCGAATCCATTTCTGTCACAAGTAGCTCAAAGTTGTTTATTATTAATTTCTTTTCTTTTGGATTTATAATATTTTATCTTTTTTTTATTCTTACATACTCTTCTAATATTGAGGAGTCAGTAAAACGTCTTCTTTTCATTTTTATGTCGTGTCATGGTACTATAAACCGAAAGTAGACTGAAAAATATTTGTTTGAGGAAAAATGAAACATTGACTGCATCAGTAGAGCATGATTTGCAGATTTCCCGTTGAATATAGTGATATTTTAATGCACTTCCAGTATAAAATTGTGCAAAAATAGTATAAATTAGACTCATCATCATAATTCGATGGTAGTCTGATGTGTAATACTGCTATTGTAATCCTCGCCTTATTGGAACTTCGTACTTAAATTGTGAAAAGACAATCCATTCTGTCTTAGAAAGTTGTCATAAATGTTAAAAAAGTTCCAGTTATTTTTTTCAGATTGTACATTAGTGTTGTTTAAAATTAAAGATAGATCCCTGGGACTCACTGTTTTACAGATTGAATTCCAATGGACTCAAAATGGTAGCGTTTCTTTGTTATTCTTTGAGAAAGCATCGAAGTACATTAATCAAAGTTTCATATAATATGTCTAACAGTTGACCCATCTATGTAATATAAAATCAATATCAACATTTTACTGACAATTATTGAAAAATTCAAAAACTTGCAGTTTCAATTTTTTGCTGTAGTTTCACCATGTGACAACATGGGAGGCAAACTATTTTTCTGTCCAATATTGTTCCTTCATTATTGTTCCATCATTCCGAGGGATTGTTTCCGAGCTAACGGATATGAACTTTTTGTTGCACAGAAAGGAAATGAGTTCTTTTGCAAAATAAAAGAAAAATACTTTTTCTCTGTTGACGGGAAATAAGTTTTTGCATTTTAATTTGAATCAGAATGGATTGTCTCTCCATATTAAGTAGGAAGGACAAATAATCAAATCATATTGGCACTTGTACTTGCGAAACTGTACGATCTTGCTGGTTAAACGAATGAATATGAGAGGAATCCGACGAATTTGGAATTGAACATCTTCATTGAACGACAGAATTGGACATCCAGTCCCTACATAACAGAAAAAAATCAAATTAAAGTTCCGCAAACCAGACTAAGACTCACAAACACTCGGGGACAGTTATTTCATATACAGCACAGGAGAAACACCTTCATGTTTCACTCTCCCATTGTAAGAGCCATGGATTTTTAAAACACCATAGATTCATTCTCAAACAATATCTCACGAGTTATCCCAAAATCACTGATAATAATTCACTAAATCCCTCATACACATGCCTCATCATTCACTATTCCTCATAAACACCATCATTCACTATCTTCCATACACACGCATCATTCACTATCCCTCATACACACTCATCATTCTCTGTCTCTCATACACACTCATCACTCCTTATTTCTCATTCGCACTCTTCATTCACTATCTCACATACACACTCAGCATCTACTATCTTCTATTCAAACTCATCCTTTTATTTCTCATTCATGGGCCTATGGTAATCTCTAATAAAAACTTAATAATATGAAAGTTGAAATTTGTATGGCCTATGAGCATTCTGACAATCTAAAGTCTAAAGTTTGGCCTATTTTCTCTCTTTTTTTTTTAATTTGGCTTAACGTCTCTTTAACATCTATTGGTCATTCAAGACGGGGGTTTTACTCTCCATTCGCTGGAAACTTGCAAACTAGCTACCCACATTGACCTCACCCAGCCTGGGTTGGGCCGGAAAAAAGAGCCAACGATACGTGGTGTTCACAGGCAGTCACCCATCCAAGTACTGATCACTCCCGACGTTGCTTAATTTCAGTGATCTGACCGGAATTGGTGTATTCAACGTGGTATGATCGTTGGCTAGTATTTTCTCTCTCAATGTTAGTAAGTCATAATTTTGGATTGAAAGAAATAACGGGCTGCTATAATCAAAAACTAATCAAATTCGTTTGATTTTCTTAAAAATAAATGGTACGGAAAACCGTACTAGACTTTATCTTGCTTATATCAACTAATATTTTTAGTTTTGGTAGCCTTCGCCTGTTGTTACAGCTCTTTAGTAAAATTTTAGTTCAATTAGATTTGGCAGCTTTCAGGTGTTGTCGCAGCGCTTTACTGAAGTATTAATTTAATTAGATTTGGCAGCCTTCGGCTGTTGTCACAGATCTTTAATAAAATATTAATTTAATTTGCTTCGGCTGTTGTCATAGCTCTTGAGTAAAATAATAATTTATTCGGAATTTGGCACACTTCGGTTGTTGTCGCTGCTCTTTAGTAAAATATTGATATAATTAGATTTCGCAGCTTTCGGCTATTGTCGCAGCTCTTTAGTGGGGAAAAAAATTTGAATTAGATTAGGCAGCCTTCGGATGTTTTCGCAGTTCGTTACTGCAAAAAAAATTTTGAGTTGTATTTGGCAGACTTCGGCTGTTTTCGTAGCTTTTTAGTGAAATTATTATTTCAATTGAATTTGATTTGAAGAAGTGGCCCGATTTTGAGGTATGGGGCCTTAAATGTTCCCCAGATTAAGGTAGCGGTAGCCCCATTAAACTCAAAATGTATCTTTTAAACTCTAATAATAAAATTAGAGGTATATTAACACTTTTTGAGAAGTGACCCGAATTTTAGGTTTGGAGCACCTTGCAACTTCCATTTTACAAAAAAAAGGGCTTCCAATCCCGCAAATGCGGGATCTCACTATTTGCGGGATCCGCGCGTTTTCTGCGGGATCCGCAAACTCCAATCCCGCTAATCCCGCACTAAAAAGATTTTTTTTTAAAACATGATCTTAGGTATTGTGAAAGAGTACAGTATGTACTAACTATTCCTTCTACAAATCGGAAAGAGCGTTCTCCGCAGATGGACTAATTTGTTGTCAGCTGAGGATAAGTTTGGGACATGACAGCTTGTCTAGTATTTGCTTCCTGAGAGAATTTTTCCAAACCCCAGGACTTGGAAATCCCTGAATTGTTACTTGAATAATTTGTATTTATAGTGGTTTTTTTCTTCTCTTTTTCATTTTTGTATTTTTTTTTTCGTGACGATTTTCCAAAGGTTCATTATTGAATAATAGTGTTTTGATCTAATTTTTTTTATTTATTTATTCTTTTTTTCCTTTGGAAAAAAACAAAAACAGGCAGATATATGTAGAAGAGTATGAGTAAGCAGTTAGCGTATTGTGATGTATGTATGAGGAATTGAGGCTAGATATGCCTACCTACTGAGAACTTTCCTCCTTATAATATTAAATAATGCGGATCCCGCGAGATTATGCTCAAATCCCGCATGTGGGATTCAAAATCAATCCCGAATGCGGGACGGACACACATTTTTTTCTAGACCATTTTTTTGAACTGTAGTCGTTATAATTCGTCCAGAAGAAGAAGAAAAAAAAACGACGTCGAAAATGTTCACTAATGCAATAATAAAGTAAAAACATGAAATTTTATGGGGTCATACCACACGACAAAAGCTACTATTATTAATTAACATAGATTTCCCATGCTATTATAAAGAAGGAAAACATAGATTTCGTATTATTCAATTTTTTTTTGACGAATTGTGTTTTTAAAATGGCTGCTGCCTATGTGAGTATAAAAACTTGGATTTATACATGAACGAAAGTTTTGTAAAGTGTGACTAATTCATTGTCAGAGATTTCAAAAAAAAAGCAAGAGAAGATTGATGAACGTGAAAATGTGTATCAAATTGATGTGCCTGATGGCAAGCAAGGTGGCAGTAGAAATCTAAAACCCGAAAGATAAACACGCATCATTACACATCACTTCCGTTCGCATTTACTGCTCATTTTACAAAAAAAAAACACATTATTTGTACGTATAACTTTTACCTAACTCTCGGTGTAAATGAAGGATATTTCACTTTTTTAAATATTTCATTTCTTATATTTTACATCCAGTGTGTGTTTTATGAACCAAAAAATGACAGAGTTATGTGCTCTTTACACAAAATGACTAAGGTTAACAGGGCTTATGTAGGTTAAGTATTTTAATGGGATTTTTATTTTGTAATAAATGACTACCACTGAAATGGTATGGGGGCGGAAGTGATCCCAAGGGGATAAAAGGGGATAATTTCCTCGCTGTGTCTCTGGTGGTCTGGTGGTCATATTCACTCTTGTTAATTGAATAACTATAAATTAATGGTTCTATTTTTCTATTCTCGACAACATTTTCATCACATTTTACATTAATAGTACCAGGCGACTTGGAGGCATGGTCTTTCATAGTGGTTTATATTGACAATATCATTTTTACCCCTGTGTATTTCTTCCCCGTGTTTACTATGAGGTAGTAAACGGCCGGATCTTTCCTCCTCTTAAATTGGGAATAATTCTTATTTCATACATATTTATGTTGGGAATATTTCTTATGTCATAATATTTATGCTGAGAATATTTCTCATTTCATTCAGATTTATGTTGGGAATATTTCTTATTTCATAAATATTTATGTTGGGAATATTTCTTATTTCATACATAATTATGTTTGGAATATTTCTTATTTCATTCATATTTATGTTCAGTTTATTTCTTATTTCATAATTATATATATATAGGGGGGTTCATGGGGTCCAGACCCCCCCCNACGGTCCTGTGTAGCTTGTTTCATTTCCTGATAACTTCTTCTACACAAGTTAATATTTCTGTGAATTTATAGAACATAATTTGGCGTCTCCACTATTTTTTTTAAAAAAATGTTTTTGAACGGAAACAGTAAAATGGTTTTGAAAAAAAAATCTTGTTTTAGCAAGGGTAGTCGAGATTCTTTTACGGCTACCCTGCAAAAAAATGGGTTCCTTGTCAAATAAGTGCAAAAAAAGCGAAAACATAAAAAACTTTTCGGTAATTTTTGTATAGATAAATTTTTGAAAGGTTTATAATATTTCATAGGTACCCGCTACTGTGTTTTAGGAAAACATTTTTTAAACTAAAACTGTGCAAAAACCAGTTAAACTAAAACTGTGCAAAAACCAAAAAACGGTACTGTGTAGCTTGTTTCATTTCCTGATAACTTCTTCTACACAAGTTAATATTTCTGTGAATTTATAGAACATAATTTGGCGTCTCCACTATTTTTTTTAAAAAAATGTTTTTGAACGGAAACAGTAAAATGGTTTTGAAAAAAAAATCTTGTTTTAGCAAGGGTAGTCGAGATTCTTTTACGGCTACCCTGCAAAAAAATGGGTTCCTTGTCAAATAAGTGCAAAAAAAGCGAAAACATAAAAAACTTTTCGGTAATTTTTGTATAGATAAATTTTTGAAAGGTTTATAATATTTCATAGGTACCCGCTACTGTGTTTTAGGAAAACATTTTTTAAACTAAAACTGTGCAAAAACCAGTTAAACTAAAACTGTGCAAAAACCAAAAAACGGTACTGTGTAGCTTGTTTCATTTCCTGATAACTTCTTCTACACAAGTTAATATTTCTGTGAATTTATAGAACATAATTTGGCGTCTCCACTATTTTTTTTAAAAAAATGTTTTTGAACGGAAACAGTAAAATGGTTTTGAAAAAAAAATCTTGTTTTAGCAAGGGTAGTCGAGATTCTTTTACGGCTACCCTGCAAAAAAATGGGTTCCTTGTCAAATAAGTGCAAAAAAAGCGAAAACATAAAAAACTTTTCGGTAATTTTTGTATAGATAAATTTTTGAAAGGTTTATAATATTTCATAGGTACCCGCTACTGTGTTTTAGGAAAACATTTTTTAAACTAAAACTGTGCAAAAACCAGTTAAACTAAAACTGTGCAAAAACCAAAAAACGGTACTGTGTAGCTTGTTTCATTTCCTGATAACTTCTTCTACACAAGTTAATATTTCTGTGAATTTATAGAACATAATTTGGCGTCTCCACTATTTTTTTTAAAAAAATGTTTTTGAACGGAAACAGTAAAATGGTTTTGAAAAAAAAATCTTGTTTTAGCAAGGGTAGTCGAGATTCTTTTACGGCTACCCTGCAAAAAAATGGGTTCCTTGTCAAATAAGTGCAAAAAAAGCGAAAACATAAAAAACTTTTCGGTAATTTTTGTATAGATAAATTTTTGAAAGGTTTATAATATTTCATAGGTACCCGCTACTGTGTTTTAGGAAAACATTTTTTAAACTAAAACTGTGCAAAAACCAGTTAAAAATCAGACTCAATAGCCTACTTCTCATTTATCGAGATAGAGCTCGTTAATATAGTTTTTCGATTTATTATAGGGGTTTTTGTGGAGGAAAATCAGAAGGAAACCCCATTCTGGTAACTCTCAACATTTAAGTTCATGTAAAATTAGTTTTTAGATTTCAGATAAAATACTGCACTGTTTCCATTAAACTTTAGGCTGAATTGTAATGTTGAATTTAATATTAAAAATGTTGATATTAATATTAAAATAATATGAGGAAACTGTTTTATAAATATTTCTCTATCTTTCTTCCTTTCTCCTATTCCTCTTGGGACCCTCTCTCTCTTCCTCCCTGCCTAAACTTTCAAAGGCTGGGAAAATGATTGGAAAAAATAAAGTATTCAAACAAATGACAAAGTGGTAAGAAAAATATGAGACGGAAACATCACCAATAATTTATTTACCGATTGCAAGAAGAAGAGAAGCAAAAAATTAATAATGTTGCACCTTTTGCTTGCGATTTCATAATTCATTTTGAATTAACACATTTTTCTTTTCGAAGTATAAAATATTCTAAATTAATTTTTTATTAAAAATTTTGAGTCAAAACGAAAGAAACGTTTTCTTTTGAGAAAAAAAATCTTTGTGGATTTTTTCATTTCTCTATTTTTTGCTTTTCTTTTATTTGACTAAGTCAGTCAAACTTATATTTTCTTATTCATCGAACAAAGTGAGATCTTTTCTTAACTCCAAGATTTTTCTTTCTTGTCTGTACGTTCTTCGATAACTCTCAATGCCTTATATGTTTTGATGAAACTTGGTATGTACATTTGTATGTTTATAATAATTTATAAACATATTGGGCCACCCGGGGCTTTATTGTGGCGCACTTTTTGTGTAAGGTCCACAATGCACAGAACTACTATAGTACACTTATATTTCCAAACGTTTGTTATTTCAGACATGGTTAGTCTGAAAGAGTCACTGAAGAACCTCTCCTCAGCATGACAATAAGAGCGACTTCCATAAGGAGACTATTACAGACTTTACACTTTTTACAGTCTACTTGCACACCACCTATATCTGCCTCCATTCCACCTGTTTCCAGTTTAGTAAAAAGAAAAATTCCCTCTAGAAGAGAAAATTAAAGTGTTCCACTACTATCAAAATCTATTTCGCGAAACATATATTTCAATATTTTACCAGTGTAGTCTGATTATTCATCTACAGTATATACACAATGAAAAACATTCTGAAAGGACTTACTCAACTTTATTTTGATATAGGAAGAGTCATCCAATTGAAAGAACCACCTGTTTTCAATAGAGTTCAGTCAAATTCTTTCGTTTTCAGGTTACATTTAAAAAAAAAAAAAAAAAAAAAAAAAAAAAAAAANCCCCCAAAA
This sequence comes from Pachypsylla venusta, assembly GCA_012654025.1. Taxonomy (NCBI): domain Eukaryota; kingdom Metazoa; phylum Arthropoda; class Insecta; order Hemiptera; family Aphalaridae; genus Pachypsylla; species Pachypsylla venusta. The sequence continues at coordinate 24,960,732 of CM022874.1, read as the reverse complement.
AAAAAAAAAAAAAAAAAAAAAAAATAGACCCCTGAGTGGTAGGTAACCGCTCGACGATGTAAATGCCTGAGTCATTTTCTACCATTTAACCCTTAGAGGTCTACTTTTCTGTAATCAAATAATTACATTAATGAGGAAGAAATTCTGCCTGGGGTTGTATCTCTGGTTAATTTGTTTATTGCCATCATACGTATTATATTCTTGAAGTCTAAAAATTGACATGGTATAATTTTATTAGTAGCACATTAAAATGTTACAAAATCAAGCGATTTCTTGAAATCTAATAAAGTATGATTTATTTTCCCCTGTATTCATCTCGAATAACTTTACATTTTATGTGATCTTGGCAAGCAATAAGAAACTAGAAATGGGCGCATAGCAAAATAGATGATAATTTCATTCGTTTAGATATGCGCAAGTCAGACCAGCTTTCGACTGATTTTACTGACCGATATAAATTTTAGGTTGGACAATTTGAATAGAAAATGGTGCAAGCGTTGTGCTTCAGTATACTACCGATTTCTCTCCTTTCTCATTTGTTTGCTTTGAATGATTAAAAATTAAAATTCTTAATTATGTTCGTATTAGGACAGAGTGGGGGGCATCTAAATTATTTCAAAAATATCCACCATTCCCCCTCTTTCGTTCACCCTCATTTCTTTATCCAGATTTGTACCATCATCTTACTTCTGCGTTCACTTGTATTTTTTAACATTTTAGATGAGATACCGTTGGGGCGGATCAATTATCTATGTAGATGTGGTTTGTTAATCAATCTTGGGTGGTTAATTTATTCAATTTTTATTCATTGCGATGGGATGGTAGACTCAATTATTAGAATTTCATTTACATTACCTTTTTCCTTCTTTACATTATACAGGTACACATTATTGTCCAGGGGCCTGTTTCATATTGAAATCTGCTGCTGCTAAATTATGGTATATCCCCAAGAAAATAAATTAAGTTTTTAGGAAGAAACTTCCAATAACTACTTCACACTGAAAGTTTCGAAACTTACGAAAATTTTGTATAGTTTTAAACCAGTAAAATATAATTTTCTTCCTGAAACCAGAAAAAGTTACAAGCGATTTTGTGTTGTAAAGTCGAAATTTATAAAATCAATACCATTTTGAAAAGGAAGCGGCAATGGCATATAGTTATCAACGTATTTGTTGATTGATTTTAATCACAACGTGCTCTACCAAACGTAGGCCTGTGAAAACTGGTTCACTCTGTATATTTTACCCATTAAGCAATAATAACGTATAAAAATTTGGAAAATATTTCACATCTTTTAATTTTTTCGTATATTTTTTCAATAATGAACCTTTGGAATCGTAAAGGAAAAAAAAAAAAAAAGAAAACCTCAATTTTTTTATAATTAGTTATATATGTCCAAAGTCTTCTTCGGATGACTTCATCTGACAACAGAATTAATACTATTATTAACACAATTATTAAACAGGCCCAAAGTGATTACCCTTTATTTGTGGATATGTCGGCGGTCCATTTCATCATTCATTCTCACTAAATATGAAACTTTAAAATAGAGTTCTACATGATGTACACATAGCCATGCAAACACAAATGATAACCATAGAGAAACATCGAATAAAATTTAATGTTGCACACACGAGGGGACATGTAGGGGGAGAAATGTATGCAATAGCATGCAGAATTTTAATAGATTATAGCTACTCGTACCTACCTCAACTAGAATGTTGAAATTAGTATTCCAATATAAATTAACATATTTAATATTGTATGTATTGGATAATAGAATAAAAACAAAAGCAATAACGTTCTGCAATGACATACTATGTCTATCATTAAAGGTTTTATGTTTTATTATACAAAGGCTACCATTTGTGGACACAACATATTTATGAAAATATGGGCCCGCTCGTAAAATTATGTTTGGAAGATGGACGTTAGTGTCAAAGTGTACTCAGGAATATTTTAAACTGTTGTTGTCACACATATAATGGGTCACCATGAGGTCTAAATTCAATGAACGTAATGAATGAATGACGTACAAAATTTCATCAAAATCGGAAAGCACGTTCGAGAGTTATTGTGGAACAAACAGTCAGAAAAACACACGTTTAAAAATTGGTCGCGGTTTTAAAACTAGACCTCGTGGTGAAATGACCACCATTTAGGTCTAGAGGGGTTACTAGGTCCCAAACTGTATTTCTATTTTGTTAAAGAATTTTCTTTCACCTAGCCAATATCAGTTAGACGGTATACATACCGCGCCGGCCCTAGCCGATGCCTTGCACAAAAAGTAATCTACAATATGCCCTTAATGGATTTGAAAATGATAAGTATAAAAGATTTCTTGGACACCACCCCTCCCCCAAATTCTGTATTGCTCTACGGATACATCATCTTCATCCAAAAACTAGTACATTCTTTTGCTTTTCTTGAACATATTTTGCATATTCCATTTAGACATGCAACAATAGAATGTTAAGGGCTTTTCATTAGTATCTCAGATCATGTTGCTTAAGTTTATTTTGTTCATGTGTAACTTGTGTATTGTTGTAAACTTAGCTTTGGTTGTTTATACAATTTTATTTCAAGTTTTCTTGACATTTTATTTTCATCGTCTGTATAATTCTCATGAATTGTTCTTATTAATTTACTTTCTCATATAAACATACTTATTTATGTAGATGAGCAATTCCATATGTTCATTTCATATGAGCAAACTTTTCATTATTAAAACATCATTAAAACTTAAGTTGTTGTTTTTTAAAAATAATTTGTGTGCTTGTCTGTCTAGTTTTTTACATTTTTATAAAGTTTTTTTAAACATTATATTAAATATAGAGAGGGTTATTTCAGGTTTTTTTTTAGTATTCCTTGTATGTTACAGGTGCGTATTTGATCATAGGCAAATCTGTATGGTTTTCAGTTTGATTGGTATACGTTAGACGTACATATCCATTTCGTGGAGTGACTATATTGCTGTATTTTAACCTAATTCAATTACAAAATTATTTGGTATATGAACGTATCTTTTTAGACGCTTGTATAGCCTCAATCTCACATTATTCAAGATTCTTACAACCAAAAAAAAAAAGATTTGTTTGAATATATCTTATCGTTTCAACGATGATCGCTTTTTTGCATAGTTGTCCTCGAAGCTCGACGTTACTGACCGTTATATCGACGGGATTCCGAATTAAAGAAATAGAAATATAGGGTGTCTCGAAATATACGCGGGGCATCTTGAGAACAGATTCGAATTTTTCAAGGGACGCCCCAGGGGATCAGGTTTGTAAACTTAAATATCTATGCTCAGATTGCAGATTTACAAAATGAAGTAAGATATAAGAGATGCACCTATGATATTGCAGTTTCTATATTATAAATAAATAATTTACTAACAAAATCGTTTTATTTAGAACAAAAAAATGACAGCCGCCGAGCCATTCGTACAACAAAAATATTTCAAATCTGTCACTCATTTATTCTTAACAAATAAAAATCTTTTCAAAAAAAGAGGGAAACCGAAACGAAGGAAAAAAGAAAAGCTCGAAATGCTGTTTTTCCTGTTATTATAATAGGATCAGCGGGATGGAAAACGTTTGCTTGACTTGACCATACATTTATGTATGTTTTCTTTTAAAAAGGAAATCGCCTAAGCCTTTTTTCACCGTCTCTGTTTATACAGGGTGGACACCTTACCCTTTCAAATACATTGAGGGTATGGGGTAGTATATCATACAAGACACGATTTTCCAAAATGCTCAGACTGCGTCTGTTGACATATTTGGACCGATACTCTGTATTGTTCAAAAGATTGTTGAACAATACAGAGTATGATTTATTCTCCATTTTTCGTAAATGAATGTCTTAATATATATTATATAGCTACATAAATATATAAATACTAAAGGGTAAGATTTTTTGTTGCAAACATTGGAATTTGATGACTTTACTTGGTAAAATAATGCAGGCCTTTACTGTAATGGATTATCCACAAAGCATAAATGCATGACATAAATAAATAACATTTTTTTATTGAATAATCCATACATATAGAGAATGCAGAGGCTTTTCCTAAGCTAATTCACTTAGTTTCTAAGAACATGTAGGTATGATTTGCCAAATCTCTAATAATAAGGAAGAAAATTGTATTTGAGATAGTGACAGGTTACTTAATATCGCGAAAACTGACACAGAATACGTGTAAAATAACAGAAATTGAATATCATTATGTTTTGCAATTATATTTATCTATTTTTTCTGAATGTTTATAATTATCTATTTTTTCTGTATGATGACCGTTAAAGCAAAAACATATTTAGAGCTATCATTGAGAATACCATTAATGCCACCATTGAAAATACGATGATGAGAAATATAAAAAACAAACCTCAAAATCAAAAACAAGAGAGGCATATAAGTAAAATTATAAACAATAATAATAATAAAAAAATACCTATTTCAATATCAAATGTTGGTAAATCAACTAGCTCCGAATTGAAACTATCCCACTATTTCCCTAGAATCATCCCGAATCATTTATTATCTTTTTTCTTTGAAAAGCTGATTTTTTTCTCTCTGACATCCTCATAATGAGCTCCTCGTTACAAGATGAAGACAAACTTTCTTTCCCATCATAACGCAACGTAAAGTACTTCAACCTAAATATACGCCAGGGAATTTTTTGTATAAAATTATTAAAACTTTCTTGAAGCGGGAGAGAGAGAAAAAAAGTTTCCCACTCGAAAAAATTTTGCCAAATTTTGAAATTATATGTGACACTGTTTTCTGACAACTAGGAGAATAAGGATTGGGACATTGGAGTATCATCTAGCTGTTGTATCTTCAGAATTCCATCGGATTAGTTTCATTTTTATAATGAAGAGCAAATTTATTTACAAAATTTGAAAAAAAAAAAGTTTGTTGAGTAATTAAGATGATGCGGTAAATATATGAGCTAAACAAACGTTTCGTTTATTCGCAGCTTATGTCTCTCCTTCGAAATTATATTCACACCGAAATATTAACGAACATCCATTATGGACTGTATCACACTATTATCTTTTGCAAAAATTCAGCGAAAATTTCGATGTTCGTACCTAACCCAAGATTATTTTTTGCCACAGGGACAACTCTTGTTTGTTGAAAAACTATCGAAAATGGTTATTACGAAGCCTCCTCAAACGATGTCAAAAAAATTACCCCTAAAATTTTTTAGATTTCTGAGCTCAGTAGATCGCGAGGTATTTTTTGTGTGACAAACTTTGTTAAACTACCACATTAATTCCTAAACTACTGTTTACGAGTGCCTTTATAGTTCGAATAATACTTTATTTCGCGTTGGTACGGAAATAGCGGTTATGGGCCCATCCCTTTTAAGATATCTATTTTAAGGACACCCTCAAATTAAAGAATGGATCTTTAGTTTAATTTCTTTCAAAATGTTTGATTGTGTTTTGAATCGCAGCATTCGCTCTTCCCTTCAATCAAGTGATGAGGAGTTATTATTAATTTTGAATAATCTTGTCGAATTCTATTTTTACTCGCTTGGTTGGTTCATCAAGACGGGAGATAAAGTTAGATCAGTTTAATTTAATTTATTTTTTCATTCAATCAAATAGGGGGGAGTTGATGTTCCGATTAAATCTAAGAAACGAGTTTCATTATTATATTAATGGCAAAATGATTGATTTCATAAATTATTATTATATGGCTGAACACTGAACAGGGTTTGGCATAAGACGTTTTAGCCTTTCAACCAAAAAGTTGTTCTTGTAAGTGAACAGTCTATTAAGAAGTAAATCGCAAAATTTTGAAACTTTTTGAACGACCAAGACATGATACGACCTTGATACCCCTCCCTGAAAATTTGATGTTTTCTTTTTCATGTTACGTAGAACCCAAAACTCGAATAAATATGCACATTTGTTGATTCAAATTATAATTATAAATATTAGTATCAGACCTAAACTTAATTTTCGGGTTGCGGAAAACAACAAATATAAAGTAAAACAACAACGTCCTACGTTGCCATTTCACGGTTACGCCCATTTTATGCATTTTTACTTTCTCTTCCATAGAAGATAAAGTATTGTATTCGTGCAGAAATTTTAGACATATTTTGTCTCAAAAAATCGTTTGACGGGAAGCTAAAGGCCAAAATAAAGATCAAATATATTCGGCCATATTGCTTTTGGGCCATATTTTCAAAATTTTGGGTTATTTTTGAATTTTGAAAATATTTGGAGCCATGGGGCCAAAAAAAAAAAA
>CM022874.1:24919414-24950795 GCA_012654025.1 Pachypsylla venusta | reverse complement strand
AATGGTCAACATCAACAGAAAATAGAAATATAACAATAACTAAAATATATAACTAAAAACCTTAAAACTTTAGAAGAACAAATTCTGCATTCGGTGGTAGTCTGATGGAATGATTAAGGAAGAGAAAGTCTAGTACGGTTTTCCGTACCATTTATTTATGTTATATTTATTTTTTGCCGTCCTCCCATGATTTGGTTTTGAATCTCGTAAATAAATAAATGTGTTTTCTGTAAAATACTTGATTTTTTTCGATAATTTTATTTGGTAAGATTTTCAAACCTACAAAAATCGATTCAGCTATGATGTTTTGTGGAAACTGCATTGTATTGTTTGTTTTAAACCACTGTAGTGCACGTTTCTGACGTCACCAGCCTAGTGAAGTGAAGTCCTTCCTTCACCACCTGACTGAGTAACATTTATCAAATCCGATGAACCCCTGAGAAAATTCTATTAAAGTAAATTCCAATATTACGGTTTACCAGATATTTACTATAAGTAGATTATATTTTTTAATGTTTACCCCAATCACATAAAACTGATCACTGGGCTCTCCAACCCCTCCTTATTGGATGTACTTAAATATTTTCTACCCCACCCTCTGTAATCAGAAAATATAGATGTAAATTGAAGTGGATTTCCCCCGCGACCAGCGCGTGCTTATCATCTTTTGTATATATTTTAACATTTTTTTTTAATTCTCTGTAGATAGAGATACATAGATATCGTTGATTATAATATGCATGCATATTTTTTATTGAATTAAATATTTAGAAAATGTGGTATAGTATTTTTTTATCGTTTTTACAATTTTGATGAAGCACAATGCTTTTATAATTTTACAAACCGGACCAAGTGCAAGACGTACCGACGGGGATATCTTCTCCTTAAGGTAACAGCATTACGATGTGTGTACAAAATATGTTCTTTATTGATTCTTGTAATTCCGTGATGTCTCCATCAGGGCCGTACCCAAGATTTTTTTGGGGGGGTATCCGAAGCATTGAGAGCTAAGCCAAGACTAACACCTGAAAATGATGATCATGGAAGGTGATGTTGTTTTTGTTGCTGCTGTTGTTTATGTTAATTTATAGGTCACGTGCAAAGTAAAGTATTTTCACTAAAAAAACGATTGAAATTTCGGGGGGGGGGGNAAATTGGGGGGGGGGGTCTGAACCCCATGGACCCCCTGGGAACGCCTTGGTCTTCATTATTTAGTCGTAAAATTAAACATTCTGTGAAATATTCAATATGCTCCTTACTGTCAGACATAGAGTCCTTGAGAATGATTTTATAATGATTCCCATTTCATCCCTTGTTGGAATCTTCATTTGCTCATGTCATATGTCATAGAATTGGCTAGACAATACTTACTCTTTTGCAGTGGGAATGCATTCCCAATCTTAGTTTCATAATATTTTTCCACTTATCATATCTCCTCTATAAATTTGTGGGTCATACCTCCTGAAAGTTTTCAAACAATATATTATTTTTTCTATTTCAATTGGTGCAATTTCCGTTTCGCTTACAACGTATTCTCATCTTTTTCATAATTCCTATAATATCATCTATCTGCACTAATTTCCTCTCATTTTTGCTGTTCCGTGCTCACTAAATTGAAATCTATTTTCTCTTCTCTCTACATCTCCTCTATAATATCATCTATCTGCACTAATTTCCTCTCATTTTTGCTGTTCCGTGCTCACTAAATTGAAATCTGTTTTCTCTCCTCTCTACATCTCCTCTATAATATCATCTCCTCTATAATATCACCTATCTGCACTAATTTCCCCTCATTTTTGCTGTTCCGTGCTCACTAAATTGAAATCTATTTTCTCTCCTCTCCGCATCTCCTCTATAATATCATCGATGTGCACTAATTTTCTCTCATTTTTGCTGTTCCGTGCTCACTAAATTGAAATCTATTTTCTCTTCTCTCTACATTTCCTCTATAATATCATCTATCTGCACAAATTTCCTCTCATTTTTGCTGTTCCGTGCTCACTAAATTGAAATCTATTTTCTCTCCTTTCTACATCTCCTTTATAACATCATCTATCTGCACTAATTTCCTCTCATTTTTGCTGTTCCGTGCTCACTAAATTAAAATCTATTTTCTCTCCTTTCTACATCTCCTCTATAATATCATCTATCTGCATTAATTTCCTCTCCTTTTTGCTGTTCCGTGCTCACTAAATTGAAATCTATTTTCTCTCCTCTCTACATCTTCTCTATAATATCATCTATCTGCACTAATTTCCTCTCCTTTTTGCTGTTCCGTGCTCACTAAATTGAAATCTATTTTCTCTCCTCCCTACACTATTTTGTTGTACCCCATTGAATCTTGTGTCCTCATTTTTGTTTTCTGTCAGTCCCCTTTTACTTCCCTTCTTATCTCCATTATACTGTATTGACAAGGGGAATCAGGCGGAGTGAGGCAATTAACACTTCTGTGTCGATATTTTTGTACGGCTAATCTCATTAACTTTCTATTTTATCAGAAAATATTTTTTTTTAATCTATATTTTACTTTTTTTGTTATTTTTGGGAGACTAATGGAAATTTCAAAAATCTATTAATTTTTTAAAGTGAGAGCAATAATATGGCCTTTGTATCTAATTTGCATATGATGTAGGTAATATATTTACCAGGTCGTGCTCCTTTGACTAACTAGGTACCTACATCGTCCCAATTTAAGAGAAGTTATAACGCGGTATTCTCATACTTCCTTTTGAATATGAATTATTTTAATTGACCGAAAGAGGTGAGATCTAGTTTTTTTTATATTATTTTTATAATTTGTCTTTCTGTTTGTATATTTTGGAGAGAAGTTGTGCTCCTTTGACTAACTAGGTACCTACTATACTTCAAAAAATTTCCGGAGAAAAAAAAATCCCAGAAAACGTGGGCATAGGGCATAGCACCCTTGTTATAATGAAACATAACACTATGATCCAACTATACATAATCTAAAAGATCCCAAAGGTCTATGCCCCTTTGGGATCCACTAATACTCCTGAGAGATCTTAAATAGTTTAGCTAAGGACCTCTCAATTGGTCTCAAGTTCGTCATAGGCCCCGACATTTTGCAACAAAGTGGCCTCGGAAAAAATCACTTACCCTTTTTGTTATACGAGGCAATTTCAGAGCCCCCTAATTTTTGGTTCGTGCGTTGCCTCTGCCGCCTCTGGTGCTAAAAATAAATTTTCAAGTAGTTTCGAATCCAACGCCTCAATCAACTAAGTTATTGTGTCTGGTATTAGTAGCTATCTCCGATAAGTAATACCAGAATTACGAGTATTTATTTAATAATAACGGTTAATAAAATACTATATCTTCACATGACTAAAAGTAAATAGTTGTTTAAAAGAGCTAAATAGTTTCGTCCTCTCCTGAGAAAATCGTCCCAATTATTTAACCATCTTCATCTTACCATGCACGTGGAAAGACCATGCCGCTTAGGAATCTACTTGTCAGATATATGTATTTGTGAAACCTTTCAAATATGTTTTAGGATGGTGCTCTTTTAATTTTACACTCCACCAGGCACCACATACTCATACCGACAAAAAAATATCTCCGAACCACGCATGTGTAAAACAATACAAGTCACTGCACCAACAAGAATTCGAATTAAATTAAAGTCTCTTAAATAAATCAATGATTTTGAGATTAGTGAGTCAGAGGATACCAGCAGATTTCAGATTAGGTACCTCCTAGTTGATGGTATTGTGTTCCGAGATCTTTGTCTGGTTTCAGTTTGTTTTGGGTCGCGTTCGCATTCAGTCTTTCTGTGAAACTTCACAAGGCAGATTCATTGATTGGACGTGGACGGTTCAGAATTTAATTATTCGCCTTTCTCTAAAAAAAAAAAAAATTTACTCGATATTTTTCTGTCTCTTTCTAACTATTTTCTTCCATTTAATTAAATTTTTGTGAAAATTTATAGTATCAATTTTTATTCGTTATTTTATTAATAAAATTAGTATAACTATTTTTGAACTCATAAAAAATCAACTAGAAAAAACTCCAGAGGGAATCGGAAAAAAGTAAGAAATTCTAATATTTATAGGGACTGAATTTAAAATAACCATAATAATTTAAGGCGATTTCTTTTACCTAACAAAAATTTGAACAGATTTTTCTTTAAACCCATTAAATTTTTTTTACCAGAAATATTAGAAAATGGCAATTCTATGAATTGCACAAAACTAATATGCACATGAAATTTCAAAGACATGTGAATTATAGACAGCAAAGAATATATCAATCAGCAAAAATAGTATTTGGTCAATTAACCCTTTCAGTTATATAGATCAATACGAATTGTTACCATGCTCTTCATTAAGCTATACGTAATGCAAAATATCCATTGTTATCATTGGGACGTTCTGCTCAATCGTGTAAATCATCACGGTGATTCGGAAACTGTAATGAAATGAGATTAGGCTGAATCCGCCCTTAATGAAGAAAAATATAAATCCCCATCCAACTCTTTAAAACACTTTCATATTCAGTACTCTTCCCTACCTCGCAATTGTTGAATTTTGCTCTCAGCATAAAACAATATTTCCTTTAAATCCAAACATCTTCTTACAAGCCGTTTTTTTTGCCGGATACTGAAAAAAATGCAAAAGCTCCAACTTTTCACTTAATCATCCTCCTAACTTGTTTTGAATACAAATCCTCTTAGCAGTGAATTTCTCCGGGGCAGACAGATGACTCTAAAGGGGCCGAAGTGGGTAGAGGTGGCAGTGAGAGTCTCACCAGTTTCTTCTTATTCATCATTTATTTTGTTTCATTGGCACATCTCATCGTGTGATATAGGATGAGAAGATGAGTGAAATGGTTTCTGTGATATTGTTTAACACTTAGAGTAAACTTATTTACGGATCTTTATTGTTGCTTTTTATACAATAACCAGCTGAGTACCCGAACTTCGTTTAAGAGGAAAAATGAGAATAAATCTGACTCTTACATTAATAATTATATCGCTGAGGCACAACCATTTAAACGCGATTCACAAATAGATTACCCACGATCTGTTAAGCTGCGTAGAACATTGGGAGTACCAACGAGTTGTTAAGCTGCGTAGAACATGGGGAGTACCAACGATTTGTTAAGCTGCGTAGAACATTGGGAGTACCAACGAGTTGTTAAGCTGCGTAGAACATGTGGAGTACCAACGATTTGTTAAGCTGCGTAGAACATTGGGAGTACCAACGATTTGTTAAACTGCGTAGAATTTGTTGGGAGTAGTATTGGGTTTGGTTCCAAAAAATTAAAATGCGAGTTGAAAACTGCTAAGTTTAGGCTGGGTTACACCCAGTCTAACCTTGCGCAGCCTTCAACACGCATTTGAATTTCTTTGAAACCTAACCCAATGCTATTCGCAACACGTTCTACCCAACAAACTTGGTGGTGATAGGTCAGTCCTATGATTTTGAGTCAGAGACAGCCACTTCAATACCAATATGTCGTCGAAGCATTTTATATAAAATAAATGGCGGGCGTATCTCTGTCAGGGGCACCACCAGGGTCCAAACAAGGTCCTTAAATTGTAAATCCCTTTTAAAAGAACAGATCAGTAATTGCATATGAAATTTTTAAAAAAATAATATCTAGAGCCGATAGGGATCATTCAAAGTATTGAAAATTAGTTAATAACAGTTTTTGACTTTTTATTCAGAGCCCCCCCTCTTTTCAATCTGGTTCACCCTGTATTATAAGCCTTAGAAATTGTGGCATAAACTTAATTTGAGGACGAGTGGTTTCTAGCATTATATTCCGTTGCACTCTGTGTACATGTACATGCTCCTATACAGAGTCCCATTTTAACTAAATGAAGTCTACAGGTTACAGAACTAGTAGTACCTATGTAGGTAAATTATTTTTCGTTCAGACGTCACGTGAGTCACGTCGTCATAAAACAATAGTATGTAGGTATCTACCTCGTAGCTTTTTGAAAGAGCATTTCAAACATATTAGCAAAAGAATGAGACTAATGTAATCTGAAATATTATTCTGAGAAAGCTTTTATTAAATTAAAATGTTAAAACATTCTCGCGTGACTTTTGAAAAAGAAATAGAAATTGTTTCCATATCAAAGTTCACATGCATGAAAATGTAGAACAGCCTAAAAAATGACATTTTCAACACGAACTTAGTGTGTATGGGTTTAGTAAAAACCTTTTTAATTAATTTTTTTTGCGGAAAGTTTTTAGTACCTTTATTTATGATTTGCAATTTTTAGAAATATCATTTACGTCAGTATAGGTATTATAGGAGTACATACGTTTTCCTTCTCGTATTCATGATTTCCTCATATTTCTGCTCCTAAATTTATTTACTGATCCCTAATTAGGTCACGACTCATAAGCTGCAATTAATTTATTCGGTCATCTATGATGGGGTGTAACACTGTAAGAATTGTAATGTATGGTATTAATTTATAGTTTCACCTCTGACATGTTGAGGTGTTAGGAAACATATATTCTCAGGGTATTTTTAATAACATAATTATAAAGTGGTGATACAATTTTATGCTTTGAATAATTAAATTATTAATTTTGTTGTAATATACTTGTACATAATATGACGAGTACATACATGCTTAATTACTAATTAGATACATAAAAAAATATATCTTCACGTAACTAAAAATGGTTAGCTTATTACGACATTTTTTGACTCATTTTAGTATATTGTGGCGTCAAAGGATTGCAGAGGACTGACCAAAATTCAACGTTCGCAGCATTAAACGGCATATCAACATTAGCCAATTCTGGAAGCGATGAAACTAACTGAAGATGAGTCGATAGAATAGAAACTATAGTTTCTTTTTCTAAATTAATCTAGAAATCGTAACCCCTCCAAAAAATATAAACAGCAGAAGTGCGTTCTTGTCCTAAAAGCAATGTATGTTTTCCATTAAGTGGTGTAAAAGCCATGCTTATTATTATTTACTTATATTAGTGTTTTTCGGTAAGGTTTTTTTATTTTAAAATGAAAATCTCAGGTGAATGCAAATTGCTAAAATTAGAAGCACTATTGATTTGTCTGTCACTCCCTTTTGAGTCTGAAGGTTTGCTACACCCACAATCTAGTGTTGTATTATTTAATTTTCTAATTTCCTTAAATAAAATATCCAGAAACTGAATGGTGCTTTAAATAGGTTCAAGTCACCTAAAACTGCGTTCGCCTTATAATGAGTCTTTGAAAAGAAAGCAATCTTTTAGTGAACAAAAAGAAACTTATTGTTTGCGCGAACATCAAATCTTTTGTAAGCCAATATACATCACAATGCAAAGGACAACGCTTAAGTAGTAGAAAATAGCGGTGTTTAAAATTTCTTTTAGTCCTTCAGGACAAACATAACAATAATTTCACATCCATTGAATTGCAAGAAAACAAAAATGAACAACATTTCTTGTTCTTTTTCAATTTGTGAGATTTCATTTTGGCGGTGGAGACGTGCTTCTATTACTTAAATATTTTAGTTTACCCAACTTGTTATAACATTCTAAATTGCACGTTCGTTTCTTCTTTTTGGTAATTTCTTTCTTCCTCCATTTAGTCTATAACGTTTCTCTTCTTTTCGTTCACTCTGTTCTTTCTCTATCTTTCATTTTTCTTTTTGTTGTTTCAATTAGGTTATCAAGTTGTTCAGGTGTAAAATGTTCTTTTCTTGGTTACTACTTACGTTGCTTTTCCTTCGTTTTCTAGACAATTATACTTATTTTTTTATGTACATGAGGGAGATCAGCATTGTTTGGTTTATGTTTGTGATTTGGTTAATTTGTTGTATACTTATTTGATATTCTTAAATAATCACTCTTTACAAGTATCTATTGTTATTATAATACTAACCGGCATCCACACAAATTCCTTATGTTGAGTGTGATTATCCTAATGTTGAGAGTGATATGTCTAAGGTTTTTTAAGATAATTATTAATAGTATTACGGTACAGTTTGCGGGCGAGGAACTCTAAATAATGTTTGTTCATTTGTTAAACACGCTGTTCAATGGTTCAAAATTTTCCACTGGTTGCTCGTTACAGATTTTTTTAGATGTTCTCAAGTTTTTAATCATGTAAAATAGGAGGAGATAATCTTAAGCGTTCCATTTTGTGGGAATGAAATTTTTGTCTCCTCTTTTAGGGAAGAGTATAATGTCATCATAATACGATATACTTATTAAGTTCAATACTTTTTTTTGACAATTAAGGCGCTTTAACTTCGAGGTCGTTCGCGCCGAATCCCTGGTTCACAGGAGTCTAAAGCAGTCTACCCGTTTAAGGTAGACCACAAGAGAGTCCAACACCAAAGGGTCATCTAACAAGGACGGAGGGGGGAGGAGAGAGGTCATGGCACCCGAAAGAGATGGACAGTGCAGGATATGCTGGACGGATAGCATAGCCCCACATTGGCATATTGGAGGAGAGGTTTTATTAAATAGGAAACCGTGAGTAAGCCGGGTGTGGCCAATTCTCATTCGGGCGATCACAATCTCTTCAGCCCTCGATGAACGGAAGCTAGATGTCCATGGTTCAATAACTGATTTGATTGTCTTAAGTTTATTGGCTGGACTGGTGTTGGACCAAAAACTGGAGATCTCATTATGGGTGATGGTTTTAATTAATGATTTAAAATCATCAGGGCAACATAAATTTGAATTTAAAGGATTTGTGAGATGTTTAGCTGCTACATCAACAGCCTCGTTGCCTCTGATGCCGCAGTGGGATGGACACCAAATGAAAGAAATATGGACCCCAAGGAGGGAAAGATGTTCCCACAAGGAGTAAATCTTACTAATTATTGGGTTGGAAAAGAGTGGGTTGCGGATGGCTGATAAAGAACTCATGGAGTCAGAGATGATGGCAACGTGTGTAGGAAGAACATTATTTGAAATTTCAAGGAGACAGAGATATATACCCAAAAGTTCAGCAGTAAAAATGGAAAGGAAATTGCAAAGGGAAAAAGAAAAAATGTTGTCATTGATACTGAAGGCACAACTTACAGAATCATTGGATTTAGAGCCATCCGAGAAGCATAAGGTGTAGTTTTGGTACTTAGAAGATAAAAGATCGTTAAATTCTACACGATAAGCAACCGGAGAAGTAACAGATTTTTTGTTTTTTGATAGAGACAGATCTACAGTAGGAACTTTGGACGACCAAGGAGGAACACAGCGGACGAAAGGAACGACAGAATTCTGAATGATGGAAGAGTGAAAGGCCTCAAAGGTTTTAAACCTGACGGAAAGAGGAGCAGGTTTACGACCGAAATTGGTGGCCGTCAACCCATTCCTGAAGAGCACTTTGTAAACTGGATTGGAAGGGGAAGCAGATATTTTGGCAACATAATTCAAACACAATTTATGTCTCCTAACGGACAAAGGAGGAATTCCAGATTCAATATAAAGGCTAGGGACCGGACTTGAGCGTAAAGCACCAGTGACAATCCGAATACCTGCATGATGGACAGGATTTAGCTTTGCTAAAATGTTTTCCTTAGCAGAACCATAAACCATAGACCCATAATCGAATATTGGGATTATGTAAGAAAAATAAAATCTAAGAAGAGATTTACGAAGAAGGCCCCATTTTCTATTGTTAACCATTTTGAGCATATTTAAAGCATTAAGAGCGCGGCTTTTTATATACTCAATGTGAAGATTCCATTTAAGCTTGGAATCCCAAATCAATCCTAAAAATTTAGTGTTAGTTTTAAATTTCAATTGATTTCCATTGTAAAAAATAGTAGGATCGCTAGGACAACGGAGCCGATTAAAGTTGATGCACACTGATTTATGTGGGTCAGTGGAAAAAATAACACCATTAGAATCAGCCCAAGCTTGAAGGTCATTTAGGGTAGATTGAAGCATTAATTGAGACCTTTGCATGTCGTTGCTCCTCAACATAATAAGCAAGTCATCCATGAACAGAAGACTTCTTATAGGACGTTTAATAACGGAAAAAATATCGTTCAAGAAGATTATAAAAAGAAGAGGACTGAGACTTGAACCTTGGGGGATGCCATTTTTTAGAGTATAGGGAGAAGACAGACAACCATTGCATTTTACCAGAATGGATCTATTGGAAAGGAAATTTTTAAGATAACGAACAATGTAACCATTCACTCCTAGAGATAACAAGTTTTCAATAATTTTAAAGCGCCAAGTAGCGTCGAAGGCTTTTTGAATATCTAGAAATAAAGCAATCGTGGACTCTTTATTTATAAAGCCACTGGCAATTTCATGCTCAAGGAAGACAAGATTATCAATAGTCGAACGTTTAATCCGGCCACCACTCTGACAAGGGTTTAAAAGAAAATGTTTTTCCAAATAGAAAGACAGACGTTTATTTACAATTTTTTCCAAAATTTTACTGCTGCAATTGATAAGAGAAATTGGCCTATAATTGACAGCAAAAAGTTTGTTTTTGTCAGGTTTCAAGAGAGGAACAATTAATGCCTGGCCCCAAGCAGTAGGAAATTTACCACTAAACCATATGTAGTTGTATATACCTAAAAGCTTGCGGAGTGCAACAGTAGGCAAATTTTTAAGGAGAATAAAGGAAATGCCGTCTGGGCCAGGGGCTTTTGAAGAACAAGAACCAAGGACATGAAGCAACTCATCAAATGTTATAGGATTATTGTAATCAGAGGTATTTTGAAGATTAATGTTGAAAGGAATTTTCTCACGCTCATTCTTGACTGCAATGAAGGCAGGAGGATAATGATTATCGGACGAGACAGAAGAAAAATGGGCGGCCAAAATATTTGATATATTTTCCGAATCAAATGTCAAACTAGACTGATCATCAGAAGTTTGTAAAGCGGAGATATGGCGGGGGACGTATTTCCCTCGTAATTTGTTCATCTTGTGGAACATTTCACTTGTTGAAGTAGAGTGATCGATAGAAGACACAAAATTTGACCATCCGTCACGCTTTTTCAACTTAATGGTCTTCCGCGCGATGGCGCGAGCTTTCTGGAATGTTATTTTGTTATCTAAGTTGGGGCATCTTTTCAAAAGTCTCAAACATCTACGTCTGTTTTTGATAACTGTGTTCAATACTTTGTACTGGAGGTATTTTCCATTCGTATCTAGATAAACATTTATAAAAGCCAAAGATTTATCACGTTGGATACCAGTTCCCGTCAGAACACTAAAGTTACTCGTAAGAAACTTCGCGTCGGACTTATTGAATATGGGAGACCACTCATGTACTAATAATAAAAATAGGTATCTTCCTGCAGCTGCTCTAAAATATGAGCTTGCCACTGTTTTCGGATGCGGAAATCGTTCAATTTCTCACCAAATTTTCATCGCAATGGGATGAATATGAAAAACCGGTCAGAACATATTTTTATATGTATACACATAAAAATATGCGGAACTATATCAGATTTTATAAACAAAATGATTATTGGGGTCAAATGAAATTTCCAAAACAACACAAAATTATCATAGGTATTGGCTTCTTCCTGATTCCAATTCTCATAATGTACTTGTACTATACAGATGCTTCTAATAACCCTTGAGAAAAACCTTACCATTAACAAAGTACTAGGAAACACTTTTGAAAAAAAAAAATGTTTAATTCATGCTGTCTCTCAAAATGATTTGCCAACCCCCCCCCCTCCCCCTCCAACTTTGGATTTTTTAACGCCTCTCTCTGCCCAGCTTTCTTTTTCTAGCTCGGGATATACATGAGTCTGCCCTCTTCTGAATTTCCTTCCCTGTTTATCTCAGAAAGTTTATTAATAATTCAAATGAATTTACTCAATTCTACATTTTAATCAATGAAATATTTGAAAAAGCTTTTAAAGTATTATGTGTATCAGTGAGATACTGGATTTTGAAAACAGCTGATTGTGATAGCGTAAGATATCTGTCGCATATAATCTGTTCATTTTTTTTTTTTTTTTGTACAATTATATTTTTTATTTAAAGCTAACTTTGGTCCGTGATAAAGAATATTTTGAAACTTCGCTAGTAATTCGAATATTATGGTTACACTCTTTTTGGAGAATAGGGCGAAAGAAGTACCATGAAGTGTGAAATCCATCACAAAAAGTTAGATAAAACCAGTTAAGGAAAAAAATTAAACTATTTTTGAAAGAATAAACATGGGAGAAAATCCGAGGCGAACAGCCAGATGGCTACACTTACTTCAAGGATATAAAAGTACGCGTGGCAATCAGATGTAAAAATTTACTCATCGAAAATGAGTTCAAACTGAATCAAAGGACCTTTGGAAAGTTCGTCAAATCGCTATTCTTAATGGAGTAAAAAGGTGATATAGGGACGTGAGAAAAGTAGTCCTGAAAGAAAGGATGACAAAAGAATGTGGAAAATGTAAAAGACTGACCGTTTGTTCCAAAAATTGATTTAACCTTGTCTTAAAGTGCACGTTCTTTTTATTTTAAGACAAGAATAACGTTAGAACTTCCAACTTAAAGTACCTAGGCCACAATATCTACGAGAATTTTAAAATGTATCCTTCCAAACTTTTTGTTAGAATAACAAATTGTATATACTTACATAGCTATATTAGGTATTTGTACGCAGGCATTGCAATATATATAGATTTCCAATTACTTTTTCTTTCTTCGGAAAATCCTATTTGGAAATGAAATCTCATGAAAGTCTATTGACCAAAACAAAATACGGATTAAGTGGAATAAAATTGTATTCCATACAAAATGTAAGACATTTGTACTGTTTTTATGAGTGCTTCCTATGACTGATTAAAGGAAAGAGGGACGGAATTGCCCTTTTGAAGAAACATACTATTTCGATTAATGAGGTATTAGTACAGTGTTAGCTTTAATAGATTTGTCTGTTCATCATACATTTTCACAGCGCAGATTCTGTTACTAGGCAAATTGCATAGTGCACAGATCGCACTTTACTCCATGTGCCAAACCCATTGACAAAATGCTTGGCATTCATCTCCATGCATACATCCGGGCGTTACATTGGATCTGTGTCGATCCAACGATTTACCACGTTTGAAACATCAGTTCGGGTTAGATCATTGAAATTAACCAATTGAAATTAACCAATACAGCCTCATGAGAGTCATGAGGACAACTATAGTAAAAAAAAGGGTGATTTCCCACAATCTCTATGAATCTTAGATCAGTGTTGTTGTTGTTTTTTTAATTTAAACTTCATTAAAAATTTTTATCCTCTTGAAGAAATTTGCACTTCTTTTTTTTAAACCAGACAGGTATCCTTCTTGTTTGACTGAAACCACATTAAATCTTAAGCCAAAAGAAAAAGCTGAAAATGTATACCACACAATGGAAAAAACTATTTTTTCTTCTTTATTCTCCTTGAACGAAACTGTAAGAAGGGTTAAAAACGTTTTCTATTCAGTTGCCTGCATCTGAAGATACCTTTGGCTATCTTCTCCTTGTTTCGTATAATAATTACCAAAAGGAAGGAGAGGGATAAAAAGTTTCAACGTATATATAACGAAATAACCTTACGTTGTTTTCTCTCATCCCCTCTTCATAATTTATACTTTCCCTCGAGGGTATTGTTTCAATAGGTAAAAACAGAAAACGTGTTACTTTCCTTTCAGGTGTTATAATTTTCTCCTGAGCCGGTGGGGGGGGGGTATTAATACAATTAAGCTTTTTATTAATACTTAAGTTTTGTATGGGTGTTGAATTTTTTTTTTAACTTGAAACCATTGTGTAGAGATTATTGTGCTTCTGCTTATCTAATCCAGTCAAAATGGATTTTCACACTTCTAATAGATTATTTGATTTTTAAGCCGCTTTGGGAAGCACCTAAGTTAACTATAACCTTCCTTGCCATTACGCTGCAATTATAAGTTACTTTGTTGTCCTTACGAGGTGATGTGTACCCCGATAATGTGAACGATACGTGGCGTCTCCGGCGAGTATGCAATGCACCACGCCCATTTTTGCTTTACCTCAGTGGCGTCAGGGTGTATATCACACCTAGATGTGTACCCCGTAAATTGTTAAATTGTTTTTTTACATCTTTTATAAAAGTTTTTTCTCCTTTTTGGTTTTACGTCTCTCTTACAGTAGTCAATTTCAACATATACACACTTTGACCAGCCAGGGTTGGGCCAGGAATGGTTAGCATCACAAGAATTCGAACCCGGAAAGGTCACCAACAAAATACTAACCTTGCTTAACTTCAGTGATGTGTCGGGAATTTCATAAACACGTTGGCTCTTGAATCCATTTTGAAATATTATATGAATCCCGTTTGACATTGTTTATAGACAAATCTGTCATCTTTTACTTTTCAAGTTTTAATTTTCCTGATGGAGAAATATTCGCATTTTTTTCCATCGACATAACTGAACATTAAGTACAATCGACATATATCGAGCAAACAATTGTGGCGAAACTTGATTGAACTTTACATAACCTACATTTGTGAAGCCAACACCAAAAAGAAAACAATACAAAACATTCTAAATGTTACACCTTTTATACAAGCTTTCAATAGAAAACTCAAGTTCATTAATTTGAAAATATATTTCCAACGCTTGTATTCATTAAAAAAATGAAAATTATTTACTCGGGAAATGAGGCTTCAAATTAAAAAACTTTACTCGGGAAAAACGCTTCGCTTGGGAGAAGCAAGGAGATATAAAGTACAAACATGTTTTAATGAAAAAGTCAAAAAATTAAATCCTTGATTTTTTTTTTTAAAGCGCAAGTTGAAATTGCTGATTGCATCTAGGTATTTAATAGTTTGAAATTTTAATCAATACAATATCGCCGCCTAATTGAGTGCCCTTTATTTACAAATATTTAATCAAATATATTTAAAATTGTGTGATAAAATGTTTTTCTTTTAAAATTACATTTTTCATGAATTTTCACTTGTGCAGTAAAACATTTATGCATCGAGGGCAACCTGTCGGGACATGTAGGTCTATAGAATATGTCTATGGTCTATGCAACAAGGATATATTGTCATGATTCACACTCATGAAGGTAAAAATTTCTGCACCAAGGCACCCTGCCAGGAGAAGGAGTACATGATTCACACTCATGAAGGTAAAAATTTCTGCACCAAGGCACCCTGTCAGGAGAAGGAGTACATGATTCACACTCATGAAGGTAAAAATTTCTGCACCAAGGCACCCTGCCAGGAGAAGGAGTACATGATTCACACTCATGAAGGTAAAAATTTCTGCACCAAGGCACCCTGTCAGGAGAAGGAGTACATGATTCACACTCATGAAGGTAAAAATTTCTGCACCAAGGCACCCTGTCAGGAGAAGGAGTACATGATTCACACTCATGAAGGTAAAAATTTCTGCACCAAGGCACCCTGTCAGGAGAAGGAGTACATGATTCACACTCATGAAGGTAAAAATTTCTGCACCAAGGCACCCTGTCAGGAGAAGGAGTACATGATTCACACTCATGAAGGTAAAAATTTCTGCACCAAGGCACCCTGTCAGGAGAAGGAGTACATGATTCACACTCATGAAGGTAAAAATTTCTGCACCAAGGCACCCTGTCAGGAGAAGGAGTACATGATTCACACTCATGAAGGTAAAAATTTCTGCACCAAGGCACCCTGTCAGGAGAAGGAGTACATGATTCACACTCATGAAGGTAAAAATTTCTGCACCAAGGCACCCTGTCAGGAGAAGGAGTACATGATTCACACTCATGAAGGTAAAAATTTCTGCACCAAGGCACCCTGTCAGGAGAAGGAGTACATGATTCACACTCATGAAGGTAAAAATTTCTGCACCAAGGCACCCTGTCAGGAGAAGGAGTACATGATTCACACTCATGAAGGTAAAAATTTCTGCACCAAGGCACCCTGTCAGGAGAAGGAGTACATGATTCACACTCATGAAGGTAAAAATTTCTGCACCAAGGCACCCTGTCAGGAGAAGGAGTACATGATTCACACTCATGAAGGTAAAAATTTCTGCACCAAGGCACCCTGTCAGGAGAAGGAGTACATGATTCACACTCATGAAGGTAAAAATTTCTGCACCAAGGCACCCTGTCAGGAGAAGGAGTACATGATTCACACTCATGAAGGTAAAAATTTCTGCACCAAGGCACCCTGTCAGGAGAAGGAGTACATGATTCACACTCATGAAGGTAAAAATTTCTGCACCAAGGCACCCTGTCAGGAGAAGGAGTACATGATTCACACTCATGAAGGTAAAAATTTCTGCACCAAGGCACCCTGTCAGGAGAAGGAGTACATGATTCACACTCATGAAGGTAAAAATTTCTGCACCAAGGCACCCTGTCAGGAGAAGGAGTACATGATTCACACTCATGAAGGTAAAAATTTCTGCACCAAGGCACCCTGTCAGGAGAAGGAGTACATGATTCACACTCATGAAGGTAAAAATTTCTGCACCAAGGCACCCTGTCAGGAGAAGGAGTACATGATTCACACTCATGAAGGTAAAAATTTCTGCACCAAGGCACCCTGTCAGGAGAAGGAGTACATGATTCACACTCATGAAGGTAAAAATTTCTGCACCAAGGCACCCTGTCAGGAGAAGGAGTACATGATTCACACTCATGAAGGTAAAAATTTCTGCACCAAGGCACCCTGTCAGGAGAAGGAGTACATGATTCACACTCATGAAGGTAAAAATTTCTGCACCAAGGCACCCTGTCAGGAGAAGGAGTACATGATTCACACTCATGAAGGTAAAAATTTCTGCACCAAGGCACCCTGTCAGGAGAAGGAGTACATGATTCACACTCATGAAGGTAAAAATTTCTGCACCAAGGCACCCTGTCAGGAGAAGGAGTACATGATTCACACTCATGAAGGTAAAAATTTCTGCACCAAGGCACCCTGTCAGGAGAAGGAGTACATGATTCACACTCATGAAGGTAAAAATTTCTGCACCAAGGCACCCTGTCAGGAGAAGGAGTACATGATTCACACTCATGAAGGTAAAAATTTCTGCACCAAGGCACCCTGTCAGGAGAAGGAGTACATGATTCACACTCATGAAGGTAAAAATTTCTGCACCAAGGCACCCTGCCAGNGTCTCTGTTTTAAATTTCAAAGGAAGTGAGTTGAATTTGAGGTTTGGTGCCCTAAAGTGTCCCCAGATGAAAGTCGTCCCATGAGATCGATGATATGATAAAAACCGTCTCTGTTTTAAATTTCAAAGGAAGTGAGTTGAATTTGAGGTTTGGTGCCCTAAAGTGTCCCCAGATGAAAGTCGTCCCATGAGATCGATGATATGATAAAAACCGTCTCTGTTTTAAATTTCAAAGGAAGTGAGTTGAATTTGAGGCTTGGTGCCCTAAAGTGTCCCCAGATGAAAGTCGTCCCATGAGATCGATGATATGATAAAAACCGTCTCTGTTTTAAATTTCATCAAAATTGGAGCTCTATTGCCACTTTTAGAGAATTTGTGGTTTGGTGTCATAAAGGGCCCCCAGATGAAGAGAGCGATGTCTGTTTCAAATTTCATTAACATCTGTCGTGCCGTTTGGGTTCTAGGGTGTCACCCCAAAATTGCACCCTTGACCCATAAATGGAAAAGGTGCTATTTGCGTACGGACCGACAGTTTTTTGGCATCTAGTCGTCATAATTCGTCCAGAGAGAAAAAAAAAAAAAATCCACCAATACAATACATTACTACCTATACTTCGTATATGGGAAGATAAAGTAAAAAAACTTTTTTGGTTTATGCGTTTACTTATTTCTCCAAATATGTAACTTAATTATTAATTTCTGATCTTTTTGCTTCCAGATAAATTCCTTGCATGTCACACTGAGATCAAAAATCAATTTGAATAATCTTGGGTAAGTTTGTCCTATTTGTGTTTTGGAATGTTTTATCAACAAACTATACTAGAATATTATCGGCTAGGTTGGAGTACATTAGTGAAACAGACCCATTTATTGATAGACCGAAGTGGAACCTGGTTCTAACACCACCATTTTCATTGAAAAGTCTTATTTTTGTCTACTACTGTTCACAGAGCATCTTTGATGATTTGAAAATATGTGTTTTTGTTTGTTTTTTTCAAATAAGAGGAACACATTTCTAAATATAATTACGTACAAGGCTTACTTTTTATCTTTGGTGCGTGAAAGCTCTGATTTGAAATTATTTTTGACGGAAACACTATCAGTGGTTCAGGACTCGAAAATGAAAACGAGAGTTTTAGATATCCTCGGATTTTTTTTTTTTTTTTTATATTCAGTATTCATCGTTATATTTTCTTTTTCTTCCTTGTTGTTTTCTTTCTCTCCATTCCTTTTTAAAGACAATGTGAAAATAAAGACGATAAAAAATAAACAGTTCACACACGAAATAGATAGAAGGGGGGAAAAATGTCTGAAAATATATTTGAGCTTTCCAGAGCATCGCATTCCAAAAAGTTATGTGTTGTGTCATCTGTTGTAACTGCACATCGTCTGTTGCAATATTGTGACAACTTCTAACAGATTGTCTCCAAACTAACTTTTCTAATAGATTGTTGTGTTCAAAATAAGAGAAGAATAAATACTTTGTGAAATGTTTTATGTTTTGTAGGTCAGTGTAAGTGTAGAATAAATAAGAGCTCGTATTTAGTAACTTCATTTAGATACAAATAAACGTATGAAATTGCATGATTTTTAACTCTAATTATCCTTGTTCATGAACTATATTAACTATTCAAGAAAGATATAAAAAAAAATGAACGTTCATCTCAGGCTATCCATTAAAAAAAAAAATCGATTAATTTCCAAAAATTCCAAAAAACTAAATTTAAAAATTTCGAAACTGATAGAAATTCAGAAAAACTTACTAATGTTCTTGAGAATTAAAAAAAAAATATAAAAATCTATGAAAAACCATTGAAAATCATCAAAAGTTCAAAAAAATTACTTAAAAATTAAAAAATTGTAAACCAGTGATAAAAATTCATAACGGATCCATTCCATAAAATAAAACTTTTTTTTTTTTTTTAATTTGGCTTAACGTCTCTTTAACATCTATTGGTCATTCAAGACGGGGGTTTTACCCTCCATTCGCTGGAAACTTGCAAACCAGCTACCCACATTGACCTCACCCAGCCTGGGTTGGGCCGGAAAAAGCCAACGATACGTGGTGTTCCTAAGCGGTCACCCATCCAAGTACTGACCACGCCCGGACGTTGCTTAACTTCAGTGATCTGACGGGAACTGGTGTATTCAACGTGGTATGATCGTTGGCTTAAAATAAAACTAAAAACTAAAATTCTCCTTAAAAAAAAGAGAGTAAACCTTAGTAAAAGGATGCAAATAAAAGCAAATCAATATTCAACAAGCAATAAAATAAAAAACATTTTTTTCTTTCGATTTTCTGAAATTCCGAAAAAATCGATTCAAAAATCTGAGAAACCATTCGAAATCCTGAAAAATTACTCTTGATTTAGATATTCGAAGGAAATTCGTAAGAAATTTATAAAAAATCAATTCTTTGAATTTTACAAATATTCATTTACATTTTATAAAAATTTCATGAACAAACTATTATTTTACAAATATTACACTAATACACCAACTCATATTACATTAATATTGCACTAATTATCATATATTCAATTATTATATTCATACCGATCAGTATCATATGATGAGCAACTTCGACCCGATCGCGCGCTAATTCGCAACTCAGTGTTCGACATTTCCGGTTACGAGGCATTAGACACCGTTGGTTTTTCTTATTTCTTAGGTCTTTACCTACAATTTTTGTTAAGGGTTTTTTCGTCCCTGACGTAAAAGTAATTAATTGCGTTCAACCACCACTTTGTCGCCAAGGGTGCTGGGGGTTACGGGAGGCTAGGTCATTGTACCGTGAGTTTTTCTATTTCTATATATTATAAGAAACTGTCTGGTGCTCATTTTACGTGTCCCTGATAAAAAAAAATACTTTTTCGGAAGAAAAAAGAAAAAACGGTCCGATTTTTAATTAATGAAACATGCTTTCGGCAACATATTATAGCAAGCACCGTTGTCATTTCAGAATCTTTTCACGACTAATCGATTACGTGACATTAAAATTGTGGGTCTCTTCAAGGTCGAAAAAAATTGCGGGCTCTCGTATTATGTGTGCTTTATGTGTACAACACGAACTTTTATTTGATGTCATTCAAATGGTAATCATATACATTATTGTATAATATATTTTCTGGCCACTTTCCTAGAGTCACATCTGAAAGGGCCTCTTTTTTGATTCTCGAAAGAGAAAAAGAAAACAAATCTCAATAACATTAAAAGTGCAAAAATGATGTTTTTGTTTTACATAGAAACAGCTCATATGAAAAGTTTCATATGAGGTTCATTATTTTAGTTTATTATTTCAATAATGTACTTGATAGTGAAGGAGAATGAATGGAGTTAGAGAAATGAAGAAAAATAGAAAAAAAGAGTAATTTACCAGAGATAATGAGAAAAAGGAAAAGATCTTAGGTAGGACACATACTGCGTAGGAATTTTTTGCAGACTTGAATAATTGAAGGAAAAATTGTGGGGAAAGGTAGAATATAATTTGGCATGATGAGTGATGTGAAAAAGGGTAAGAATTTGATATGAAAGAGGACGATCAGAACCGTGAAATGTGGAGGTTACTCGGTTCATAAACATCATTAGACGGGTTTGCAATTTTATTTATACTGTACGTAGGTTGAGTTTTTTTTTGGGGGGGGGGACTAATTTTTTAGCCAGTAATATAATAAACCTATTTATCATCTACCTCCTCTGTGGCTACATATACGTAATATTGTAGTTCATCCTGCAGCAGTTATCAGTGATATTTTACTCAATAGTTGGAGGAGTAAAACAAAAACAATAAACGTACATTTAAGTAAAAGAAAAACTACTTACCAGATAATGGCAAATAAATTCAGTTGAACAAAAGAAAATGTCCGTTCAGTTGATGTTTACTTACGGCTAAAAGAAAGACGTTTTTATTTCCGCTTCCTTTCATTTTCAACTTACAACCTTTGTTGAAACTTGTCAGAATTGAACCGTGACACTTTTATTGCAAAAATTTCAAAATACGACAGTTCTTTATGTGATGCATGAAATCGTTTTCTTGTTATTTTGAGTACACTATTTTGGGAATTTACTTCTAGACTAAGGTTACTCTTTATTATTGAATGTCCTTTCGATTTATTGTCTCTTGTCATATTATTTTGCTTCTTGCATTGTACGTATATTTGAAACCCGTGTTGAATGAAAACTCAGGTTTTTCACATTTTTCCAACATAATATTCCTAACGAGAGCAGTTCCTCCTGATCTAATGGGTATCACTTTGACATTGCACAAGATGGGCAGAACCCCTCAAGATATCATTAGGTGTTCATATCTTTTGAGTTGAGTCGCCTCGTTGAAAAATGCACATAACTAGTTTATCAATAATCATCCAGCAAAATATAAGTTAATATTTTGATCCAATGAAGTGAAATCTATAAGTAGTTTAAACTCCGCGCTTTTTCTATTTATGTGTTTGTTCCACGATAACTCTTGAACGCCTTTCTCAATTTCAATGAATTCCTCTGTGGACATAGTATGTCCATGGTATGAACTGTTTTCGGCCCTATTTGGCCCATTTGTCGACCCAAAATTTGAATGAGATTAAAAGTTAACAGAACTACTAGTCTTATATATATTTAGATAAACATGTTTATCAAATAGTGTGCACACACGGGCCGGTACTCTTTTGTAATTTGTGAATTGCATATGCATTGTGTATGCAAGACATGAATGTTACAAATATTTCAATAGTTAAATTGAAATACCCTTCCACTATTACAGTGTCTTTATCTAACATATTGCTTCCCTCAAGTCAAACCTTTTGCTAGCGTCTTGTTTGAATAATTTAAAACTTTTAACCCTCCCTTGAGCCCGAATTGTAAATCATGCATGAGATCAAATTCAAGAAAAAATTTGTTCAGTGTGAATATTTTGAATGCAACATCACCTGTGAATAAATATATCTATTTTTTTTTAAAAAAAAAAGTTGTGCCTCGGAACCGCTTTCATATTACTTCAGGGCACTCCTTTTTATAGCCATGCCAATCCGAAAACGAGAAAATTTTCGCTTTGGGCGGGATTTGAAACCACAATCTCTGGACCAAGATTCAATGGACTTGCAACTCGGCCACGGAGAGAAATAGGCAAATAAATAATCCTAACTTTTACAAACTATAGTACCTAGTTATATGGTGTGGAATATTCTGCCCCTATATTTGCTCGCTAAATACCCTGTACATTACCACTAATTGACCTTCATGTGTTGCTATCCGACTGAAAAAAAGTAAAAACAGCCAGGGGACTTACCTTTTGTAATTTGGAAACCTTCGCGAAAGAAACGTCCACATATATCTACCTATATGTTCTGTAAAAAAATATAGCCACAGGCCCTTTATAGTCACAGTTAGTCTATTGTAGCAATAACCAAAAGCTTTTGAAGGTACCACAAAAATTTCATCTCAATCGGATTAATAGTATAGGAACGCAGACGGGACGTTTCAGTTTTCACAAACATACATTTCTAGAAAGAGATTGTAATCTTCTTAAAGAGCGGGCTGGTGTTATTTAAATTGGAGTTGAACAATGAACATAAAACGCCATGATAGAAATAATGCAAGCACCTACATTAACATCAATATCATTTTAATTATTTTGCCATTTGGCTGGTGGTTGTTGTGGTTTCAATTGTAATAAATGATTTAACATGGAAAAACAAACACATTTTAAAATTTTGTAAACATTGTACCTTTTAAAGTTGGGCCTGATGTTTACTAGCCTTTTTTTTTTAAAAAAAAAGGAAATCACCATTCTTAAAATATTTGTTTTGTAAAATTAACAAACAAAATCCAAAAGGGAAAAGGCTAACGCTCACCATAATCATTTCACTTTTGTGTATAGAAGAGACCTTTGAGCAATATACAAACATAAAAAATGGGAAGGAAAAGAAAAGGAAAAAAGTTGAGTGTCAATCCCTTTAAGCAAGTCTCTACGTGACAGGCATTTCCAAACTTGGGGTTTTACGGTTGTCTTTGATTGTTCCACATGTCTAACGTCGAATATAAAACTCGAGAGATATACTAGAAAGAGAAATGTAAGCATCGTTTGAAAATATGACTGACGTAATGGGTGACATGTCGCATGTCTCCGCATCAAACCCAACTAGAAATTTCTACGAAAAAAAGTTTTTCAACATTGCCAAGTAGAAAATAAATCATTTTAAGTTTTTCCTCCAAATTTTCAAATCAGAGGCAAACATTAGTAGGGGAAACTATGTGATAGAAAACATTTAATAAAAACTGTAGCTAATACTTTTGACTAAAAATTGTATTTGCACCAAACACTTGTCTCGTAATAAATCCTGCGTTTGAAACATTACATAATGGGCTTAACAAAGCTACATCATCTAGAAATACACAAACATTCTTCATAAGGAGACATGGAATAATATAGCACTGTAGTAGGCTTCATCAGCTTCGTCTGTTATCATAGAGGCATGGCCTTTCCTATGTTACTTATGTGGATAATTAGTTCTTTTTTTAAAAAAATCTATCCAGTAGTCCCAGAGATGACCCTATACAAATTTTACTTCTCTGCTGTCAAGTACCGAATTTATACATTCCCAATCATTTTTTGGATATATTTGGGCTGTGTGATTATACCAATAAAAGGTGTCTTTTTGGCGATAACTGCCTTCCCGTTAAACTTACCATTTTTTCATTTCTTATTTACATACTAAAAGGAAACTTGTGTTCCAAACTACAAGTTATTAGGTGTAGCTATCGTCGAGCTATGATCATTATGAGTCAGTCAGTATACTAACTTCATGTTTTATAATTTAGCATAGATAGATGTATTAGGAATTAAATTTAAAAATCCGAATGTTATGACCGAGTTGCTTTCAGCTTCCCGTTTGACCGATGTTTATGAATGATGGCTTTCGTAATTTATTGTTTATTTTACAGTAGAAAAGCAGACTTAAAACTATTTAAAAAAAAATCTATTGAAGATGAGTTATTATATCCAGACTTCCAGTTTCAAGAGTTTGCTCTGGATTCTGAGCCAAGTAACCCTCATCTCGTAGGGTTACTGCTTCCTCTCAAATTCAACTTTTTGTATTTAACAACAAACAAAAATAAATCTCAAAAATCTTAGTTTCCAATTTCTCTATCACACACGTGGGCTCCGTTCAGAAAGTGAAGTATTGATAAATAGGAGTTGTTACCTTTTTGAGTAGTTCTCCTTTTTCTTTTTCAACCCCTCATGTATGTTTCCCATCATTTCATGTCTTCCCCTCGCATCCAGCTTTCTTTTCTTTTTTTATCTTCATTTCCTTCAAGTAAAATGTAAAGCCACCCACAGAGTACAACAGAAACGTTAGCTTCCATCACGTTGTGATTAATACCATACACAACCTCATTTATCATTTTTAGTTGTTTTTGTTTTTTCTGCTCTTGTTAAATTATTGTTTTATCTCAGACATAGATATGGAACTTACATTCCATTCTGAAGTTGTTTTGTACACCAGAAAAGTGTTCCTCAGCCACTTGAACTCAAACAAAAAGGAAAGCTATGTATTGCTGATATAGTTTTAGTAACATGATTTAAGATTAATTACTTGCTTATTAGACTGGAGAGAGAATGAATGAACATTACTTATTGAATTCTAAAGCGATTATCAGTGATGACGTTTGGTCTTTCTCTTTCTTTGTTTTTTAAGGAATATATTTTTGCATTTGCTACATTCTCTTTATCCTCCATTTGCCAAAAACTTACAATTCAGCCACCCACATTACCTCACCCAACCTGAGTTGTGCAGGGAATAGCCATAATCACGAGGGAGCGAACATATGTGTTCACTTCACCCACTTAAAAATCCTTGTTGTACATTACTATTGCTTACCTTCAGTGATCTAACAGCTTTCAACGTGATGCGTCTGGAAAAATCAAATAAATTGCAAAAGTGTGTTTGTTGCGTTTAGGACTTTTGCACTCAACCAAAAGATGAAGAAAGATGTTGCAGACTTTCAGCTATAAAATATTACTCTTTGGTAGGTCTCAATCTTCAAATAATTCCTGACAATAAAAGGGGTGAGAATCTATTCATTTCAGCCCCTGTAACACTGAACACTACGACAGTATAGATTACTCTTTTGTCGGTCTCAATCTTGAAGTGATTCGTAACAATAAAAGGGATGAGAATCTATTCATCTCTGCCCCTGTAACACTGAACACTACGACAGTATAGATTACTCTTTTGTAGGTCTCAATCTTGAAGTAATTCGTAACAATAAAAGGGGTGAGAATCTATTCATTTCTGCCCCTGTAACACTGAACACTACGACAGTACGATGCCTCATAATCATTTCAAATGATTATGAGGTGATTTAGTGTGATAATCATTTCAAATAGAATATTTTGAATTTACTGATAAACAATTTTCTGGTTCCAATGTATCTGGCAGCCAACAATAAATAATTAATGTCTTTGAATGAAATAAAAGATGTATTGTTCGTTAGGAGAGAGTGTGGAAAACACACAAAGTTACTGCAAATGTAGCAAAAGGACAGTTCGGACAGGATATTGAATGTTGACATCAGCTTTCTAATATGGCTGACTTTTGCTGACGACTTCCGTAACAACATACTGTGCTGTTGTAAAACAAACAAACTTTCCAATATCCAATGGGTGATGGGTTGACACATTTTTTTATTACTTTCATAACACTATTGAACCAATATCCTGATGGAACATTCCAAATGGAACTATTCCATCCAAAACTTAACCATACTCTTATTTCGATTTATTTTGTCAATATTCGATTTATTTTTTCAATATCCTCAAAATTTACTATTTTATGTCTCAAGGAACGTAGAATTCAAAAATAAAATCCTTTCTTCTACCGTAAATGACACTTTTGTCACTTAATATTTATACAGTAATCTTCCACTAAATAATTTATTCTGGCTTATATATTTTTCTCATTTTGATTTTATACGGTCCATTCAAAAAATACGCGGACTGAGGTCATAAAAAAAAATCTACCCTATTTGGAAGTTACACGTCTGGGTCTCCTTCAAAGGACTCTCCTTCCAAATACACACACTTATCCCAACGGAGTTTCCACTTGTTGAAACAGTCCTGGTACGCTTCTTTTGTGATGGGTTTCAGCTCCTTCGTCGCATTTGCCTTAATCTCCGAAATCGTCCCAAACCTTCTTTCTTTCTTTGCCTTTTTTTCAGTTTTGGGAATAAGAAAAAGTCACAAGGAGCAAGGTCAGGTGAGTATGGGGTATGGGGAAGAACAGTAATCGAGTGATTAGCCGAAAACTCACGAGTTCTGAGTGAGGTGGAGCGTTGTCGTGCTGGAAAAATCAGTTGTCACTTTTCCACAAAAAACAGTTGTCATTTTTCTGGCCTTTTGCGCCGGACGGCGTCACTCAAACGTTTCAGTTACCCTCGATTACTGTTCTGCCCCATCTCCCATACTCAGGACCTTTCTCCCTGAATTTTTCTTATTCCCAGAAAAACCCTCAAAGAAAGAAGGTCTGAGACGATTTCGGAGATTAAGGCAAATGAGACGAAGGAGCTGAAAGCTATCACAAAAGAAGCGTACCAGGACTGTTTCAACAAGTGGAAACTCCGTTGGTATAAGTGTGTGTGTTGGGAAGGAGAGTATTTTGAAGGAGACCCAGGCGTGTAACTTCCATATAAAGTAGATATTTTTTATGACCTCAGTCCGCGTATTTTTTTAATGGACTACGTAAATCAGAATGATTTTAAATAAATGAAAAAAAATATTTCAGATATATAACGTCATAACAACGAACCGCACTCCCCTCGTCAATTGTCTATCTTGTTTACATCAGCTGCCTCAAAAACAAGGTTTAATTTACATCTTACAAACTGTCCAGGGACAGTAAAAATGTTATAGTTTTAGTCACTTATGTATGAAACAACATTGCAGATTTAGAGAACAAATTTTCACTTTCTAACTCATAATTATTCAAAATTTTCCCGGCAAAGGCCCCCCGACCCCCCTGTACCCGGGGGGTTCAAAATTTTCCTATTCCATACCCTCCGAAAGTATCCCCTCTAAAAGTGTTTCACCCCACCCAAGATATAGTCTTAAATCCGACTCTTTACCAGCTTTTGGTTAATGGTTAAACTCTGATCCATGCGCGGATATAGGGGAGGGCACGGGGGGCACGTGCCCCCCAGTTTTTTTTAAGCGGGCGGTTTCTCAAATTTCATTAAATCTAATCACGTAAAAAAAATTAAAAAAAGAATTCAAATGAATGGTGATCCGCCGTGAGGGAGGGGGGGGGGGTCACGGACCATTAAATAATTCCCAATCCTGAGACTAAATAAAAATACGTCAATAAAAATCGTCAAAAATTCTGTCATCCGTCATGGCACTTTTTTTTCGTCATCAGTCTAATATGAAAGGTATTTGGGGTACGCTCTACAGCTTTTAAAAAATTAGGTATCGTAGCTCGATAAACATTGCATTAAAAAGTACTGTCCAGGACTCGAACCCCCGGTCTCTAGGTTATGAGTCCCTCTCCCCTCTAAATGTTCTATTAGGCATATTGAGCGATTGCGCCCCCCCCCCAAAACAATAGGGGTATATCCGCCCATGATTAGATCTCGTACAGTAACAATAATTACCACAATTTTCTTTCTGGTTTAAGTAGTACAGATGTACCAAATTTATTATTTTATTTAAAATGTTTTTGGCGAAGAGTATTTTTCTTGCTTTTCTTTAGCAAGACTAATAAATTTGCTGTGCTAAGTACAACTAATGGAATGGTAAACTTCTACTGTTAGCTGTACTTTATAACGTACCTACTTACAAACTCTTTTTTTTTTGTTCTAGTACTTCTTTTTTTGGAATGATTCCTAAATGTTTGTTGTGTTTTGATATCACATGCATGCATGTGAACAAATTCAGAGTGTTACTTTTCCTCAATTTCAATTTTCTGTGGTATTTTTTATTATTTAGGAGTGCGGCAGCATTGTGGGAACTGCCAAATAACATAAAAGTAAATGTACAATTGTATACTCAGGGAAGGAGCTAGAGGAGAATTTTTGGTGGGGACCAGGAAATGAAATATCTTCTTAGAGTTATGTGTCTATGAGGAATGATATTATTCACAATCCCAATATAAACGGCAATTTGAGACGTTAGAATTAATAGCAATATTTTTCAATTTTATTACAATCAATCGACTTTGAATAATAAATTTAATTTCCTATGATAACATATATTTTGAATAATCAATTTAGCTAAAGTGTTCAATTACTTATTACTTTTAACAATCTAACTCCCCCTTACAACGGCCAAAGTAAAGATAAAAATAGTTTTACAAGATGCGGGACTACCCTCTATATTAAAATTATAATTAAAATAAAGCTTGGAAAGATACCAACATGTTCGATAATTCTAATTGCAAAATAATATTTAGGAATATGATTTTCAATGTGTTTATGTTTTAATGCCAAAATCATTTTCATCGCATTGAATTGTTAATTTGTTGTAAACGATTTACTTTTGTATAGATAAAGGACAATATACTATTTTTGACAATGATGTAGAAGTTCAAGTGGAAAAATATTCTTTGATTTTATTGACCAGGAATGATTTTTTAATTTCAGGATTAATCCACATTGTGTAGAACTCTAAGCAGTAACCTCCTGGATAATGCAACAATCTTTGTAGATTTACTTAAACTAATATTAAATGG
This sequence comes from Pachypsylla venusta, assembly GCA_012654025.1. Taxonomy (NCBI): domain Eukaryota; kingdom Metazoa; phylum Arthropoda; class Insecta; order Hemiptera; family Aphalaridae; genus Pachypsylla; species Pachypsylla venusta. Next base: position 24,922,032 of record CM022874.1, on the reverse strand, counting down.
AAATAGATAGTCTCAATCTGTTAAAAAATCAAACGAGTTGTATAAAAATCATCCACTAGGATTGTGGGACAATCCTATCATCCCCAAACACCAATATCGTCAACAGTAACACGAAATGACTTTTAAAAAATTAAATCAACACATAAAAAAAACCTCAAAGTTTAAACAATTCCACAACATCACAATGATAAATGATCAAAAGAAACATTTGTGACACTTCCACATTTAACCAATAGAAAAATATGCTGACCACTGTCCCCTCAATTGGCAACAGTTGCAAAATTCAGTGGCCTTTTTTATTGTTGTTGAAAAGAACAAAAAAAATTAGAGGGGGATACCTGTCGAAAGCAATTGTTATTCCGTCGTAATGCTATTTCGCTATCAATAATTCAATTAATTTTGTTTCGTTTCTTTTTTTAAAGTTTTACTGGGTGTTAAAATCGTTTGTTGAATTATAAAAATCGCTTCTAAAGGAGTACTTTTTAAATACACTTCACATTAGGTACTCATTAATATCAACTATTCTCAACTTTTTATTAAAATGAGTTGTACTTACATTGATATCGTTTCGGCTAAGGAGTATTTTATGTTAGGAACCCTCCCTCGGAGCAATTTTTTTAGTGTAGGTCTATCAAAACGAACCTCTTTAGTGTCATTAGTGTGATATTATTCGCACCAAATTAGGTATGTCTCTGAAAACCCATTTTTAATTTATAAAGTAGAAATTTGAACCTTTTTAGTTGGTTGTTTGTTACTCAGAATAGAGAATTTCCGATCATACAAGAAATAAGAAGCAGTCTTTAAAAAAGTTCATATTTACGTTAGTTTTACATAGTATAGTTTCCAAAACAACGAGAATAAAAATGTTCAAATATGTCCCGTCCCTCCTTAGTAATTTTCCAAAATTTGATCACAGTTTTTTCATAATAAAGTTTTTAGAATATGTCGCAGTTTAGACAGTTTATTGTCAGTTCCTCATATGTTCCTAGTTAGGTAACTGACATTCAAATAATGTTTAACGTTACAGTTCTTATAATCTGAATTTTCTGAACAAAGTGGAAGAAGTTATTTTTAAAATGATTAGAATCATCCTAATTCTGGAACAGCTTCCAAATTTAGTTGTTATCAGGTTATCGAATAGGAAGTTCAATTCCCAGAAAGGTCGAAATGAATGTTTAACCCTGTGGTGGTGGTACTGACCATGGTAGATACTATTTGAGTTTTGTTTGTGTATCCGCCATAATTCTGTTACTTGAATAGTAGATACCGTTGGGCATTTGATCTACGAGTAGCAACTTCAATTTTTTTTTAAATATTTATTCAGAGCTTAAGCGCGAAGCTCTTTAGAGTAACGCGGTATTTATCATTCAGAATCCCCTTTCCGCTGTGGACAATGACCGCAACATTCCGTTCCCTTTGTGGTAGAATTTTGGAATTTTTGTTTTTTGATTTTGACTTTACGACGTATTGCTATGGAGGATACTTTGGTGACATTGTGTTGCAATGTGTTTCAATAGTGCCCCCTGTTCTCTTAATGCGATACCCTTGTTTTTAAAAGGGATGTTTTCTTCCCCTAATTTAACAGGGTAACTCTCCAGACAAAATGATTTTTTTTTGTTTCTCTTTGTTATTTCAAAAATTAAATTCCATGGTTTTATGTGAATACATTATTTAGATTAGAGCTGATAAAAATGTAAGAATAAATCTTTGAGAAGAGAATCCCCTGTATATTCCCGGAGGATTAATTTAAGTTTAATTGCATGATTAAAAGTTAGATGTATAAATTAAAATAAAAAATACGGACAGTAACGTGAACAAAAAATTACTATAAGATGAGTATTTTTTATACTCAGGATACACTTTCAGACTGCTATCTTTTGCAGAAGTTACTCTAATAAATGTAAATGTCAGGGACACTGGCATACTTTCTGTTGATATCCTTCTAGTACGGAACCCTATTATTTTGTTATAATATTTTCAATGAATCTGATTCTACAAGGTGTAAAATAATTTAAACCAAAAAAGAATAAACCACAACATCCTGAGATTAAATGGAAAAATACGCATCAAAGTAGGGATGGAAATGATCTCTCCACGGGGATGGAAAGTTTTCTTTTGTAAAATTGAATTTTAATTGTGCTTGTCACAATGCATTGCCCAATACATTTTATGTCCGAGCTTTCATTTTAACCACCAGTTCCAGGGTAGGGAACTGGTGTGAACCCCCCCGGAAGTATGGTGTGAGAAAAATTAAAATATTTGACTCATTTATTTCAAAAAAACAGTTTTATTTATCATATTTTGAAGAAAATTTCTGTTCTATTTTCACAAAATCATTTTCGGATTTCACTCTGTCTGATTTGATTTAATGACATATGTTTTCTTTCTTTCTTTGCTAAATATAAAAATACCTAATTACCTACCCATTCTACACAATCATTAAACAATCTGTAAGAATAGTGAGACAGGAAAAAAATCCGGACATTTCGGAAAGGTTTAAAAAAAATTGGGACGTCCCTGTCAAATAGGGAGGTCTGGCAAATCGCACTCCACCCACTGAGGTAATGAGACAGTGGATTTTTACTTTCTCTTCCATAGAAGATAAAGTATTGTATTCG
>CM022874.1:24901229-24911229 GCA_012654025.1 Pachypsylla venusta | reverse complement strand
ATTTTTCTTTTTCTCGATATCACCCCCAGGGGCGGTCCTAGCCCCCCAAATAGCCGTTTTAGGACCGAATCTCTAAAATCCAAACCACATAACCAATTTTTAAAATGGAAATGCCTTTTAAAATAAAACAGATCAGTAATTTCACATGAATTTTTTTAAAATATAATGTCTAGAGCCGACAGGGATCATTCAAAGTATTAAAAATTTTATTTAACCACTGTTTTTAAACTTTTATTCAGAGTTCCCCTCATCGTAAACCGGACCAAGAACGTCGCAATTGGACCAAATCTCTAAAATGAAAACTACATAACCAATTTTGATGTAATTTAAAATGGGTACCTATGGCATCTTTTTATTAAAAAAAAAAAAGATAATATCCATTTGGGTGCGTTTCCATTTGGGTGCGTTTTTCTCAGGGGCCCAATAAGTTCCTTCAATTGACTATCGATTTAAAAGAAAATGGTCCTTTTTATTTTCTTAAAATTCAAAACAATTGATGTCTAGAGCCTACAGGGATTATGGGACTTATTATATTAACTGTTTTTCAGCTTTAATCAGAGCCCCCCCCCCACAGTTCAGGACCAAAAACGTCGCAATTGGACCAAATTTCTAAAATCCAAACCACAAAACCCATTATGAGGAAATTTGAAATGGGTAGCTATATAGGGTATTGTTTATTTATACAAAAAAAAATGGTCCCATGTGGGTGCGTTTTTTGACAGGGGCATCGCCAGTGCGCCCCAGCAGGGGCCCACAAATGAAAAAAACATAAAATTCGTCCAATTTTGATAAAATTTGGCATGCACAGACATCCAAGTATTATATTTGACAATTTTTGGTGTTTTTTAGATTTTTTTGCATTTAGGGCCCCGGCTGGGCCCCAAATGTGAAAAAACATAAATTTTGTCCGATTTTGATAAAATTTGGTATGCACCGTTGCCCAAGTACTATAATTGACATTTTTTGATATTTTGTAGTAATTTTGTTTTTGGGGCCCCGGCAGGGTCGCACAAATAAAAATAACAAAATTCGTCCGATTTTGATCAAATTTGATATGCACAGCCACCAAAGTATTATATTTGACAATTTTTGGTGTTTTTTAGATTTTTTGCATTTGGGGTCCCGGCAGGGCCACAAATATGAATAAAACAAAAATTTTGTCTGATTTTGATAAAATTTGGTATTATTATTTTTCATTATTATTCAAAATAATACTGTCACTAAAGAGCAAAATCCGCAGCCGGAGTCTGCAAAATCTTTTTAAAATAATATTATCAAAAAAGAGCAAAGTCAACAGCCGAAGGCTGCAAAATCTTTCAAAATAATACTGTCACTAAAGAGCAAAATCCGCAGCCGGAGTCTGCAAAATATTTTTAAAATAATACTGTCACTAAAGAGCAAAGTCCGCCGCCGGAGGCTGCAAAATCTTTTTAATGTAATATCATCACTAGAGAGCAAAGTCCGCAGAAATATAACAATAATATCACTAAAAGACTTAAAACTTTAGAAGAACAACATCTGCATTCGGTGCTAGTCTGATGGAATGATTAAGGAAGAAAAAGTCTAGTACGGTTTTCCGTACCATTTATTTAATCTTTGCGTTGTTATTTCACAACATTTGTGGGCATCATAGCACTACAAGTTATTTTCAACATTCACTTTACGAGTAATATCACACTTAGCCTAACTTTCGAAAAAAACCTTTTTCAAATTTTCGACCCGTCCAGAAATCGAACCTGGAACCTCCTTGTCCAAGCCGAGTGTGATGCACACTTTGCCACGGAAAATATTGATATTTCTATATTGAAGCCCTTTTCATCCTAGGGGTAATTACCACTAATAGTCCGAATTTGAGAAATTTTAACGTTGAAATTGGTGATTTCCTCAGTCGTCTTAATTTCATCACAAACCTTAATTTCATCATAATCGGATTGAAGTTGGTAATTTGTCCCTTTCAAAAAGAATTGCAATCCCCCCAAAAAACTATTTCGCGGTAGAAAGTTCCCGCCAAGTCATTAGTCCTTTTTGAGTTAGGGTTATCAAGAAGACACACCGCCAAAGGTGTGAAAGTGTTTCTGAATTGCGAAAAGTTGCGAATAAAGGGCGTAAAGAAGAGGTTTGCGAGTTTTGTGATATTGTTAAAAGTAGTGATTAATGATAAAAAAAAAGTTTTAAAAAAGATAAAGGCGTTCAGTGCTTTTTGTGACGGGAACTTTTTACCGCGAATTGGTTTTTTGGCGATAATAAGGAACACATTATTTATTGATCTTAGATCTCTATTTGGTGTGAGCTTATAAATATTCGACGCAGAAATACAATTATAATTATCTGTGCAAAAGTTTATAAAAAACTATAAAATGATTCGTAGTTTTTGTGATAAATCTCAAAAAGAACTCAAGAACAATTATTGAAACCACTCATTGCAAGGCATGTTCGTATTAAAAACACATGTTGAAAAGATGGGAAAAAGGTTGTAACTCAATTAGAAAAATACAATTATTACTAAAAGAATTATGTGGAAATTGAATGTTTCTTGTAAAAAAAAGAAAAGCAGAAGAAAAAACTCAAAAGGAAATGGGTGCAGAAAAAGCGGTGAAAAAAAGTCAGAAAGGTTGAAAACTGGCATTGCTGGATAAATTGCTCACTTCCTACCAGACAAGGAAAAATACTGCGATTTATTTCTCCTTCTGCGGATACGGAAGTCCAATCCATCTGTTTGGTAATATGTGTGGAGCAAGAAATGTGTTTTCTAGTTTTATAACGGAGGTACTATAGATTACGTATTTTTTGAGATTTCAATGTTGGATTTCATTTTAAATTATCATATTTTATTAAACTTACTCTCATTTATTCAAAGCCTGGCATTATCTTAAAATCAATGCTCAATAAGTACATGATAAAATGCTGACTAAAATCCTTCCACGTTTCAGTGCCGCCGCCATTAGAGATTTCTTAATAGTTTTTGTTTCAAATACGATTTTAAAAAATGTCCGCAATAGTTTATAGTTTGCGGTAATTGATAATATAATCAAGTTGCTCGAGTGAAATGCAAGCAGAGTTGTGGTTTTAAGTTCTGTCTAAAATGCCGTAATTATTTTCAGAATTACTGTATCCTGCGTATAAGGTATCAACATGAGCCGCACCCCAAGAAATGTTGGGTAAATACTAGCTACATTATTAAAGCACTAATATCGAACCCTGTGCGATATTTGCGTATGTATTGTATTATTTGTGGGATCTTTTCAACAACACTTTTCTCAAAGTAGCTTATTATGAGACAGATCGTACTGTACCTACATAAATATTATTAGGTAAAACCGGTGGAAAATGTTTGCATTGTAAATAGTGTGAGGTCAAAATAGCATTGAATTCTGTGTTGACAATAAAAAGCAATGATGAAGTAGCCTTCAAACAAGTTTGATGTTTCCTATTCCTACTTTTTCAAGATCTGCTGATAAATGCTATTAAATAGTCCGTAAGTGTCAAATGAATGCTTCTTCATGTCTTTAGGTTTTATATTGACTTGTGTCAACTATGTAAACTAAGTAGGGGTCAATGACATCTCAGAAATTCTTCTTGATTTAATCATACATATTTTTATAGATATAATCTCATTAAAATTAAATAAGTTTGTATTGCGTAGGCGCAACAAGATTTTTTACGAAAACAAGTTATTTTATTCTCTGGATTTTATGTTTGATTACAAGTAGCAACACTATACATTCATTTTCTGTGGGTTTTATGAAAATCTATAAACTTGTGGCTTCCTCTTGTTCTGCTGTATTTCCTATTACATAAAATGAGACTTCACGCTGAGGCAATTGAGAATACTATTATCAGCCTCATTAGTGGAGTTTTGTCGAGTTGTTGTACCATAAAAAAAACTTTTCTTTTTTTACACAATTTCTGAATGCTTCCTCTCACACTTCTATGAAATCCTTCCTCTAGCATTGTTCTAACAGTATACCTATTCTATTTTTCCATACTGAGGTATATTTAAAACGAATTCAATTTTTAAGTGAAAAGACATTTTCTTGTTCTCCCGCATTCCTTTTCTTATTAAAATGTTTTATCCACTGTTTTAAAAATGCTGTTCGATATTGGAATCTTCCTCGATTAGTAGATTTTGTTTATGATCTGAATGATTATGATATGATTAGACGATATGATTAGTAAACAGTTGGGCGTCAGAAAATGTATCAGGACATTAAAAGTCCGCTTTACTCTCCTGATACCGTGAGCATGGATGAGATGAGCTATTGAGCTGAAGATAAAATTTCGCTTTAACCCTGTTTGTTTAATTATATGGTGAGTGATTCTATTGTTAGGTAAGTATTGTGCTTCTGATTTCTTGCATCACAATTATATTTTGAGCTCATTAAAAAGTGTTTCTCTAATCTCGGCTGTATATTAATTAAGTTGTCCTTATTGACAATCGTCACATCATTATCCTCATGTTGTTTGAATACTTTGTTCATCCTTTCTAGCTTAGTTCCTAAATTCTTAATCTTTCTGAATTTGTAATTTTAATCAATTCGGTGTTAGATTTTTTTGAGGAATATTATTTTGTGCTTTGAATTTAAAGCAAACTGTTTTAAATTATAATAATAATAATTATTAAGAATGTCCACCTTTTTAATCGCGTCACAGACTTATCCAGAGTATATTTAGTATATTGGCGTCTGCAGGTTTGAAACTCAAAAGCACGCGTTCCAATTTTTAAAAAAAAAAATTGACCCATTTGACACTCTGCGACTGCGACCTTCCGCAGAGACTTGACCCATATTAGATAATTTTGTATTTAAATATATACTACAGATTTTTTGTCGTGACGGATCCGTCTCAAAAAGTCGCCTCACATGAAAGGTCTCTCAGAAACCTTTTGGATTTAAAACGACTTTACCTGGTTGACTTATAAATATTTAACACCCAAGATATTTAAAATTTTTCGATGGGTTTGGATTTAAAACGAATTTACCTGGTTGACATGAAAATTCTTTTCACGCAATATATTTCCAAATTTTTCGATGGCATTTGAAAAATTTCAAGAACGTATAATTTCAAAAAAGAAATTTGAAACACTTTCCTTCGAGCAAATCAAGGCAATGTTTTTCCTTATTAATGAAATCAAATTTTTCTATCATGTATCAAGAAAATGTTCGGGGAAAGAGAAAATGTTTTTTTATGTTTAGTGGCTTACATTCTTCAAGTATAAATTTTGCTTAAAAGTCTATTTTGTGGATTGTAAGAAAGAAATTTATTGGCGGCAATTTATTTTATTACCTTTTCTTTTACTTCCTTTTATTCTTTCTCTCTCTTACCCCAATTTCAATTTATCTTTATTCTTGTTTGTTGTACTTACTGTTTTCTTCTACTCTTTCATGTCCGCTTTGATTTCTTAACTTTTTATATATTTTCCTGTTTTCCTCTATTAATTTGTGATTACGAGTTGCACTTATTTTAACTATCCTAATTGACTCTCTTAGAGATGTGGTCTCCTTTAATATAATAGTATGATTGTGACATAGTTATGTAACTTATGTAGATTTTCCATCTTTCTCTATCTTGGGAAATAGTCACCTTTGTCCAAAAGTCTAACGGTCTTCCGCTTACTCTTTCTCGGTAGCCTCGGTTACAGTTTTGGTCCATTGTCCTTTAGTCTTTCTTGTTTTAATGCACAATTTATGTTGGCAAAAGCAACAAGGATAGTTAAATCAGAGTCTTAAAAATCAGTTTTCATGATGAGCCAGTGTCTATGGTACGTTAAATACACCAGTTTCCGTTAGATCACTGAAGCTAAGCAACGTCCAGCGAGGTTGTGTCCATGTGAGTTCCATTTTTCCGATCCAACCCAGGCTTATGTAGGTCAATGTGGGTAGCTTGTTTGCAAGTTTTCAGAGAATGGAGAGTAAAACCCCGTCTCGGATGACCAATAAATGTTACACGTTAGCCCCCCCCCCCAATTGAAGCAGAGATTTTTTTTATTTTTTGAATTTAACACCCGTAAAATTTGAGATCACAATTTTTTCTTCATTATTTGAGAAAAAAATTAAGGAGATACTTGAAGCTTGAAACATTATTCTTCCTAGTCAAAAAAATTTCTGCGGCATGTGTGCCCAGGTTCATTATTGATTGACCTCTCCTGCATCAATTTGTGCCTTCAAAACGCACCTATGACATCAGACTTATGACACAATTACATGACCATTTAACATCAATGAATTTGTACTCTTTTCATTTCTGGACACGAAAGTGACATCCAATAATAAACGAGGTTGTGGACAAGGACAACATATAAAAAGAAAACAATAAAAACATATTTGATAGGTGGTATCTTTACAAACAGGTGTTTCGAAAATTATTAAAACCCACACCGTTTTGTTTTCCCATTAGATTTTTATCCAAATGTTTTTTTAAAACAGAAAATGTGTGGGAAAACAAAAGCTACTTAATTTCTACACGTAGGGAAGATTGCTGTCGACTGAGGTACGCATATGTTGTCTGTGTATACATATATTATTTGATAAATAAACGGCGAATAGAACACTTAACTTTTTAAAAAGTAACATTAAATAAAGGTTGCTCAAAAATTTGTTTCAATTTTTTATGATACCAGATTTTTTTTGTAAAGGCAAAGTTTAAATTATTGTGAGGCTTTAGAAGAATATTTTTATGGATTACAACAGCATAACTTTTCCAAATAAACATTTTCACAATGACGGGTTGTAAGAAATTTCAAAAAATATTGACAATTTTTATAACCTACAATGATTATAAAATCTGGCATCATAGGTACTACAAAATTTAGGAATGAATATTAAAAAATTGAGTTTAGGCTGGGTCTGCGACCCAGCCTAACCTTGCGCAGACTTCAACACGCATTTTATTTTTTTTGGAACCTAACCCAATACTACTCCCAACACGTTCTACCCAACAAACTTGGTGTTCAATTCTATTAAATTATATCGGCATTGCACTAACCACTTTTGTACATAATTTTATTTAAATCAAACAAAAATTTTAATTTCCATACAAAAATTGGAAAATCGGCCGTAACTCGAAAACGGTTGGAGGGCTTTCAACTCTGATATTTTTTCTGGGCTCCCAGTCTTTGTTTTTTTTTGGGGGGGGGGCCATTCCTATCAAATGTTCTATATCTATTACCGTTTCTTATAGTATTCTATGATTTCCCATACAAAAATCGGAAAATCGGCCGTAACTCGAAAACGGTTGCATATTTTTGAACTGTGATCATTTTTCTGGGGTCTCAGGCTATGGTTTTGGGGGGGTTCATTCCCATCAATTTTTCTATATCTCTTACCGTTTTGGCTAAACAATGAGTATTGTCAAAATTTTATTGTGCCCGATCCCGGATTCGAACTTGTAACCCTCGAATGGCTAGTCACAATTTTGCAAAATATGTCCTAAATGAAGGATAAAGATGTTACCTAAAACTTTCTCGCTTTGAGTTGATATGTTGTCGCGACAAATCTTAAGATATTGGCCAAAATTCGGAAAATTTTGAGGAAGAAATTGGAAAATCGGCCGTAAAATCGGCCGTAACTAAAATGGCCGGACAATACCGTGCCTATAACCTTCCCCGGGTAAAAACAAATAAGTGTGCAAAGTTTCGTGCAATTCCGAGCTGTAGTTCGTAAGTTATAAGCGAACAAACAAACAAACAAATAAATAAACAAACAGACATTCACTTTTATATATATAGATTAATGTAAACATCTTAACTAGTATTTCGTTGAGCTTCGGTCGGTCAATGAGTCACCAAACGTATAAAAGATACGTTGTTAAATTCAGATCGGATTGTTTATCACATTGCATCAGTGGGGCAACTTTCTTAAAAATGTCTAAATTTGGAGGATTTCTGAAGGACGCAACCCCAAAAATTGGGGTACAAATATTTCAATGTAAGTATCTAATTCTTTGTATAGGACTATCTATTTTGTTTTTCATGGAAGATGAAACTTCTAGGATGAATCTTATTCAAAGTCATTGGTGAATCTTTTTCAAAACTTCATGGATGAATCTTATTCAACTCCCTTTGATATATTTTATTCAAACTCATTGGATATATCTTAGTTAAACTCATTGGGTGAATTTTATCAAACTCCTTGGACGAGTCTTGTTCAAACTCATTGGATAAGTCTTATTCAAACTTCTTATAGTTAAAGAGGGGAAAAGGACCTATTATCATTTTACCAATATGCAAGATTACAAGAAGCGTTGGAAAAGTTTTCACAAGCACTATTAGGCATTTAAATTTTCTTTACGTGTATAGCCTTTTATGCCCATCCCTTTCTAATAAGAGGACGGTTTTAGGAGGGAAAAAGAGAATTCTGTCTATTTAATTTCGCTATGAATAAAATTATATCGAAATTTTAATGTTCTTGCATTTTAAATTTGTGTTCTTCTTTCGGAAGAAAGTTTTGATGTTGTTTTAACAAGTTTTCTATTAGTTGGAAAAGCAATTTTTTTTTTTTATATTATCAACTCGATACTCAATAATAACAAGAACAAATTTGTTTCCTTTGTTTGTTTGTTGACTTGTTTCCTATAATGTTCAATATTCTATCACTTCATTGTTGTAATACCATTCTGATCGCAGAAAAGAGATAGCACAACGTTGAATGATTCATTTCCTTAAGTGTTTATATTGGCATTGCTTTCGTCCGACTCGCGCGAATGAAGAAAAGTGTGCAGAGAGTTGGTAAAACATGGTCATCAACTTCAATGTTAGTAAGAAGTGGAACCTTTTACTAATAACAATATAACATTTTGCCCTAATGTCAATTTATACAAATTCATCTAATCACATATTCAAAGACAAATATCAACAAAATACTGAGCATGGTCGTACTGTGAGTGAAGCGAGTAAAAAAATTAATAATAATAACTATATTTTTTTGTACAAATTATACAATTAAATTAATACAAATGTTTAATAATAATAATAATAGATAATAAGTTTTAGCACCTAGTCATCCCGGAAACTCGCCAAAAAAAAAAAATTATAGGGGGCAACATTTAATAAGTCTTCTTTGAGGATATTTTTCAAAGATTTCATATTCATTGATTTTAGGGTGGGGAATAATTTGTTATAAAAATGAATGCCCTCTTTAAGGTAAGACCCTTACATCATTTTATTTTTGCTGGTGATAAGATTATTTTTGTTTCTGGTGTTGTAATGATGGGCGGAACTCTGCTTTTTTAGTGTGGGGGAGATTTTATGTATAGGGATGCAAGTTTCCAGGATGACTTGTGCATATACGGTTAGGATCCGTCGGTCCCTGGATACAGCCCTGCAGGATATCCTTCTGCCAAAACCGTAGACATCCCTAACCGCTCTCTTCTGAAGGGTAAAGATGGATTTAACATGGGGAGAGAATCCGCAAAAGACTACGGCGTAACTCATCACGTTATGAAAGTAGGAAAAATAGGATAGTAGGGAGGAACAGGTGTCAACATTCCTGCAATCCGAGCGGACAGTAAAAATAGCCGAGGACAGCTTCGGCCGCAGATATTCAATGTGGGATTTCTACTTTAATTTGCTGTCAACTATAAGTCCGAGGAATTTGACCTCTGTTGTAGGGGAAATAGAAAGGTTATGAATTTTCAGAGGAGGGAAAGAAGTAGAAGAAGAGGAATTGAAATAGATGTAGAATGTTTTCCCCCTATTTAGGAAAAGATTATTTGCTGTAAACCAATTGTGAATGTTTGACATCACCTCTGCTAATCTTATGAAGACATCATCCTGATTTGACCCACTAATCAGTAGTGTTATCAGCAAATAGGGTCAGATGAGCTGAGGGATCAGCCGAGGTGATGTTGTTAATGCAGAGGAGAAATAAGAGGGGACCGAGAACAGATCCCTGGGGAACACCCGTTTTGACCTGGACAGGAGAAGAAAAACAATAAGAAAGGGAATCAGTAGCAGTTCGAGCTATCGATGAGAAATGGTGATTGTGTGATGTATTGGGGGGGGGGG
>CM022874.1:24872692-24891225 GCA_012654025.1 Pachypsylla venusta | reverse complement strand
GATGAAAATTTCTCATAATTACATATTTTATATGAAAATAAACCAAAGATTGAACATGCAAAATACCTATACATCAAATGAATGCATATCACTTTTGGTGTGCATGACAAAAATAATGATCGAATTTCATGAAAAACTTCTTTTTGTGAGCTTTACTTCAAGAGGGTTGCATTCTCTTACATTTTTCATTTCCGGGAAATTCTCAAATTGTATTCTTCTTCTGCATTATTTTTTTGTAAGAGTAATTACAAATTTGATTTTACGTTTCAAATTGCAAGGAACATGTTCGTACTTTGCTTACATTTTTGACTAACCTCATCATTATCAAATTGAAATGTTGTTAGACTTTTAAATTTACCCAACTACATCAGTAAGATATTGTAATCGGGTGTGCCCACAGTTACATAAAACCGATCAACGGCCAATTTGAATACACCAGTTCTATAAAAATGAATAGAACTTTTTTAATCCCTTTTAAAAGCTTAAAATGTTACATTTTGGTCCCATTGATCATATTAAATGACATAGCCACTCAAGCCTACTTATTATGTGAACTGCATTTAATGGATTAGATTTTTAGATTGAATAGGGTTTATGTAATATTTTGCATGGGTACGTTAAGCAATCAAGTAGGTATTCGAGTATTCATAAAGATGGTATTCTAGGTATAAAATTATTACAGCAATCGCAATCGAGTTCAGATCATAATGATATCATAATGTTTTTAGCACACTTCCTAGTTATCTATAGTAATAAAAGGAAAAGGTATTAATCTGTTAAATTATCCCTCTTTTATTTAGCAACTTTTTATCAATTAATATATCAATAATAATCAATCAATATTTATTAGAAATTCGCAAATCTTGGACTCGAAATAAAAGTGAATTAGATTGGTCCCTTAATTCGTTATCTATCTCACTCTGTAATTAATTCTTTTTGAGTGTTTTGAGAAAAGTTAATAAATCTCATTTCAATTTTGAGGTATCAAAATAGAAATTTCAAATCTATACATATTGTAAATACGGAACACAATGTTTGTAAAATATGTTGGTCAAAGAAAAATGAATAACATGAATAAAAGTTAGTGGCGTCTTCTCAAATAAAAAGATAAAATAGCTACGAAATTATCTGCTAATACCCACGATTACTGATGGTACCAACATCTCTTGGATCATCAATATTCAAAGTCTTAATGTTCCTTAAATTAATTTGTATTTTAAAATATTTATAGAGGTTATATTTTCAGATGGTAGTAACAACTGGTTCTTTGATTTGCCCTTACTCAGAAAATCGTAGCCTGGATATGTACCGAAAATTTTCCACTCAATTTTATATCTCTTTGCGTTTTGGGTAAACAATTAAATTTGTTTAGCCATGAACAATTGATATTATTTATAAATATCTTGTTTGTATGTCTGGAATCGTTCGACCTAATCGGTAATTGATAAAGAGAAGACCCCAGGAAAATCAAAAAAGGCCAAGCGTTTTCGGGTTATCGTACATTTTTCGGACGATTTACCCAAGTTATGACCAGATTACATACATTTTGTAACCTTATTTATCAACTCAAAGCAAGTAAGTTTATAGATGACATAATTATATCTGTGTTTATGTTTTTTTTTTTTTTAGTGTTATGAAGTCCACCCAGTATGGAGTGAAAGTATTTATCAGACTTTATGCCATTTTCAATTTTTTAGAAAGCTTTTTACATGAAATATATATTTTTTATAAAAACATATCTAATATATATTCTGTGCAAATATATTATTACTTTTTTAGATTAGAATGTTTCAGGACTTCAAAGAAACATTCATTTCAGATTACCTATGAGTTTTTTTGTCTTCTATTTGCATTAGAAATTAGGAAGCTGAGATAATCATTTCAGGGTATTACATATGATTTGAAAAATATATATGTTTGTTTATTCTTTCTTTATAAAGATTCCAATGCCTGTAGCGACATGAATTTTAATGCAATTATCATCATAATTAAATCTAATGAGTATTCTTATTAGTAGAGATTATACAAAAAGTAGACTAGTCATTGGTAGACTCGTCTAAGAGCTATATTTGCTTAAGGATGGAACTCTAGATTTGTTTTGAAAAATCGCTGCTAAAAGTTTTTATTGCTTCCGAAAGTAAACAACATGGGAATTGGAGCAATTTAAAAATCCAATGTCCCTTTTTAGAAACTGCTCATTGATTGATGCTCTTATAATTACATGAACACACATTCCTATTACAATAAAATAACAAAGGATCAATCAAACGAAAGCGAGCTATCGATAAAAACGATGCTCTCCATCGGTACACCTGTTATATAGCCTAATGGTAAGGTACCTGAGATCTGGAGAGATATGAAAAAATGTCCGAGAATGCACCCTCTAAAAAAATAAACCTTGCCCAATACTTTCAGCTTCGTAGTCAAAACTACCCTTGACCTGTACCTCCATGATGAATTATAGGCATTTCAAATGCAGCTATGACAGAGTGTGTAATGATTGCAAAGGAAAAGCAGAATGAAGTATTTTCTCTAACTGAAATTCTAGATTATTTATTCAGGCCTGATTTGAAATTAAATCTGAAAAAAATAATCTAAAAGAAACTTTTTTACGTTGTGTAAATTGAATTACTCGTGGAGGCTCCTGAGTTATTTCCCATGGAAAAGCATTTCTCCTTCGACCTATGCCCTATACCTATCCAGGCGCACGATAGTAAGCCGGGCCAGGTTCCAACTGAAGCCTGGCGACTGCATTGTGTATAGTTATTACTCGAGCAATAAGGGCAGCCATGATAAAACTACGGAATGATGATACAGAACACTGCACGATACCTAATAATATAATCCCTACATATTTGTTCAAAAAGAAATTATTCTAAATAAATTGGAACATATTTTCTAAGTTAAATATAAAGTGGAACGAATTTCTTTGGATTGAAAACTTGTTTCATTTTCACGTTATCTTTGTAAGAATTTCTTTGAAACATATGCAAAAATGCGCATTATTTTTGCAAATTTGAAAAAGTTTTTACTAAGAAAAACATACATCTGTTCATGATAAATATTTTGGGTTGTTGGGGCAGGATTACAGTAAATAGAACACACAAATATAAGTATTCCGATACTCAAAATTGTCATTATATAACCAGGATAAATTTACAAATGCTTCTTAGGTTTGAATGTGTCTTTATGGAGATGTACCTAAGATTGTATATGTCTTCAAGAAGATCTGGATAGATTTCATGTGGTTGGTGTACAATGGAATGCAATTATCTTTATATAAGTGTGTTGTTATGAAGTTCTCAAGGTCGAATTCTTCTATTATTTTGAATTATTCTATCCATTCTGTGCCACAGATTGATCAAAAGTTAATCCTTGATCGAAAGCTTTCGTTCTCACCTCATATTACTAATCAACAGATCCTTCAAAGGCTCGTCATTTAACGCATTTTTTCTTCTATATATATCTTTGGTTCGCTCGATATTGGAATATGGTTGCATTGTTTGGACCCCTTTCTATGAGGTGCTCTCACATATGTTAGGTTAGATAGATTACAGAACCGGTTCGAATCTTATTTTTACTATCGATTTCCCTACAAAAGACCATTTTTTTCTTAGATATAATTCGTGTTCTTTTTCTTTATAATATTAAAAGCTTTTGTCTTATTTTTATTTTGTGTAAAGGGCTCGGTCCGTTTAATGAAATAAATATTCTAAATATTATTCTAAAAATAATATAAAAATTGTGACTAGCCATTCCAGGGTTACAAGTTCGAATCCGAGATGGGCCAAAATAAAATTTAGACAACACTAATTGTTTAGTACCATAGACTTAGACCCCAAAAAATTCATAACTCTACGACCGTTTTCAATTTACGGCCTATTTTCCGATTTTTGTATGGAAATTCAAATTTTCGCACACTTATTATGTCCGATTTAAATAAAATTTTGTACAAAAACGGTTAGTGCCGGAATAATTTAATAGAATTGAACGAAAATAATGGTTTACGATCCCAGGAAAATTATCAGAACTAAAATATATCAAGCCGTATTCGAGTTACGGCCAAATTTCTAATTTGTTCACCAAAATCGGACAGTCACGGTCCGATATCTTTAATTTTGTCGCGACAACATATCAACTCAAAGCGAGAAAGTTTTAGGTGGCCGTTTAGTCTTAATATCCTAAAATTTTGTCCGTAGGACAAAATAAAATTTAGAAAATACTAAAAAGTCAGAATGGCCGTGCCTCTAAAGCCCCCCAGCGAAACTTTTAAATCTTGGTTTCTTAAAGGTTGCAATATACAGCGTAAACACCCCCCCCCCAAATTCCAATGTCCTTCAAAAACAAAGATAACATTATAAGAATCGTAGCGAAGCACGGCCGAAACAGCTATATGTCATCATTATCGGTGTATGTTAATTCTAATATTTAAAGCGTTTGGCATACTATATTTTATATGTTGATTTGAAATGTGTTATTATTGAAAATAATTAAAGGCCGAAGCGTCGTCATTTGACCTACTTTTATTGTATAATTTTTAAACTTCTTAGTCCTATTATTAAAGCTTCATAAGAGCACTTTAAATGCTTCAAATTTGTGTATATTACCTAGTTAGGTAGTTATTTGAACACGAGATTGATAGTCAATATACTTAAAAGCTATACTATCTCCACTTCATGAAGAGCTTTGTCAATAGGAAATAATGTAAGATGAGATCAGAAAGGCTTTTAGTCCTTACTTTTTGGAAAGCTAAGATTGAAAGTTCATTTTCATCTTCTGTGGAAATTGAAATCCTATTGATTGGTTCATTGCTGCTGGGTCATTATGGTCTTATCAAAATGTACTTTTCTGAATGTTTTGTACATTTATTACTGTATTCCTTGTGTAATTATTCCCATAATTCGGGGACAGAGCACGCTCCTTCCACAAAAGTGCCTCTGGGTCGTGTAATTAAAATTATGCCTGGTTCTGATGGTGTTGTCCGTGTGACAACTATCAAAACTGCTACGGGAGAGCTGGTCCGCCAGTCTCCAAACTGGCTCTTTTGCCCTTTGAACCATGGCTCTCCATGCTGTGAAAATAGATTTTTTAAAAAAATTATTGTTTTTTTCCTCCTTTTCTCCGATTTCTGTCACTCTTTTCGTTCCTTTTATTCTCCCACTTCTCTCTCCTCCCTCGCTCTCACTTTTTTTCTCCCTCTTGTAACTCTTCGATTTTTTTCCCCCAAATCCACATTTTGTAATATTCGGTATTCGCGTGTGTACACCTTCGTACCTACCTGTGCTCCGGTCCTGATTAATTGGTATTCATTTCAAATACCGGAAATAGAATTCAATCTCAACACATAACCAGTTATGCTAATGAAGTGACCGAAATCAGATCAACTCTAACATTTGAAGTGAATGTGATGCCTTTCTCTCTCTCTCTCTCTCTCTCTCTCTCTCAATATTTCTATTTTGTTTAATTGATTTTTAAGTGTAATTTTGGTGCCGATTTCTTCGTACCTTTAATTTTCCAACAGAACTATCTTTTTATCAGTCCACTTTTTACTTTTCCCGTACAAGGTGTTTGGTTACTCTCCGTCTTGAGTTGCCAAGTAAAATAGAAAAAATAATAAACGCATTGCGCTTATAATTTGAAATGAATTAATTATTTTGTTTAAAATAAAAGTCAAGCGACTCTCACAAAATGATCACCACTCGTCTTGTATTTGTCTTATAGCAAAAAGGCCTACCAAATCATCTATCTTTCCCAGAATACCTTCTTTTTTGTGGTTAGGAAACCAGAAACCTTTGTGAGAGGGAGAAGAAAACGTACAAGTTTTTCAAATTTATAAAATGTAAATTCATTCTTGAGTGTTCTTGCTGCTGCAAGAGAAATGAAGATTTGGGTCAGAAGTTGTTTGTCATTCTCCCAGCTTTTCATTTAGTATTTTCACCCGATGTTGCCTTATTATACGAAACTAGACTAGGAATGATGTTTTTTAATTTGTCTTCTTGTTAACTTTTATTTGATAAGTTTTATTTATTGCTATTGGTCAAATATAAATAACTATTTGTTGTAGTACAAAGGCAGTTACGAGGCTTCCGTAAACGATTTTTATACCCGATCAACAGAAATAGCTGTTACAGATCACCTCAAAAGATATCAACAAAATATAACCCTTTAGTCAATCATGGCTCCTATTACCCCTCTTTTAGGACTAAGTGGATCCCGATCGTTTTAGGTATAGGACAGATGACATCGGACATCAAACCTGAAAATAATTTTATTACTTTATCTACCCATTGTATACGAAGAACCATATTAGGAAAATAAAGTAGGTATTGTATTGGTGAAAAATTTCGATGTCCTCCAAAAAAAATGGTTTGGTGCATTCACTATTTTTAACGTGGGCACTCTGTATACTATCGAGAATGAGATTTTAATTATTTAGTCATGATTATGTAAACTGAAATAAATAATAAATTATTTTAGATTTATCTAAAAAAAAAAAATTACATCGGAGTTATTCAGCACTGTTTTACAAATGCCCACATAGACATTGGGAGATTGTGGAACGAGAAACATTTTAAATTAAAACTTTTTTTGATAAAAAAATGAGTTTAGGGAAAATATAGTGGAGAAATACGGCCTGGTGACTAAAATAGGTCATACAATTTGGAAACAAGTAATGTAATCATAACATCCTAGGTTTCTACGGAGATAAATCAGTCAGAATTTCAGGAATTTAAATTTATTGTATACGAAGCTACGCATTTTCCCAGGATAGTTGATTTAAATAGTTGATTTTATATACACTGGTGGCAAGATAAGTGAGGCGTTACATAATTTTTCCCTTCATAGGTTTCATGTTCATGTCACATTTTCCCTTTTCATTCCTCTATCTTGCTGCTATTGATCCTCTCTCATTCCTTTTGTAGCCTTGTCCCAAAGTATTTGCATGAATGTTTTTATCAAAATTACATACCTACATTAAAATATGTTTAGAATATCTTAATGTCAAAATTTTTAGAATTCTGAGGAGGAACGATTGCCATATTTTTTTCTCCCTAGAACAGTTTTTTTAATTACTTGAGCAATGTTTACAGGGCCGGATTTAGGACTTTTACGGGGCCGCCAACTCTTCAAAGTATGTAGTAAAATCTAATTTATGAAAATACAAGTAGGTGCCTACTATCTAGGAACTTAATAAAGAAACGAGTATTGCAACATAAGCAAATTGGTTTGAAATGTCGGTAGGTACCGATCTGATGCCTCCATATTATTATTTCATTAAGTCCAGAGTCAAGACAAGTAGACTTTTGTCAACTTGGAACAAGGGAGAGGAGTGGGGGGAAGTGAGTTTAGTCAGTTCTGCG
Organism: Pachypsylla venusta; assembly: GCA_012654025.1. Lineage (NCBI taxonomy): Eukaryota > Metazoa > Arthropoda > Insecta > Hemiptera > Aphalaridae > Pachypsylla > Pachypsylla venusta. The sequence goes on along the minus strand of CM022874.1, from coordinate 24,883,864 downwards.
TTTGTTTAAGGTTAAATTTTCGAAATTTGGATATTCGAAAAATTCTAATTGTTGTGTTTTGTTTTTTACAATAAAAAGGTACTAGAAAAAAAGGCCAAAAGATAATCAATTTTTTTACTGGCTCCAAAAAGTAGATTACTTAGACGGCGCCGGCGGGCGGGGGGTGGAGGGGGCCTCGAACTGTGAATGTGCTACTGGCCCCGCGGAAGGTTAATCCGGCCCTGAATGCTTAGGTAGCTTAACCTTATCTGGACTATTTGTCCAGTTTGATAATCTATTTCTAATTTTCCATTGAACAGTTCTACGTTGACTATACGAGGTTATCCAAGTCTCAAAAAATTAACACTTAGGTCAAAAGAGAGAATTCAATAACTTTAGTTACCTATGTGCAAAGAAAAAATAGTACAAAATCAGGGCAGTTAAAACACGAACCTCTAAAACTCTTTAATTTTTTTGCCAGTTTTTCTATCATTAGTATCCGTATAGAATATCCGGTTTTAGTATTACCTATAGAATATCCGGTTTTCTCCAAAATAGCAAAAATTATTCTGACCCGCGTAAACACTCGACGTTTATATCAGGCACATCTTGTTCTTAATACTTTTATACCGCAGTATAAAACACAAGATTATTATTTCTAGACTCAGCCATGTTCTTATTCTTTTCTCTTTTTTTTTTTTTTTTTTTTTAAAAAAAAAAAAAGGCTCGGATAATTTATTAACTCATAACACAACATTGCGATTTTCATATTTTAATGTAAATTTATGGGAGGGGAAATAATTGCATTAAAACAACATAATAATTTTCTTATGTAAATATTTCATAATTTTCCAAAAGTACAATTCCACCACCCAGCTCGAAACTTTGCCTAATGCCCCTCCGGCAGACTGATGATCTACTTCCTATTATCGTTGCGATCCTTTCGTTTAATATCTGGTTCTGTGGAGGAATTAACTTATCTTATTTACTAACAGACCTTTTGTTTCAGGAAAAATTGTCAATGATTGCCACACAGTATATACATATATAAAACATAGATTTAGACGCAAGGGAAGCATGCGCGGATATAGGGTAGGGCACGTGCCCCCAGTTTTTTTAAGCGGGCGGTATTTCTCAAATTTCATTAAACCACGTAAGAATTTTTTTAAAAAAAATTCAAGTCAATGGTGATCCGCTGGGGGGGGGGGGGNGGGGGGGGGGGGGTCACGGGCCATTAAATAATTCCCAATCCTGAGACTAAATAAAAATACGTAAATAAAAATCGTCAAAAATTCTGTCATCCGTCATGGCACTTTTTTTGAATATGAAAGGTATTTGAGGTAAGCTCTACAGCTTTTAAGAAATTAGTTATCGTACCTTGATAAACATTGCATTAAAAAGTACTGCCCAGGACTCGAATCCCAGGTCTCTAGGTTATGAGTCCCTCCCCCCTCCAAAGTTTCTATTAGGCATTTTTGTTGTCATAAAGTACCCCCGGATGAATATACTCCCATGAGTCCCAAAATTTACCGATAATATGTTACAAAGAGTGTCTGTATCAAATTTCATCAATATCAGGCGTTCCGTTTGGGTTCTAGAGGGTCACCCCAAAAATGACCTCTTTTGACCCATAAATGGACCCCAGAAGGAGCTATCTCCAATGTTAAGGTCATAAAAATCGGACTAATAATAAAGTCTGTAGATGCGCGTACACGATTTTGCGGACGGACGGACAAACATTTTTTCTAGACCGGTTTTTTGTTATCTAGTCGTCATAATTCGTCCAGAAAAGCAATTTTTTTTTTTTTTTCACCTCTACAATACTTTACATACCTATACTTCGTATAAGAGAAGATAAAGGAAAAAATATATATGCATGTTAATTTGTAGATTATGTTTCTTAACATGTAAATGTTGCTTTGATTGATGAGTAATCTTAGATCTTAAATTTCAGATTAGATGTGCATGGGGTTCGTCATTGAATTTCTTCAAAGAACTTATTCCTAATAACTTTCTAATTCTAATTCAATTTTCAAAATTAGCTTTATGCAGCATTTCCAAATTCTCATTAAAAAATTGTCGAACAATTTTGCTGTCGAAAGCAACAGTAATTGACAAGACAAAAGATGCTAATTAATGAAGAAGAATAAGAAAACTGTCCCCCAATGAATTTTGATCGCTTTATTATTGGGGGGAGGGTTATTGTAAAAGCCGCAAGGCAAGGGTATTTGGATTAACCCTTAAATGTGCTGCTTTGGAAACAATCTTATTAATATCTTCTAATCCGATTTACTAATTTATAGCCCCAAGCTCTAGTGTAAACACTAATAAAAGCTACTCAAAGTTCCCTCCCTCTTCATCAATCTTTTGTCTTTTGATTATGTCTTTAGATTAAAAACAAGGTTTTCCAAATATGTTATGAGAAAGTTTGCATTAGTGTGTAGTTTCAACACTGGGGGGGGGGGGGAAANGGGGGGGGGGGGGGGTAACACAGCGTGTAAGGACGATTAATGCTAAATTCTTATTGGGAAATTTCGGCATCAATATGTTTCCGAATTCTCGCATGATTAAGGACATTGCCTAGTGGACAGTCAAATGGCTTTGAACCTACTTTAGAAACCCTTGATTTAAATTTTATACAAAGGACCATGCTTATCTTATTTCTTCAATTGTTTTGTTACAAAATCTGCTGCTTGAAGTTTATGCTGATAAGAAGACATGCTGATCAATCTTTTTCTTTCTAAAATAGTAAATTTTTGATATATTTAAATTAGCTAATCAAATTGTTTACAATTTATAAATTGAGATAATATGCCAACTAAAATTATGATTGGAAATACTATATCCCCACTTGACTTTTGTCAAGTGAAGATATAGTATTTTATCTACCGCAATACCTACTTTTAAAATAGTTTTACTGATCATTCCTTCCTTCTGGAGTGACTGTACACCAAAGTGAGACCTCCATCGTAAAACAATGTATGTACCATGAACACTTCTTTGGGCAGTGCCCTCTTTCTGTCTCTATGCTAAGACCAACAGCATCACTGATAAATCTGATAAGAAATATAAATTACTGGTCTTCTGGGCACGCTATTTAGCTTTAGGAAAAGATATAATACCAAGACCATCCAAATGATTTACTGACAGAAATAGATTGTAAAGAATGAAAGTAACATTAAAAATTAAGAGAAAATAAGAAAAAAAATGTTCTACTTTTTCCCGAATATTAACTATCATGTCATTAGATGAATATTAACTATCATGTCATTAAAAAATCTGTGTTTTAGGTTTAAAGATCTTGAATTAACTTTGATTATGAATTTGTGTGTATTTTATTGCCGTAGAGAGAAAATACGGGTACGGCGGAAAATACGGGCTCCACTATTACACATTTTTTGTAGACCCTCGATCCATCCACCCCCTGGTGGGCGATTGAAAGGGGACACTCCTTTCAATCGCCAGTAGGCTTTCGACTCAGTCCTACGCTTAATACACCTTCAGCTAGATCATTATATTTTTACACGAGTTCAGTGGGCCCCTTTCAGGGTCCGGGGAAATTCCCCCCCATCCCGCCGCTTTTGTGAGGCCTGTTTATAATTCCTCATTATAGATTGCTATTTCAATAGACTTTAATTTTTCAAAGCTTTCAACTTATATTCCCGCTACCACCAGAAATCAATAATCCTGAGGACATCCTATCAGAAGTAGTATATTATTCTTTTTACTGTTCATGCGAATGAATTCCCATTCTAAGTTTAGAAAATGTCAAATTGCTAAATGCTGAGCCATGCTATTTTTTTCTTTGTTTATTATTTTTTGTTTCTTTGCTTATGTGATTCTCTCACTCTCCCTCTCTGCATTTTCATTCTTTATATTTCATTTGAGATTTATTATTGAGCTCTGCTATGTTTTTGTTTTCAACATTGTCATTTATGTTCATGTCTTTTCTTTCTGGGAACAATAGAAATGTTTTTGAATTCCTCAAACAGCATTTTATCATTATGATTAAATTTATCAGTTTGTTCTTTCTTTAATTTATCAACAATATTAATTTATCTTATTTCAATAGTGAAATGTACTAAATAAGCGACTTGTTATACCTTTTTAGCGAATCCCGGAAATCCTTTTTAGAATAGAAATGGGTCATAGAAGTATTTCTATTATAACGCTGCGGTTCGCTCCGCCCAATGAATTAATGATTCAATTTATCAGTTTGTTCTTTCTTTAATTTATCAACAATATTAATTTATCTTATTTCAATAGTGAAATGTACTGAATAAGCGACTTCTTATAACTTTTTAGCGAATCCTGGAAATACTTTTTAGAATAGAAATGGATCATAGAAGTATTTCTACTATAACGCTACGGTTCGCTCCGCCCAATGAATTATGTTGTCATACTGACGATGACGTGACGTAAGTACTGACTGATTGTCTCATTGGTTCATAATCAACGGAACTTTAAGGTTGCTGTACAAAAATGTTTTTTTTTGTGAGACTAGTCTTGAAACTTTGTGTACAGGCTGTGCATGATAATAATAAGGAATATAACGGAACATTTCATCTGTTTTCCCTGACTAATAAGATTTCATGCAACCATCCAAAGTCATTGGAGACTTGTTGTTTTTGACTTTCAGACTTAAAACTTTGAAAGGAAAGGATGTTTAAGTTATAAAGCGGAAATGATGTCATAAAATGTAAAATTGATATACAATCAAAGACAATTTTGTTCGCTAGGATATGTAACAGATGACCTTAGAATCTTGGAGGAGTTTAGAAGGTAGTCTCACGAAAAAAGGATAAGAAATATTTTTAGAGATTTGTCTCCCTAAAAAGAACAATTTTTTTTTCTCTTCTCTTTTCAATCCCTGGTGTCGCGTTCTTATTAAATCTGTGGAAGTAGCTGGTATAAATACATATATACTATTCACTGATATTTTGTGAACCTTAAGGTCACTCTCACAAATATTAGGTAATGCAGAAATAATTTTAGACTAAAAGTATTCGCTGATTTATTATTTTTAATAACTACATGGTTGATTCAAAAGTTTGTAACCTTTTGGATCAACCATGAAATAATACACCATTTGATATTTTACGTTTCAAAGTACGTAGTCGATCAAAAATCCGGTCGTTCGTTGTACGCAGTGAACTCTTCTCATGTGCCAAAGGCCATAACTTTTGTAAGTACCGTTGTCAGACTGTTGTTTTCATCGCAGGTTTATTGCGAAATTTTGTATTGCAAAATCGAAAAAGAACAAAAACTCTCTGCAAACAATTTTTTATTAGCTCAATCAAAAATTAATCCATATCCATACTCCATACTAATATATAAATGCGAAAGTAACTCTGTCTGTCTGTCTGTATGTATGTTACGCTTTCACGCTTAAACTACTGAACCGATTTTGATGAAATTTGGTATGGGGATAGACTAAACTTTAGGAAAGGACATAGGCTACTTTTTATCGCGAAAAAATGGGGGTTGGAACTATAAACGGCCATGCCTCTAAGGCGCCAAGCGAAGCGGGCGTATTCTACTAGTTTTAATATATAACTGCTAACCGTCCTTTTACAAATAATAATCGTTATGCAATGGAAACTTATTCTTGTATATCTGTTTTGCTTACAGGTTCATGAAATGGCTTCAATAAAATGTATGCACTGCCATGTACCTGCTAATAAAGTAAGTTACCATTTGCATGACAACATTTATTCAATGCTTGCCAAAAACAATTTTTTTTAATTAATTATAATGACCACATTATGATGGATGGTAACTTTTGCTCGTTATGTTTCTGAATCGAGCATTTTAATTGCTCATTTTTACTTAGAAAGTGACTTTTAAAAAATATTTCTTTTTGTATACCTACATATGGTGCTACCCTGCAAAGTTCAAGTAAATTATTATAATTTTTGTTGATAAAAAAAAACCTTTTTGTCAATTCGGTAGCCACGTTATTCGAACGGAATCTGAAATTTGTCTTACTCCAAAGGGTCATCGAAAAAGACGAAGCAGGATGAAGAGAGGATATGGTTTTGGAGTGAGATGGAATGTGCATATTATGTTAACGTATCTATTCATATCGATTTGTATTCAGGATGATGAGTGACGTAAAATTGGATCAATTAGTTAAGTTTGGGGGTTTTCGTTGCGAAGTCGGCGGTTTGGCGGTAATAACGGATTATTCTTAAAAAAACTGATTCTTTCTATCATTTTTATAATCTTTCTCACGTTAACACTATCATAATCAGGATGATGACATAAGCAATCTTTACAAATTATGATTTCTCGGCTAAAAATATTTGCCAGATTCCTGAGAATTGGGGACGCCTGTGTTTTCTTCCATGTTTCTCAGGAGATTTTTTAAATTGTTTCATTTTCTATTCCTGTTTCATGCTGCATTTCTTGAAACATAACTTTCAAATGAAATCTGATCTCCGTATGTTTTGCACGCCATTCCAAGGGGACCTTGCGGAATGCGGGGACTGTAGGTAACGATAAAAACACGAAACAAAGGGTCTGTAATTATTAAACAACGTGATGGTTTTGTTAGGAAAAAATAAAAATTAAGTCTATTATATAGCATTGAATCAAAAGTATGGGTAGCTACAGGGTGTCAGAGATAATGATATAATACTTATGTTAACATAATCGGAATGTATAACAGTAGAAATAATATGCATGGAAATAATAATATTTTTATGATTTCCTACAGAGTTGGTGAAACTCCAATAAATAAATTCCAAAATATTAGGGTGCAACATTCCGAAAATGTTATTTGTACCAGCTTACAAACATATCAAATCGAGTTTTAGGGCCATATTCTAAAACACAACTTTAGTGTAGTTGTCACTCGGACTACAAATTAGCGAAGTGGCCACTCGTACTTTTAAGATTTCCTTTTTTGTATTCTAATTCAACACTCCTAGTGGGAAGTGATACTTTTAGCACAGAGGCACTCTATGATAGAACCGTCTTCCATTGGACCTGTAGACGGGTGAATTTAATTGAAATTTTATTTTATTTAAGTCAAAACATGGGTTTAAATTTTTGGAAAACTAATTAGTTTGGTTCAAAATCACTATAAACTGAAAGGTATGAAAAACAATTGAAGACAGTCTCAAAAAAACTGTGCAAATCTGTTCTAGAGGACAAAAGTAAAAGTTCTCTCATCGACAGGTCCCGTGTGCGGGAACGCTTATTATTAATTAATGAAATAAATTGACCAATAGCAACACAATGTTTATCAGCTGATATTCTAAAATTCTAAAACCACACTTTAGGCGAAGTGCCCACTACGCTTATTAAAATTTGCCTAAATTTTGAAGTGTCGGATTTCCACCCCTAGAGTGGTGGTTATGGTTCCCTTTTTTTTAATCTTAAAATGTTTTAAAAATCTATTTGATTATAGTAATGACTAACACATGCCAAAAAAATATTATTTTACCTCCTCAATTCTAAAATTAGGGAAGTTTTGTACTCGTACAAAAATTTATACATGACATAAAAATGACCAAAATCACTTGACTTTATGTTTATTTTATTTATTTATTTATACCTTATTTATACTGCGAGGATGAGACTGAAGAGTCTCTTTACCCTCACAGTCCAAATAGAGGTCTCATTTATTTTACAGAAAATTAATAAGGATTAGGACTAGAAGGAAGAGGAAAAGGATAGTAAAGAAGAAGAGATAATGTTAGTAAATAGGAGCTAACAAACCTTCTCTGACTGACACCAATAAAGATAATTTATTTTTTTGTTAGAAAAATAATAAACCTATGTGTCCATGTGTCACATAGGCAGAGTTTTATAAATAGGAGTCAAAAAGTGTAGATATTTCCAAGTATCAAAATTGTCTATACCTAGTACAATTCGAGGTTTTTTACGTCTGTCGGAAAGAGAGTGAACAGAGAGTTGGATTATAATTATATGCAAGGAAAAACAACACATTAAAAATAAANGGGGGGGGGGGAGTATTTTTTTGTTAGAAAAATAATAAACGCATGTGTCACATAGGCAGAGTTTTATAAATAGGAGTCAAAAAGTGTAGATACTTCTAGGTATCAAAATTGATTACACCTAGTACAATTTGTACCTAGTACATTATACCTAGTACAATTACAAAATACAAATAAAATTAAATTGTCGTCTAAATGAGTTGATTGCACTGAAGAAGACACTGAAGTACTTGCTGAGTAGAAAAATATCAAACTTAATTGAGCAACTCAGTCAACTTCAAGAAGAATTCAGTACAAATTCCTGTTTCATGTCAAAAGGCCGTTGTTGTCTCTACTACGGCCACAGAGCGCAATTGTGAAAAAGTGAATTTCTGAAGGGGCCTTTTTTAAAAAAACAAAAACGAACAAATTTCCATTTTACTATTATGAATCATAAAAAATGCATGCAATAGGATACCTTATGACGAAAGCAAGTATACTTGAATATATCTGTAACATTAATAACTTATTAACCAAAATATTCTCTGGTAATGGTCCACTAAATAACAAATAAAAATTAATTAAAGTTAAATTATTGCATTTCTTTTTGGTGGATTTAATTAATCCAAGATTATTAATAAAACTTAAAATCATTTGTTTCTTAGACGATAATCTCTCAAATTCAGCATAACTCACATTTAACTTATTATTATCAAATACAGGTATGCGATGTCTAGGACACGGTATAAAATTTATAAATTGTGGTAAAGAATAAATGAAATTAAATAATTGCGGAATAAAAAATAACATCATAGTTTTACTAAAATGACCTAGAATAGCAACTACAGCAAATGTCATTCCTGCGAAATAACAGTAAGTATCGCCTACAAACACTTTAGCAGGATATTTATTATGATAAAACAATGCTAAGGATGTCGCCAGGAACGGTATTATTAAATATAAAGAAAATATATGATTTTTAATAATATCATCATCTTTTGCTAGATAAATTTCTGTAATATTAAACACAATTATTGATAGACTTACAACAATGCTTTGTCCAACTTCTAAACCATTTACACCAGCGTATATGTTAATAGTATTTGTTAAGAACACAGCAAGTAATCCCATATAAACATAATATAAAATATTCAGATCAACAGAATATCCAATGAGATCTCGCAGTGGTTTAGGTATTATGATGGTAGTAGAATTTGAATTTACATAATACACTATAAGTATAGGTAAAGAAGCAATAGTAGGCATAAGTAATTTGTGTCTCCATTTTAAATCTAAAACATCATCCGCAAAACCCAATAATAGCATACAACAAATTGATAATAAAGATGCTAATATTTCTATCAAATGTTTGTAGGGAAAATTTGATCTGGTTGTTAAATAATTACCAAATGGAAATGGTAAAAATATTAAAACATTAATTAAAAACATACATCCACATACTACACCTAATGCTTCAGGGATTTTAGTTTTAACTTTTTTATTTAGATCAATTCCACATAAGTTTGCTTTTATAAGCATATCTTTAAATTGTGGAATCAGTTTGTACGTTAATAAACATGAAATAAAAGCAAGAACTATGTTAGCAAATAATGGAAAAATAGGAAAAGATATAGATGAGTACATAGCGTATGATTTGTGTTTGCACAGGGAAAAAACTCAATGAAAGTAAAAACAAAGTATCTAAATAATTTAACAAAAATAGATCAAATTTCCAATCAAACCTGACCAGATATTTGCTTACAAACACAGATTATGAGAATTTCTACATTAAATTTGTACATAAGGAATCTTTAGAATTAGACATTGTCTTGAAATTGTAACTATTTTCTGCCCATAAGTTATATTAAAATTCTTATAAACAAAATTGGTCCAGACAGAACTTCTTAGTAACTATAACTGCTCTTCCTTGTTTTCTTCACACATAAACTGGGGTTTCAATAATTTTGGAGAAAAACTTTATTTATGCATGCAGACAGAAAAGAACATTACACCGGTAATTTGTATTTATATCACCAAATCTATATGATTAACATGGTGATCCATTTAACATTTCAAGATTTGATGAACGATTGGTATCCGACTTAAACATACATACCATTTATGAAGAAACGCTAATCGAATGAATATAAATAGAGAACATATTAAAGTAAATGTGTTTTAACAAAATAATGTGAGAGACGTTTAAATCGTTCTTATCTTAAGGTAGAGGTTCTTATCTTGAATGTATTCTTCTCATTTTATTTGCTATATATTCTATTACAGAATTTACTAATGATTAAACTGTAAACTTTGACAACGTCAGCGTAAATTTTCCAGAAAATATTATAGTTGTTTTTCGTTATTATAGTTCACAATATTTTGTATGATACGAATTCGTAACAAGAACGTTACATAGTAAATGTTGGTTGAAAGAAGAAGAAAAAAAATCACCAAAATTCATATACTCAGAAAGCATGAATGTAGAATATTATCATCATCACAAATTTCAAACTAAAACGATTTTCGGATTTTCCTATGGTTATGGTATGATGTGTTCAAATGTTCAAATCAAGATTGATAAAAAATTAACTGATGATAGTAAATACTGATAAGCGACTGATGAGAAGTTAGCGAGAGATCAGCTCTATGAAGCATAACGAATAGGGGTCTGGAATCGGGGAGGAGTGTCTGGCAACCCTTTTCCAAAAAAAATTTTTAAACTCTCTTTTTTATTGGTCGTCATATATCCATTTTAGGCGGTTGTACATCATTTGTACATACGCAATAGAGAAATGCTGGTAAAAACGTTTCCTAACCTCTCTAATTGGTTAAAACATTCAAAGGGTTGCGGACACTCCTCCCCGGTTTAAGAACCATGAATGCAACGACAAATTCCTAGTCAATGAAATATTATTATTTCCAAATATTTTCAGTTCTCAGGAAGAAAAAATGGGAGTGCGGCATATCACAGAGAATCCTGGACAAGAAAAATCCCTTTCTTCAAAATCCCACCACTTTTAATTCCGAGATGGGTATTACTCCGGAGAGAACCGTAGGGTCCCATAGTTGTGGGATTTTTGTCGCGTGCGGCGTGACACATCGCGGGAAAAATCCCACCAACCATATTTTTATTTTTTCCACTTCTCTTTTGTTTTGTTTTTAACTTTTTATGTTTACTTGTTAGCTTTATTGACATATTTTAACCCCCCTCGACAGGTTAGGAAACGTTTTTACGGCCATGCCTTTATAG
>CM022874.1:24862406-24872641 GCA_012654025.1 Pachypsylla venusta | reverse complement strand
CATCAGATCCACTAACTCTCTACCTTTCCCTGTTAGACTCCCTACGTTCAACGTTCCTATTCTCACACTCACTACCTCCTCCTTCTTCACATTTTTGTCGCTCAAGATAGAATCCCCTCGGACAGCCCCCACCCGGACATCCGAACGGGGGGCGAGTTTACGTCCGGAGTTTTTTGCCCGTGAGGATTCCATCATGATTAGTCAAGCCCACTTTAACGCAGGTGGCACGCGTCTTCCACTCCTACATCGGTTTGTAGCAATGCTCACCTGACAAAACTTCCCCTACTTTTTACAGCCGAATGCCCTTTCTGACGCCAACCCCTAAAGGGCGCCAATTATCTGTTTATTGTCAGTGGCATGACAGAGCTGCTCAATTATCAGTTTAACGTCCTGCAGCGATTGGCAATATAATTACGTCAGTAAAATAATTATATTGCTGAGTTGCTTTATGTATTTTTATACACCATCATCTCAAGTAACTTCTCACAATCCTATTTTTACTAAAGAAGTCATTGAGCCATAATTGGACTGGAAGTACTGTATGAGTCCGATGCTAACTTATTTTTTTTATTTCTATTTAATATTAAATTTGCACAAGGTATTTTTGATCTGAGCTTTCAAATTCTTTTATTCGGTCTCCATAATACCTACTTGACAAGATGGCTTGATTGCAGTTTTACTGAGAATGTCATGAGAAAATTGAAAACAGTATTAGTTTTCAATTTTCTTTTTACTATAACGCACATACCTGTATGTGCACTTGTGGCGTTTTGCGATGGAAATGATATTGTAATTTTTGTAGCTATAAATTCTCGAGATCGACGATACATACTTGAGATTGTAAGAATTTACAAAAGAGTGGCTGACGTGTTCACGGACCGAGCCCACCTAAGCTGATACTGTTCTTATTTATTTCATAACTAGTAATGGTTTGAACTATTAACCTCACTCACATATTGGGCTACTATTTGGCCTCGGATGGCCCAATAGGGCCCAAATACTTACCAGCTTTGAACTCAATAAATTGGCATAGCGTTCCAGAGTTATTGTTAAACGAAAAGAGAGAGATCAATAAACGGTTATGGGAAATGTTAACATAATCTGGACCTAATTTTATTCGGCCAATTATTAAAAAAAAAAAAAAAATCAGAAGAAAAAAATAAATACTTAAAACTTTCTGTCATTTCCTGATACTTGTCTATCAGAAAATACTTCCTAGGTAAAAGTGAGATTCAAGTACCTGATAAAATAAATGGTACGGAAAATCGTACTAGACTTTCTCTTGTAGGTGTAGTTTGATGTCTATCTATTAGTGATATTATCATAATATATCTTTCTGCTGCCGTTGACCTCTATTTTGAAAGATTTTGCAGCCTGTGGCCTTTAGTGATGATATTATTTTAAAAAGATTTGGTAGCCTTCGGCTGTGGACATTGCTCTTTAGTTTTTATTCTTAGAATTATACAAGGCAGTGCCTGAGTAGGTTGGAGCATAGAGTGGCAGATTTCGGGGGCCGCAAATTTCAAATTTCAGGGGCCAAAATTTCTACAAAATACCAAAATTTGTCAAATATAATACTTGGGTGACTGTGCAGTGTGTATACCAAATTTTATCAAAATCAGACTAATTTTATGTATTTTCGTTTTTGAGCCCCTGCAAGGGCCCCAAAATGAATATTTCTAACAAAATCTCAAAAATTGTCAAACATAATACTTGGGTGACTGCAAAATTTTTCAAAATCAGAAAAAAATTATGTTTTTTTATTTATGGGCCCCTACCGGGGCCCCAAAATGAAAATCTCTTCATTCAAAAAAATATGGGAACGATGAGGAGGGCATCCATAGAATCCACATTGGTCGTTTCAGTTTTCATGCTGGAAACCCTGTATATATTTGGAAATTTGGCCAGGTAGTTCGGAGCGCAGCTTCAAAATCTACACGTACTTGATTGTTTGTTTTTCCTACATTGTTTCTTTCTTATCTTCTTCTAAGTCAGATTTTTGATTGTTATTTTTTCTGGGTACCTGCTTTCTCTTTTTTTCCTTCTCTGTTATCCGTTTTCTTTCCTTGTTCCTATTTCACGTTGAATATTAAAACAAACATAACAAGCTCCCACTACTTGTATTCAGTATTAGGTTTCTGTTATTTTCACACGCTTGAAGAAAAAATTTCTATGCGAAGCACGAAAACTATTAAGATGAGAAACGGTTGGAAATGAAATTGTTCTTCACCCAATATTTTTCAGATGTAAAGGTAGGTACTTGGGTCGTTAGGATGGTGTGGCGTGGTAGGAAAAAGCTGTGAAAATTTATAACGTCTAAATTTAGAGATATTTAATAGTATCGCCATGTTTGAACATGGATAGGAAATAAGACAGTTTTCTTCCTTTTTAAATAAAGTTGTTTATTTAATGTCATACCTTTTTCACAGGATTTAAGTTTTCTTTATGTAAGTTTGCCACGAAGGGATGCTTCTACGTACTGGATATCAGGCATTGTTATGATAGGTACTGTCCACATGATCATACTTTAATTCTTGTTCATATACGTATTTGCTGGTGATATTTCTTTATCTGATTGGCACCAAATCAACATCATTACAAAATCTGTTAAAATTGCTACAGGCTACCTCGAACAGTTCCAAGAGCCTTGTGACAGATCAGTTAAGTGTGACACATAATGCGTTTTTCTAATACCTGAATCTAATTTAAAAAGTTTTAAATTAGATTTAGGTATTAGAAAACTACTATTGGCCCCTTTTTATTATGTGATCACCTGAAACCATGGGTTAATAGAAAATTCAAAAAATATAGATTAACCCAAGTAAATCAAGAAAATGATTGTTTTTAAACAAATGCCCTAATAAATCTACAGATACCAATCTTTTCGGAACTATTCATTAGCAACTCAAACAATCTTTTTTTTAGAATCTGTATTCTTTTCTATTGCAAGCATAAAAATTATATCTTTAAGTAAAACAATGTCAATGTTGATTTTCAAGTTACTTTAAGTTTTACTCTTTCAGTCAATTTAAAAATAATCATTTCCACCCGGCAAAAAACATACAATTCATTTTCCCCTTAGATAAGAACATTTTTTTTATTATAAACTTGGAACCAAAGTAATACTTTATGTAATATTCAGGGAGAGGTAAATACAGAAAACATTCTGTTCCAACATTAAAAAGAAAACGGCGCAATTAAATATTTCCCATAAGGTATTAATTTCTCCTCGGTGCCTTTTCATGAATGTTTTATCTTAAACACTAATTAATTACTATTGAATATTATCAGCTGCAGTTTCTTGTAAATGTTCTTAATTTTTAAAAAGGAATTCTCTCCTTAATGTCTTGTGCATAGTCCTTCAGTCCTACAATCCTACATTTACATGATTTACTTCATTGAATATTCCTCCATTTTGAATATTATCATCTGCAGTTTCTTTTAAATGTTCTTTATTTTTAAAAGAAAAAGAAATGCTCTCCTTAATGCCCTGTGCATAGTCCTTCAGTCCTACATTTATTTCATTGAATATTCCTCCATCTTGAATATTATCAGCTGCTGTTTCTTGTAAATGTTCTTTATTTTTAAAAGAAAAAGAATTTTTCTCCTTAATGTCTTGTGCATAGTCCTTCAGTCCTACATTTACTTCATTGAATATTCCTCCATCTTGAATATTATCAGCTGCAGTTTCTTTTAAATGTTCTTTATTTTTAAAAGAAAAAGAAATGCTCTCCTTGATGCCCTGTGCATAGTCCTTCAGTCCTACATTTACTTCATTGAATATTCCTCCATCTTGAATATTATCAGCTGCAGTTTCTTGTAAATGTTCTTTATTTTTAAAAGAAAAAGAAATACTCTCCTTAATGTCTTATGCATAGTCCTCGAGTCCTACATTTACTTCATTAAATATTCCTCCATCTTCATCTGGTTCCGGGGGGGGGGGGGGGGGAANGGGGGGGGGGGGGTAACATTTTTTTTCTTTAATTTCATCTTCATTTCTCTCACACGTGTACTCATACAAGATAATCGGTGACGCTGACATACAAGAAAATCGCTGACATAGTAATACCATAGCAATCTTATATCGCCCTTTCTTCACTCTCTTATTTGAAGCTGGAGCACAAAATACGTTTTTGTTTATTTATATCATGATCATATTCTATTCTTGCAAATCATGACAACTAACAGGATAAAATGATATTACAGTTTGTTTTGTTATTATTTTCAACTCAGGCGATCTAGATTCGGAGAAGAAAGTTAGTAAAACATGCATTGATACTTTCGTCTACTTTAAATATACATTTTCTTTTAGAATTTGGAAGATGTAATGAATTGATTAAAAAAGATAAAATGTCCTTACCAATGTTCATCAAAATAGGAAAAGGCGTTCGAGAGTTATCGTGGAACGATTAGACAAATATTACTTGAAGTCAGAGATACTAGCACGGTCCCCGTTGGACTACTAAGGGTTCGAGAAAGAAGTGTTAGAATGCTGGCTATTCCCGGCCCGGTCAACTAGATATTAATAGTAGATATTAATATAAAAACTATTAATATAAGATATTAATGTAAAAACTAGATATTAATATAGTCAACTACATATTAATTAATGTCGCTTTTTCAAAAAACTCTTGGTCCAACCCAGACTGGATTGGGTAGCTGATGGTTTGCAAATTTCTAGCAAATGAATGGTAAATCCCCGTCTCGAATAACCAATAGATTCTAGAAAATAAATTAATTATATATATATTGTAATTATTGTACCAATTCAGATAATTCAAACATTTATTTAATATAGGAATGTCTATTGAGACTTATAATATAAAGACAATTCAAACATATAGACTAGATCACTAGATATTGAAATTCAAATTTGAAGCTCTCTCTTTTTCATTATATTTCAATTCTCAGAAAGTTTCCAGGAATAACGTTTTAGTGGATTCTGTCTTTCAATTTTCCTTATTCTATATGAGCACAATGCGCTACGATAAAATTACTTTTGATGTCATCAAATATATTTTTAGCAGTTATTGCTTCGCCAGTATGAATTCAAATAAAGGAATTTGTATTTTTTGCCTTTTCTATTATACTCCCTAGAAAGAAAGCATGCGAAATCAATTTTGAAGAAAGCTTAAATTTTCAATCACACTCTTGTCATGGAAACTAGGAAGCTCTTGCTTTGGTTTGTTTATGAAGCGTATGAAACTCATCACTCTTAAATATAAGCATTTCAATTTTGATTTACCTTACAATATATAGGTAGGTAACTTTATCTTATATTTGAACTTTCGATACAAAAGTAAAGATAATGCCAGAAGGATTTTCCTATTTCTTGTTTCGAGGATTTGAAAAGTTTTTTCTTGTGATTTGATCTATCATTGTCGTCAAACTTGATTGAAGGAAAATTTTATCTTAAAATATTACTTTGTTGCAGGTCTGAACTGATATACGGTTTTGTCATAAAGTATTTCTTATGAGCCGTATTGACTAGAGAACGTGTGACTTAAAAATAAATAAACGTGTTACTGTTAAAAATAAATGAACTTGTTACTGTTAAAAATAAATGAACGTGTTACTGCTAAAAATAAATGAACGTGTTACTGTTAAAAATAAATGAGCGTGTTACTGTTAAAAATATTCAAATTCACCACCCATTGACTAATGTCGTGGACAGATATCCTATTCTGCCTATCTTTTTTGGAGATTCAAATCGTATCTTTACCCCCCCCCCCCCTCCGTTCTTGTTAGAAGACAAACACATCGGAATGAGAAACCTTCATTTATCTTAAAATGCATAATGATTAGATAAATCTATTGGAATCGACCCGAACAATCTTGCTGTTAATTCACATAATTACTACTCTAATAATTCATTTGTTACATTCCATAGAATTTGAATTATGTTTTTGTGACCATTCATTCAAAAAAATCGCAACCGACCATGGCAATTCGACACTATTTTGTAATTATTAAATAGTATAGCTAAGTGATATTGGTGTAATTGTTAGAAATATGTTCCTTGAATGATGCCCACAAAAATTGTGACATAGTGACACAAAGAGTTATTCATTATTTGCTAAATAAATTGCCTTGCCAAACAATAAGAATCCCCAAATCATCTATCTGACACAAAGGCAACCAACCTTTTGTGCTATGGAATGCCTATTTGATACAACCAACATTTCCTCTCCCACAATCTGTTCCCCAGCATTCCATTTCAAAACTATTTTAATGATGTAAGTTTTGAAATTTCTACAAGTATGCATTACATCTGGAGCAAGCAGCACGTTCTAATTCTTATTTATTAGAAAGAATAGAAAAGCTCTCATTAAATACACCAGAGGAATGTACATTTTGTATACGCAGGAAGCTCTGACGATTTATGATTTAATTTGACCTAGAAAAATGCATTTCTTTCTTCACCGATAGAAGAGAATAAA
This sequence comes from Pachypsylla venusta, assembly GCA_012654025.1. Taxonomy (NCBI): domain Eukaryota; kingdom Metazoa; phylum Arthropoda; class Insecta; order Hemiptera; family Aphalaridae; genus Pachypsylla; species Pachypsylla venusta. The sequence continues at coordinate 24,866,201 of CM022874.1, read as the reverse complement.
GCTCTTATAAAATTATAATTGTAAATAAGGGAATATAGCAGTTTTTATTCTTAGAATAGCATTTTGAATAATTCAATAACAACGTGGAGGATTTGAAAACCAGGATAACTATTGTGATGTCGGGAATCTCCCGATATGAATCCATTTTAGCGTGTATGAAATGTCTGGGGGAGAAGATTCCTTAAGGGAATCTGTCCCGTTAGGCTGGGAAAGATTCCTGGATTGTTGGCCGCATTACAAATGGCCAAAGGGGACAATTTGGCATCGACGAAGCGTATGGAGACACAATAGATTTCTCCATTGTTGATACTCAATTTTCAATACCAATAAAAAATATCTGTTTTGTTCTTCATATCCTGAATACTCTTGCATTTGTTTTCAAATCGACCAATGACCATTCTAAACCAAATTAAAGTTTTACAATATTTTTTTTAAAAAATGGAGCTACCATCGCCAGGGTAGAGTATATAAATAATAAAATTTAATAATCAAATTGGTTCTTTATCGTCCTAATTTTTGGCTTAACTTTTAAAGGTCCTCCAAGACGGGGGACTCATTCTCTGGAAACTTACAAAGCAGCTACCCAAATTAACTCACCCAATCTGGGTTTGGCTGGAAAACACCGGCATCACTAGGGCGCGAACCGATGTGTTTAACAACTTAGTGAAATCTCGCTGAACGTTGCTTAACGTCAGTGATTCTACGGGAACGGGTGTATTCAATGTATCATTGACTCTATTTTATATCTTTGAAACATTTTTCCTTTATTATCTCATTTTATTTGCTTCAGTTTTGTCAGCAAGTTATCGTCCTTCTGCCACAAATATCTTTGTATTTCCTAGAGAGGCAATATCTTGCACTTCTCTGTAAACGCCAGAGCGGTGTTCATGTTCACATATTTGTGCTTTTGTTGTAATTATACAAGACGATGAAAGGGCTCCGTATAAAAGAGACATGAAGAAGTCAGCCTTTTACTAATTGAATGCAGTGTATTTTACCTGACAAAAAACATTGTCTGATATATTACGGTTAGGAAGCCGTATTTTATTTGCTACCATATTATATTATACATACCTTTCTACCTTTATTTTATTTTTTTGTTTCATTTTTTGGCAAACAATCAAACCGACTGGCACGCCATGTCGCATCGATATCGTCTTTATTCTTCCCTATCAATTTATTCTGTATGAACAAAAAATGCTCTTTTTATTTTTATTGGCACCCAGACAAAATATTTGCTTTGGGGGTACTTTTTGACTTTACTAGAAAACCGATGAATTATAGTTTATTATAACTTCGTCGGAAAAGAACTATTTAAGATAGTTTTCTATGTTTGGACAAGGCAAACTTGTCTCAAATCTAAAAATACGAGGGTAGAATGGGTAGATTAATAATTTTACTTGTTATCATGGTTAATGCAATTATTAACTTCTTCTCAAAGTTGTTATTAAACATCACACAAAGTTTCAAACTAATGTACTCATCAATTAGTGAACGTAATTTATCATGAGTGTGTTTAATTATGTCAAATCGAATGTTTGGAAAACAACGGCTATGATACGTTGAAAATACCAGTTCCTATAAAACACCAGTCAACGTCTAGTGAAATTTTACTTAGTGGGCGATGCTGACAGATTCCCGACACAGCTCAAGCTAGACATAAGCAATGTCCAGAGTGAAATTTTACTTAGTGGGTGGTGCTGACAGATTCCCGATACAGCTCAAGCTACACATAAGCATCGTGCAGTGAAATTTTACTTAGTGGGCAATGCTGACAGATTCCTGACACAGCTCAAGCTAGACATAAGCAACGTCCAGTGAAATTTTACTTAGTGGGTGGTGCTGACAGATTACCGATACAGCTCAAGCTACACATAAACAACGTCCAGTGAAATTTTACTTAGTGGGTGATGCTGACAGATTCTGACACAGCTCAAGCTAGATGAATTCAATGTGGGTATAACTGTTTTGTTCGATTACTTTAAATGGAAGGTGAAAACCCCATCTCAAATAATAAACAGATGTTAAAAAGTCGTTTAGCAAAAAAAATGAAAAAATAAATCAATTTCCATACATTGGAAAGAGAACAGTTTCGATCTTTTATTGGGATCGTTGCTGAAATCTGAACTGAGCTACAAATTTTTGCGCTCATATTATAATCAAGTAAAACACTGGTTCTGCAACGTAAAGGCGTATCTGTATTTACTTTCAATGCTGACCCTCTTAAACTTAACTTTTCTTTTTTTCCTTTTCATATTCATCGTTAGCACGTTCAATAGATAAAGTTCAACTTTTATTTGACTTCTGTCCATCAATGGGAACGCCCTTTACGATAAAAATTACTCTCTAATCAGAAGTCCCACACACAAGTTCTTGCTGTTTGGTTTCATAATAAATGTGTGCAGAACCAGAGCTGCTACATGGGAGGACCAAAATGTAAATGTGATCAAAATGGGATCCGATGTGTGCTTCATCATATGATACGTCTATAGGTCTATACCTACACGCATTAATCTACAATTTCAAATGAACAATATCGGAATTCTCTCTAATAGTCAATTTATCTCTTGTACGAGTATTGCACCATTTAATCTACATAATCCTTGCATAAAGTTGCAATAATATTTTGCATACAAATGATTTTTTAATAATGAAAAATCTGAAATTATTATTGTCTACCTTTGTGATCCATACACAAGGCACAAGGCTAGATATATTTAATCTTCTTGGAAAAAAAAATCGTTTTGCTTTCTTTGTCATGGAATTTATTTTCACAGAGTATCTCTTTGGCTCACCAGCATAATATTATTCCTTCCTTAAGTCTCAGGTCACATTTATTAAGAACAAATGTGAACTTACACTTACTCCGTTTGTACAAGGAAGGAACCACATTCAACCTATCACATTTATTAAGAACAAATGTGAACTTACACTTACTCCGTTTGTACAAGGAAGGAACCAGATTCAAATCCTAGTTGGTTCGAAAGATTTTTTCGAATAAGCCACGTGGCTACGGTGGGGTCCATTCGCGGTGAGAACATAACAACATAAAAAAACGTTAAGTTGGAACGAGCCAAGCAAATGAAATATCAAGAAATGGCCGGGAATGGATCCACGTGGCCTTAGAAGAAGTTGTACAGCCACAGGAAAAGACGCATACTAAGTGGCGCCATCAGCTAATATTTTTACAATTCCACCAGATAAAGAAAAACATGAGTGAATTATTTCCCTTGTTAGCCATTATTTCAAAGGTTAAAGTAAAAATTAAAAATAATTTAATTATTATAATAAGATAAAATCAGGAACATGAAATCTGATAAATTACACCACGCCAATGTGCACCCGATAATTAGCATATGTTTATTGGTTGAATGACTTATAAATATGGTTTAACCGCACACGTGTTAAGGTTTGTCACATTTGTATTTTCGTATCAAACACGCAAAATAACTCAGAATTCAGTAGAGCTTAAATTGAGATCTTATATCTATAGAGATTGCTTTCCCTGCGCCAGTATTTGTATATGTATTAAGGAGCGCGGTAGCGCTCCGCCCCGCCAAGTCAAAAAAATGCGGTAGCTACCAAGAGTATATTATACGCCACAGCTTACATTGCCGATTTCAGCTACCTCCAGAGGAAAAACTACACACCTCAGGATAAAAATGATTATTTCTTACGTATGGGGCGTACTCAGAGACGAAGTATATGAAATTTCAAGAAAATCGGTCAAGTCAAATCGGAGATATAGGCTTCTGAAAAGTACACTTTTTTTTCTCATCGTCTGCTGCTGCTGCT
>CM022874.1:24821924-24860600 GCA_012654025.1 Pachypsylla venusta | reverse complement strand
AATGAGACGGACACCAGAGGAATTGAACCCCTTTGCCATGAATTTTAAGGTCATACCAGACTGAGAAAATTTTAGAAACAATAGGGTTGTCAAACCTGAAGTTGGACATAGCAGATAAAGCACTTTTAGAGTCAGAGATCAATAAGAATTTAGAAGACGGAAGATATTTGATATTTTGAAGACACAACAATATGGCAATCAATTCGGCTGAAAATGCAGAGTTGATGTTGTTGAGGACAAAGGAAGAAACTTGTTTATGAATGACATAGGCGCAACTGGTGGAATTGATGGATTTGGAACCGTCAGTGAAACATAGAACAGAGTTGGGGAATCTAAATGAAATTAATTCTAAGAAATGACTTTGAAAAACAGGGGGGAAAACATCGCATATTTTACCAATGTTGAATAAAATGTTTGATTTATAATAAACTGAAAATTATAGTATTTGGTACCTTAATTATTAATATCTAGGTATCAAACTTCCATTTTTTTTTTTTTTGGAGTTATAGAAAAACACACAATTTGCGAAATAATCTCATCCAATCCTACTTGGGGCAAACTCTGTAAACCATGTCTCATAAGATTATGGAATTTGTTTTTCAAATAAAATTGAGTTACAACTTTATGTATAATGTTGAAGGAAAAAATGTGCTCGTTAGAAGAACGAATAAGAATAGAATACCTAATAAAATAAAAGAATTCTAAAGTAAACTTTAGAAATGTTTCAGAACCGGGGAAGAATGTGGAGGAACTTTGATATCAGGAAATAAGGAGGGCGATAAGACAAATATAAAAGAAGATGTTTTTTAAGAAGAAAAAAAGTGCAAGAAACACTTTGTATAAAGAAACAACATCAGAATACAATGCGAGTCAATTGAAAATGAATGTCAAAAAAATAAGAAATTGAAAGGAGACAGAATGAAAGAAGATTGAGATGATAAAGGAAAGGTAAAGATAAGACGCAGACATATTGATGAAAATATAGAAAGATGAAAATGACAAACAAGTAATGCAAGAGAATTGGAGAGAAGTGTGAGAGATAACATAATATGTATTAAGATAAAAGAATTGAAGATTACACATCAGCCAAAGAAAATAGCAGATATAAATAAGGAGCTTGCTGTACATTAATGCCATGCAGAACTTATAGGAAGAATATTAAATGAAATTATTAGAACAGGGTGTCCAGAAAATATTAATTTCATGATAAGGCAACCAGCATAAATAATGTCTGCTATTTGCTTGTCTGATCAGTTAAAAACGACTCACCCGATTTTTTGTTTTGTTGAATTTTTGTTATATGTTCATCACATGCCACATTTTTAGAATTTATGATATAAAATTTTACTCGTTCAACAGTTACTTGTTCCTTAATTATTTCAGGATTTAAATATTATTAAATACATACAAATCAATCAATATCAATCATGGCTACCAGTAGCTAGATGGCATATGTATGAGTGTTGAGAGTACGTTTCTTTTTTTTCCGCTGCTAAAATTTTCAATAATCACAGCCTTCATGAAGGGTAAAACATTGACATTGATCCCCAGAACAGTGTTACACATACACACTGTACATAAACACAACTAATCCACATTTCAATCTATTTGAAAACATAAGTAATAGAACATTATTTTAAAAATCATTGGTACTGACAGTGGTTGTCCAAAGATTGAATATTAGTCAAAGGTATTTTGTCAAGAAACTTCAGAAAATAAAAATAAAAAATTCAATTTTCAAAGCTGATCTCATGATGGAAAAGGGAATATTCCAGCTGTGTCACGTTCCAGACAAGATTTCTGGGGTAGTAAAAGTCAAAGAAGAAGTGAAGTACGAGCAGAAGTCAAATGTCAACTAGGTGGCTTTTAAGTGAAGCGAAGAAATATAGAAAGGGACTGCATCAGAAAGATATGCAATAGTTGTGGTGAAGAGTGGCATTTTATTAAGAACATTCGTACGGACATCACCTAATGTGGTGTCATTATCTGATGACTGAAAAAAGAAAACCAATGGGTATCATTGGTATTCAAGTTGGTAACACTGATATCAAAAGTAGCCATTTTGAATAGTGGAGGTTATTTTTTCCTCTGTTTGTTCCACCATTTTATATCAAATTGTTTTGCCGCAATGAATGGACTAACGCCAGAATAGTGCTTGCAAATTATGAAAATTTATTTAAAATATCATGGTTCAGTTATCCAAACATACCGGGCTTTACAACCATTTTATGGGCTACATAATTTTGTATCCAAAATAGTTATTCGCTTAACTACGAATATGCATATGTATCATAGATAATCCGATTGATAATACGCCTATTGACAAGATGAAACTGATTGGCAAGACAGAGCAACATGCAACACATCGCGCGACATAACCACTTTGTTAGTGGAAATGTTGGATGAGCGCATATTTTCGCGTAATGAACTCTAAAATTATCCTCCACGATCGTGCGATTTACCACATTTAGCTTATTTTTGTGGGGATATGTAAAGTCACTAGTCTATGCTAATAAAAAACAAACGTTTGAACATATCATTTGCCATGCTATTGATGATAAACGGACTCAGTTGCTACTTTGGTACATCTAAACTGCGCTTCATTTGACCTAGCCGCGAATCGTTTTCAAACACTAATGGCATACGATAACCTTTCCAATAAATTCAACATCATGATCATGACTCACTTATTATGTCTTTTATTTCATCCTCGAAAAGAACACCCTACATTAGTTATGCAGGATGTCTCAGAATTACCACCCTCCTTAACATTTGAAAGCCTGGAAATTTTTGAATTCTGTAAAACTCTACGGTGAGATTCAGGTTTGCGATTAAATGTGTCGATTTGAGATATGTATATACATGGAACGATAAAAACATTTTCCGTAGGTTTAGCTGATAATGATTACATTAGGAAAAGAAATAGGTACAATTATTGTTGTATTTTTTTAGGATTCCAAAGTTTGTGCATGATAAAAATTTTGTGACGAGAATGCATCATTCAGATTGGGTGTAATAATAATGACTTTGAATAGAAATCAAAATAATTTTCCTAGCCATCTAGAAACACACCTAGCGACTGACACTGTATCTATAAGAAGGAAAAGTTAAAATAATACAATGGGGGAAATTGTATCAAAAGACAAAGAAATATGGAGCTGTCTAAAGAGTAAAGTAAGACATAGGGAAGCCGGGTTGGTTGAAGTCAAACAGTATTGTTTAACTAGCTCTTGACGAGTGTAGACAGGCTCTTGACTTTTAATTTCCAATTTTAATTTTAAATTATTGATTAGCAGAAATCTTGTGCTAAGGGGCCTTTTCATTATGACTATAAGGTGAAACTCTTTTGTAACTGTATAGTGCAAACGCTTGCAATGTAAAAGAAAAGAATAAATCTTTCAGTGGCTTATACAGAGTGAATGCTGAAGTCTCTTTTCTTGCATCGAAGGGAATTATGACGTCGGACATTTATCTGCCAAAAAGGATGACTTTTTGGCCAATGAAATGAATCTTGATATTTAAAATATATATTGTTCTAAATCAAAAAGTGAAAATCAAGTTCTAAAGTTAGGAAGCTCATGCGGACATTTGCCTACAGAGGAAAAAAGTCTTATTTTGACCTCCTGAATAGATAGATGATCAGATGATTTAAAACAAACTAAAAAGACACGCCACAGATATGCTATACATACTCGTCCAGGATTGTATGCATTATTTGGAGACATGTCCACTAATGGCCACTTCTAGATCTAATGCTCAAAAGGATCAAGCAGCACAAATGATCTTCTCTGTTTCATTAAAAGATGTAATAGAATCCAGCGCTACGGTCAGGCTATTATCTACCAAGAGAGGGAGGGCGATGTGATGGATGTAGGTAAATATTTAATTTAATAATAACTGGGGTAATTAAATTAAACCCTTATAATTAGTATGTTCTCTATTGCACTAACTGCCTATCCCACACTCCCCAAAAGGCAAATATAAATATTCTAAAAGTACTTCCTCCCTAGAAGGGTTACTTCAGCTTTCAAAATCCGGAATAGCTATACTGAAACTGGTGAGCTAATCTTTGTAATTAATCTGCCATACTAAGAGCTAGTAGTCTGATTTATTTATTTCGTTTTTATTATTTTTTTCCCCAGCTTAAGTTTTATTTTTTATTCTCGTTGGATATTACATTAGAGTTGAATAGTTTAACTTTTAAAGTACTATTTATTGCTTCTAAACCTTCACTGAAAAATATTTGAACATTGCAAACTCTTCCATTAAAGTTTTTGAGCGCATTGTAAAAGGTATTTTTATTGAAGCATAATACCCCTCCTTGCAAGCATTTATTACTTTCGCACAAAATATTTGGAGCGCTTTGAGTACTTTTTATTTCCCTATTTCTGACTAAACGTCCACTTAGCTTAAAAATATTAAACTGTTCAATTTGATTCTGCCAGGTTGTGCTAAACCTATTTCTAAATATTTTTATTAAGTAACTACTGACAAGAAATCCACAATTGCCCTTCTTTCGGACAAATTGGACTGGTTCACTTAACCAGTTTCACTACAGAAAATATTATGACCTTTACTTCCATGGCCAGAGGGTGTTCCGAGGGGTTTCGAGGCCAATTAAAAAATACTTTTATATTGTTTTTCATTCACTCTTCTTAAAGTCTTGTTGTCTTGAGGACATAGCTTTATGGTTTTTGCGGAGTAAGTTTACAGTAAGTACCTCTTAAAACATTTCATTTATCTTTCTTTACAGGGCCACCAATTTTGGCGCGTCCTTGTCACCACAAGGATTTTTTCCCCTTTTTACTATTATTTTTCTCTAATTTTGATCGGGATGGTTACTGATAAATATTTTCCCAGTCGGGTGCCAGTTTTTGGATTGCAACCATCATTGAATATCTCCGATGTTATTTCTTTACCGTACCTCAGATCAATTTCATATCAGTTTTTACTGCATCATTTCCCATCACTAATTTTCTTTTCAAACTACTCTTTTAAGCAGAATTTTGGCTCTTATGTTGAGTGTCCAATATTCCTCTATAATATTAAAGGACATAATATTTGGGGACAGTGACATTGTGTTAGATAGTAAATTTAATTCCGATTTTCAACGTCGATTTTCAATATACAGGGTGTCTCAGAATGACCGTTCACCAACCCTTAACTTTTGAACGGCTTGGAATTTTTGAATTTTGAAGTTCTATGGATGGGAAAAGGACTATGGCCAATCGAGTGGTTATGGAGAGATCCAGGTTCGAAAGTGACCTTTATCGACAAAAAGTGTGGATTTCTCAAAACAAATAGAATGGTAAAAATGTTTTTTGTGCAAATAAAAGAACAAATAAATTTAGTAAAACTTTGCCTTTTATTATTTTAAAAAAAATCAGGGGCTTGAGGGGTCTAAAGTTTAATTTTGTTATACCCTGTATAATGAATAAATAAATAATAAATGCTGTTTCTTTGTGTTATTATGTCACAACTTTGGTGCTCACTCTGCCATTGTAGGATTTTCCCAATATCAAACATTATCCAATTACTTTGAATTTTTCTATTTTACATACAATGCTGGCACCAGGTCGCTATGCGCATTTAACTTCATAGCTCCTCATTGTCGTCACGAGGCTGAGTGGGCCCTGAAAACATCCAAACCACAGTGACAAATTTTTGACCCCGCCAGCATTCGAACCTGGGTCTCCCGAGTGCAAGACTAGTGACGTCTGATCCTGTATGACGCTGTTACCCTGTATTACGCTGTTTATTTTAAACTTTGATGTAAAAGTAAAGAATTTAGTCCTGCTTAAAAAAGCATACTTTGAGCTTTTTCGACTAAGGTTCTGTTGAGTCGTTCTGCCAGACCTTTTAGTTCAGGAGCATAAGGTGTTAAATTTTGAAAGTGAATTCCGGATTGTTTGAAAAGATTATGAAATTTACTATTCACATACTCCATTATCAGATCTGAAAATCTTAATTTTGTAACCAGTCCGATTTTCAACATATGCCTTGTACTCAACAAATCATCGAAACCACACACTATTCTTTAAAAAGTAAAATCTTGCAGTCCATGTATGACTCATTTACTTCTGCAGTTTTACTACTTGGATGGTTAAAATTTACTTGAGGGTGACAACCTCACGAGCCGAGTCCATCTGATCTGATGGTATAAAATAATGTAGAAAGCAACTCTCCTTCTTTGTCTTCTTATTTGTTGCTACTTTATTGTCTCCTCTTTTCCAAGGCACTGATGTAATAATTTGGGAGTACTTGACATGGTTCTGGGAGCCCATGTCAATTATTAGCCTTCAAGAACATATACTTTTTTCTTCTAGATGACGATTACAAGGAACAGAGTAGTCTTGGATAAACACTGCCCACATGACCTGGCTGGCAACCAGCGCACTCTCGTTTCCCATTTGGCCAGCTGTGAGAAATATGCTACGATGGAAATCAAAGAGAATACTAAAATAAGTGATAAATATGTCAATAAAACCAAAAATCTCACAACTTTAATGTGAGATTTTCGGCAAAGTGAAAGTTACAAAGTAGCGCGTTCCAGAATTGGATGGGACCTGCATCGGACCACATACGTCTGAGTGAACAAGTTTTAGCAATGAATCTGCTCGTTTTGGTGAAGAGCCATTAAATGGGGCCGAAGTTGTTTTGCCTTGGCGCAGATATCGCAATTCTCAACGGGCTTTCCTGTTAAAGTATAATACCCATATTGCTGGTGCCAAGACATTTCAGATCCTGTCAATTAAGCTGACCCAATCTTTTGTGCCACAGTCCATATGTACCAGAAACATCTTCATTTAACATATTGATGTTTGAATTGAAACCTTTGAACAGGTAGAAGCCATTTTCAAGTGAACCCAAAGCAACAACGTGTTTGTTTTTAACATGGACTTTTGCATAAACAACTTTACAGCCATTGTTGTCAAAAATCACAGTTTTATTTTTCTGAGCTATCTGAAATATGGATATCGTTTGGATGCCTGGTACGTAGTACACATCATATAACATAAGATCAACATTTCCTCGAGTCACACACTTCTGTTTATCACCGTTTGCTATTTTTTCTTGAGAATCTGTGTTGTGGAGATATTAATGTTATTAGTGATGTGACAGGTAGGGCCTGAATCGAAATACCATGCTGTATTTCCTATGCTCTTTTTGTTATGACAATTTGCGATCAGGAAAGACGAGTTAGGGGCAACATTGTCCAAATCTTTTTTATTTTTGTTAAATAAATTGCATTTATTACTTTTATGACCAAGCTTTTTACATTTCAAACAGCGAAGTTTGGAGAAATCATTTGATTTGGTAAGTAAAATATTTTGACTTTCGGTAGTCATTTCATTATTTTCAGTCATAGTTTTCCTGCTTTGTTCAGTCCCGTAAATTTCATATAATTGTTCATTTGTATCTTGAATAATGTCCATTTTTCTACAAAGTTGGCATCATCTAGCCCAAAGACTTGCGGCAATGTAATATTAACATCAATGATTTTGGCTGCAGCCATAGTACTAAACTGAGTAGCAGGATTACTCATTATCAACGGGAATTATACAAAAAATTGTGAAGCGATGAGGCCCATAACCTAATAGAAGTGTATAAAATCTTTAGATATTTTATCACGAGAAAATAATTTAGAAGAAATTATATTTTACAGAATATTGGTTGAACAATAGCAGCCTCAGTAGCTCAGTTTGTTGAGGCGGTGGATTCGTAACCAGGAGACTGCTGGTTCGAATCCAACTCCATCCCCCCTCTTCGCCTATTAAAAAAATATATGCATAATGTAAGATATCGAACTGGCTTAATAAAATCATGGAAACATCCAAATTACAATGACAAATGAGTGCCCTGTCGGGATTCGGACCCCGGTATCTCACGTGCAAGATTTTTACAGTGACCACTGAACTTTGGGAGCTTGGTTCTCATATGATTTTACTGCAAATATCTGCCACCCTACCTTCTAAGCTCTATTCTATTCTCAAATAGAATCAAAGTTGTTCCACATCAAAATTAGTAGTTTCCAAATTGATATTCATACAACAAATATGAAAATTAATGCCTTGAACGTAGCAGCGTTATTCAAGCGTTTAAGTTTTTGCAAAATTTGTCAGCGAAGTCTTGCCAGTTTACATTTTCCAAGATATTAAAATATTATTTTAGTTAATAACATCACCAAATACATGTCATTAACAGCTTTGTTTAAGTTTCGTAGAACAGTAATATTACCTCATATTTCGAACGTTTCGTATTAACCCAACTAATGAATAATTTATTTTATTTTAAATGGAGAGGTTTTTATTTTTATTTTGACATTAATTAGTTTGAAAATACTTTAGGAGGTTTTGAAACTTAAGAGCTTAAGTAGCGCTCGTTGTACTTAATCTTCACTTCCCAGATTAAAATTCATTAAAAAATATTTTTGGAAGGAAAAAAAGTTTTGAAGCAGTCCGTCCGTCCCCCTTAGTCAGTTCTTGAGATCTGAACAAATTTCAAAGTTTAATTTCTAACATTTTGAAAAAAAAATTTAGGCTTGTTTTTACTTGTTCCCTAACGTAGATTTTCGTACATGTAATTAGGACCAGTAATTAGTTACAAAGAAATGTTTATGTTGTACTTAGTTTAGATAGTATATGGGAAGAAATATACAGGATGTTGAGTATGTAATTAAACTATTATGAGGCATTGAATTTAAAACAATTTTTGATACAAAAGGTGTTAAAAATGTTTAAGATAATAATCTTTGTTTCCCAAAAAATCGCCCTAAATCTTTTTTCTTACAAATGAATGTAATGATTAATCCCACCTATGTAAAAGGGTAAAAATATCTTATCACGGTAATACACGTATGATTCTAACATATTCAAGCATGAAATTTAGCTTGGAGAATTATTTTCTTCAAATGTTCTTTAATTTTAGGGAAAAAAATCCCTTCGTACTCAAAATGTAAAAATAAAAAGAACTTTAGATTTGAATATGGAATTTTATTCAAAATTAATCTAACCTTAGGTTTCAGCAGACGCAGAATATTCCGTGAGAACTAGAATGGGTAACAGTGTTATAATGGCTGAACTGGTTACCACCCAAACAGCAGATCGTGAGATAAAATAGAAAGATTTGATTTTTTCTTTCACCAACATAGTGCACATGTTAATTTTGTTGCTCAACCAAAATGAAAAGCACTTCTCGCTCATAGTTAAAATTTGAATTTGAAAAGATATTATTTGTGACGTTAATTTTTAGATTGTAAATCGATTTGGCCAAAGAATAATTCAATAAATTTCATGTCTGGCTAAAGCCATTTAGACAGACTCTAAGGCATGTTGAATACACCAGCTCCAGTTATATCAATTAAGTTAAGCAACGAACGACCAGCGAGGTTTTACTAAGTGGGGTTCGCGCCATCGTGATACTGGCTGTTTCCAGCCCAACCCAGGACTATTTCCAGGTCAAACTCCCGTCTCGAATCACAAAAAATGAATGTTAAAGAGACGTTAGGTAAAAGAAAATGTTGCCTCTGTATAGAGTGTTTGCACTTCTTAGTTGTCCCATAGGATTTTACATGGAAATTTAGTATGTCACAAAATAGAAATGATAGTGATTTTTAGTGTTTTTTTTAACGAGTATTCCAATGAAACCATTATCACAAAAATCGGACCTACGGTTCTGGACTTAGAACCGATATAATGTACTAAGCTTGCTTCATAGGATAATGGTTAATACCTTTGATAATTTGAGAAAAAAATGTGTGTAGAAACCTACTTCTTTGAAATTGCAATTTCCTCAATTATCAGAAACTGTGAAATCAGAAAGCCTAAAATAACAGTGACGTACATATTACTAGTAATACAAAGGACGTGGGTTCGATTCATCTAAATGCATGGATTTTTTTAGTGGATATTATATCTCCTGTTTTTTCGTTTGATGAAATCTTGTTTAATCAAAGTGAATCGAAACAAACAGTCTTGCTTGCTAGTCAAGTAAGACAATTGTTTCTTGAAGTCGAGCTCGTAAGTTCGTAAGAGCTGCAATTAATTTTTGAGATCTAGTGTTTTTTTCATCCTATATCTTCTCCTCTCTTCGGTTTCTGGACGTTAATAATTACAATGTCTATAAAATTTAGTCCCCCCCCCCACTCCTCTTATGACATATCTAAGTGATCAATGGTTCTGCATTTTAGATGGCTCGAACAGACGTATTTTGTATTACGAGGTATGTACGTCACTGCTATTTTAGGCAACACAGTTTCTGATAATTGAAGGAATTACAATTTCAAAAAAGTAGGATTCAACACCCATTTTGCCAACCTTCTTAGTTCACTATATCAGTTGATATAGTGGAATCGGAGTAAAAAATTACACAAAAAATCACTATCATTTCTATTTTATGACATACTGAGAGGATATGCCAACCGTAAGTAGAAATTTCCATGTAAAATCTTATGGGACCATTAGAACGTGCAAACCCAGTGTATGTACGTATGTTCTGATTTGATTTTTTCAGCAGATTTGGAAGCACCCCTTTTTTACGACTCGGTTACCTTCCTATGTCATTTCGTTACAATTAACAATGCTACTCATATTGCAGTTTTCTTCACGACACTGACTGTACCCCAGAACTACCATCTGATTACTAAAATGCCATTATTTTATAACTGGAAAAATTCCCTTATCCTTTTTTTATCGGATATTTGAGTAATATTTTTCCTTTTTCTATACAATTTTCACATCTTTGTTGTGCATCGAATGATCTGATTTGTATATTAATATCTTGTTTGATACCGAAAAAAGGCACCCCATATCTCTTAATTGGAAATAGGTACAGCAATCGAATTGATCTTATTTGATGGAACATTTCAATCTAAGACAGGTAATATAGTTTTATTTTTAATTAAACATGATAATACATGAGAACGAAAGGGGACTTTTGTTGGCAAATCAAAGAGGAAGCATTGTGGACCCCATGGTTCAGAACATTTTCTTCTTTTTTTAGTCTCAAAATCCTTTAAGAATATAACTTCTTAAAGGATTTTCCATAACTTCGGACTCAGCTTGTATAGTAATCCATTGTCCCTAGGGTGGTGGTAGCTTTCCACCCAGGAGTCTATTTTTTCTCTCTTAGGAACCTATTTCTATAACTATGGTATATTATAGCCATCCTACCATTAAACATAAGAAATGTGATTAGCCATATTGAGGGAGTGGTAACAGATTTTTTTTTAAAATATGCTATTTTAATCTTGATGTACTCGTTTACTAAGCGAATTATTTAGATTAATTCAAAGCGTCACCCAAATCAGATCAGATTCATATATGAATATGTAGATTTTTTTAAATGAATTCATGCTTATCAAAATCAACGGGCGTATCTATTTTCAATACTATTTGTGGACACTCCTTGTCCATTCTGTAGTCTTTGTTAGGAATGAGTGACATCGCATCCTGTCTGATGCCAAGAACTTCCTTTATAACCGACAAGGCCGTATCCAAGGGGGGGTCCATGGGGTCCAGACCCCACCCCCGAAATTTCATTTTTTTTATGCATGACAAATGTAATATTGTAAAGTGTAACTCATCGCCGCTGCCGCCGCTAGCCCCACCACCACAAAAGCAACAACAATAACAACACCAACAACAGCAAAAATAACATCACCTTCCATGATCATCATTTTCAGGTGTAAGTCCTGACTTGACTGTCAATCCTTCCCACCCCCCGAAAAAAAAAATCTTGGGTACGGCCCTGATGACGGGAATAGATTTTTGTTGAATAATGTTTGATGTAGCATCTTAAGCAGATGTAAAAATGAGTTCTGAGAAATTACAAGAGACCATTGACATACTATTTGTTGTATGTTGAATCTAATTCTATGTTTGATTAAATTTTATTTTTATAAGAACTCAACAAGTTCAAAGAAGTCCTCTGACAATCAGAATAACCACGGAGGTACTTAAAAAATCCGATCATTGATCCATGGTCCTGAGATGACACTGTGTCGTACATTAACTTTGGAAAATGCGACATTTTTCGTAAAAATATAAAAACTAAATTTTATTTTTTTAAAAAAAACGAAATTTTTTTCGTTTGGGAGAATGTCGTAAATTTCACATTATGGTGTGCACTAATCGGATCATTAAATAACCAGGTCTATAAATTTTGAAGGCCTCCTAGAAAGATAGATTGATGACATCTATTTTGCTTCAGCTGAATTTTGATTTCATACACAGTGTCTAGTTATTGCCTATTAATGATTCTAGGTGGATTAAGCTTTAAAGAATAAGCACCAAAAGATATTTCATGCCAAACATCATGTCTAAGTAAGTGGGGAAAATCATCATATCAGTATGATGATTCTAGACCATAACCTTCAATGGCCATGACTCGTCACAGGAATATTTATTTAACTCTACAGAAAAAATATTCTTGAAGATAAAATCAAATAGATATCAAATATTAGAATTGGGTTCTGATCTCACATTAACATAACGTGACCACCCACAGAACGTTAATTATGCCTGAAATCAATGAACAGTGAACATGCTCACTGCAGTACAAAACACAAATGAAGCCCACATGAATTTGGAGTATGTTAATGAAGACCAGAGTGTAAATTTAATAATAAACAGGAACATAAATTTCGTTTCGTCATCGTTGTTCGTCATTAGGTTTGTCTAGAAGTCTATGGGAAATTGTGTTCACAAATCGTGTTGTATATATTCCAGACATATAACTTCAAATCAGACGTGTAGACTGAAAATAATATAAATTTTAATAAGGCAGATAAAATACTATATCTTAACCAGACTATAAAAATTATAAGGATGGTATAATTAGGAAATTAGGATGGTACTGACCAGTTTCATACTTTGATCTACCTAGCTCTGATGATGTACTCAGGAGAGTATGAAACGAGTCAGCTCTAATTAAGATCCTATAATTTTAACGAAACATTTGAATGATGCTTTTGTAGCGGTGTACTCCCCTATTTCTACTTTTTGGAAATCCAAAAATGTTAGAAATATGTTGATATTTTGTTCTCAAAGTTTTTAAAGGTTCTTTGCTGGAACTGCGATACTAATGTTTCCATTTCGTCCTGATGCGTAGAACGGGCCCTCGTGAGGACGATTGAATGATAATATTTGGAAATGAATCGCAGCCAAACCAAGATCATGAAAATTAATAAAAAAAAATCTTTTTTCCTTCTTTCAAAGGTTGATTATTGAAAATAATAATGCTTTGATTCCTCAGGGAATTAAAAACGACATGAAATTGGACGAGGAATTCAATATTGGCAATTGAATTGAAAAGGCGTCGTAGGTAAATGAAATTTATATTGTAAAGGCATTTGATAGTTTTCGATTATGTGAAGTAGCCAAATCGGTGAAAAAAGGTCTGAGTGTGTGTTTTTTTTCTCGAACAAGTGATAATATCATAAATTGATTGTTTTGTGTAATATCGTAATGGACTAATAGAATGTAAAATTTCATCATCGTTGTAATATAGATAGATCTCTTAATTTAATTATGGTTTGAATGAGATACCATGACCAAAAGCAATTTGCAAATTGCTGATAATTAATTAAAGTAATTTGTAATATTACGTTAAGCTGAAATTATTATGAATAACCTCTTATAGAAAATTAATTAAATTCTGTAGCATTACATGAGAATTTTATTTTATGAATATAAAAATAATATTTGTTTTTCAAAATATTATCTGAGAAAGTTGATTAATTTTGTTTTCATGCATTGTGTTCAATTTAAGTTATGTTTTTTTTTCAAATAATTTTCTTGTTTGTCCATATAGTCAGGATATACATATATTTTAAATGGTCATAGCGCGTTGCCATAGATATAGTAAACTTATTGTTAATTGAATACTGTCATTTTAAAATGGCATTTTGCCATAGCGCGTGATTCCAGCTTTAACATTCTCGTTTCTATGTTTCCAGTATTTGCTACAGTGGTTCGTTTTCATGATTAGAAGTCAATATTTTAAGTAGAATGATAAAGATTGCTGTTGGACCCATTTTAATAAAACAATTTTCAATTTTCTCCATGTTTTTTACATTTTATTCATTCAATTTTAGCGTCTTCAATTCAGAAGGCTGCTAATAATATTCTGCGCCTCCATTCTGCCCGATCCCCCGCTGTTCTTTTCAACTCTCCGTAATTTCTTATGCCAGTCCATTCCTTCGGGTCATCATTCCACATTCTTCTCCGTCTTCCTCTGCTTCATGTGCCCTCAATTTTGCCCTCTACGATCTTAAGTAGAAGAGATCTACTGGATCCCCTGAGTATGTGCCCAGCATAACTTAGTTTCCTTTGTTCTATAGTTTTTGTTAATTCTCTCCCCTGTTTCATAACCCATAGTGCGTGTATTCTTTTTTCCATAGTTTGATTTATAGTCCAGGATTCGCAGCCGTAGGTGAAAACGGAGAAAATGTATGTTTTAAGTCAGGGGCGTACACAGGATTTTTTTTCGGGGGGGGGGCTGGCTGGGCAAAATGTATACCATAACAGTATTGCGGCGTTGAACCCATCTACGATCATACCACGTTGAATACACCAGTTCCCGTCAGATCACTGAAGTTAAGCAACGTCGGGCGTGGTCAGTACTTGGATGGGTAACCGCCTGGGAACACCACGTATCGTTGGCTCTTTTTTCCGGCCCAACCCAGGCTGGGTGAGATCAATGTGAGTAGCTGGTTTGCAAGTTTCCAGCGAATGGAGGGTAAAACCGCGTCTTGAATGACCAATAGATGTCAGGACCAAACACACACACGGACCAATGGCTGATTCTCGAGATTCGTGTTCTGGGGACCCCAAAACGTGTTTTGGCATTGAAAACTCGACATCGAAAATTTCAGCTCATTACAATACTTTCCTTTTTATAGGATAAGGAATGTAGAAAAAAAATCGTCGTAACTTAGCACTTTGTTATGTAAGTATCCCAAAAAGTGTTTTCTGCGTGACATTGAAAAAGAAGCATAGGGTTAGATGTTATACACTCACCGTACTCGCGTTTCACATTTGATGGCTTAACCTGAAAAAAAAAAATCGGGGGGGAGGGGGGCTATAGCCGGCCAGCTGACTTTTGGAAAGTCGATGAAAGCCAAACATATATTTCTTTTCATTTAAATCGATCTTTCAAAAATCACTCTTTATCCAGTCAGACTATCCCTACATCCCTTTCCTCGTCTGAATCCTAGCTGCTTCAATTATATCATGTATTCTGTTTTTGATATTGGTGAGCAATATATTAGATGTATGCGTAATCAAACTTATAGTCCTAAAGTCGAAACCATTTTTGGCCTTATTGATTTTCGGAATTGGTATGAATATTGATGTTAGAAAGTCCTCAGGTATTGATCCGCTTTTATATTTTTCATTGATTATGTTTGGGATTTCCTATATTCCATTGTCGTCTATAAGTTTTAATCCCCCCAAAAATACCACTGCGTGCNATTGATGTTAGAAAGTCCTCAGGTATTGATCCGCTTTTATATTTTTCATTGATTATGTTTGGGATTTCCTATATTCCATTGTCGTCTATAAGTTTTAATAATTCTGTTGGTATCCCATCACAGCCTGGCGATTAATTTTTCTAATATCCTCAGATGTAAAGTTAGGAATTTCATTAGATGCCAAAGTGGGTTCTTCTGCAATATTTGAGCGGTATTCATTATAATTCTGAACAATATTCTTTTCATCGTACTAGAATATTATTTTTGTCAAATATTTCTTCTTCATCAGCATTGACTAAACTATGAGTTGTTTTATTATCTCTGAAAGTGAGACTGTTTACTTTTTGATGGAACGGTGTCTTTTAATTTCGATCTTTCGTTTGGTTCTGTACTGTTCTGATGTCTGATATCATCCATTTTTGTTTTCTGATGGCCTCCATTTTAGTTTTGTTATCCTTTTGCTTTTGTCAATTATGTTCTCTGCTATATCCCAAATAACTGTTTTAGTTGTTCCACATCGTATCGGTTGATTCTCTAGTGTTGTGATATTGTCATTTGTTCCTCTGAGAAAAGTTTCCCTGATTCCGAAAATATCAATATTTATTGAGTTCATTCCTTTCATTGTGTTATCCCCTTTCTCAGGGTAGTCCAAAACTCTCATATTCCATGTGCCTAAAGTTATGAGGTTTTTGATTATATTGGCATATTTATCACTTATATTAGTATTCTCTTTGATTCCCATCGTAGCATATTTCTCACAACTGGCCAAATGGGAAACTAGACTGCGCTGGTTGCCAGCCAGGTCATGTGGGCAGTGTTTCGAGACTACGTTGTTCCTTGTAATCGTCATCTATAAGAAAAAGTATATGTTCTTGAAGGCTAATAATTGACATGGGCCCCCGGAACCATGTCAAGCACGTCAAAATTATTACATCTGTGTCTTAGAAAGATGAGACAATGAAGAAGCAACAAATAAGAAGACAAAGAAGGAGAGTTGCTTTTGACATTATTTTACACCATCAGCTCAGATGTTTTCGGCCCGTGAGGTTGTCACCCTCAAGTTAATTTCAACAATCCAAGCAGTAAACCTGCAGAAGTAAATGAGTCCATACATTGACTGCGAGAACATATCCCTTCGGGTCTCCTTGTTTACATTCTGTAGAAATAAAACATTAGCTGTGGATAATATTATTTCCGATGGCATTCTGCAATTAAAAAATGGCCCTCCTTATAAATTTGATAACTTTAATCATCGTTTTCTCTAGTTTTTGCAATATGATCCGTTTTAGAGACTGCTCCTGACTTGGGAAATATTTTTTGAAAAGTCCTCTTCAATTCTCCTTGTCTGTTTTGTATTCTCTTAATCTTTTTTCGGGTATCAAATTTCTATTCTATAGTCATCGTTCACCTTCCTCTTGTTATATCACACATCGAATGATATGACCACGTTATTCAATGTACCATTACACTCCGACAAAGAATCCTGTTATCCCTGCAAAGAGCAGCTCAGTTTTAAAAGCAAAACCAAAAGAATAAAGGAATTAAAGTCAACATTTAGTCTTTAAAAAGAATTAGTTTGATTTACGTTGCGGTTTTTTGTTCTATAAAATTAATATGTAAAGTGTCACAGGTTTCGGATTCTCTATTTCAAACCGCACGATACTCTGTGGTGTTTCGGAGAGCAGCTTCCACTATAATTTCGACGAGTGGAGGTTGTGGGGATGACTTAAACTCTGGGGATATTATTTTGAACTTTTTTCACCTCATGTCTAGGTAACTATAGGGTTGTAGAAAACTTTATCTTTGTCTTTTTGGTTAAGACAAATTATAAAGTTATAATTTTTTTTGATAAAAAAATTAATAAAGGAGGTTAATTTTGGTGAGCTTTTATTAGAAACCCATCATCTCTTTGCACATTTTTGCTCTGTTAAATTAGTTCTGAAAATAGATAGAATGGTACTCAAAAATTATAAGGTACGCAAACCATCAAATTGCAACTTCGATAATGTGAACATTAAGGTGTTTCAGGGTTCCATGTTTTCAATTTGGCCAACAGAACCCTTTTAGACTAAACCTACAATATTCGCTGCCCGCCTATAACAAAGTTATATCTAACGAACTGTAAGAGATATCTTCTGAAATTTCCAAGGTTGTGTCCATAAAGAACATCACAGCAATACAAGAGACGTGTATCCTTAGTTTAATTCATTTTCTTTTATTATTCTTAGTTTGAGACATTACTTGTATTTAGTTATTTGAACAGTATACCTAACTCAAATAATGGTCCGCGCGCAGTTATTTGAACAGTATACCTAACTCAAATAATGGTCCGCGCGCAGTTATTTGAACAGTATACCTAACACAAATAATGGTCCGCGCGCAGTTATTTGAACAGTATACCGGACTCACATAATTGTTCGCCCTAAGGTCTCTAGTTACAAAAACAGACATTTAAAGAAAAGTTTTTCGTTCAGTCTAATTCTTGAATCACGATAAACTGGAATCACATTTGTATTTACTCAAATAGGATAATCCTTATGCAATCCCTGTATGTTACTTTTCAGCGTGAAGTGCTATTCATTACTTATGTACATTTTTAAAGTTCTAAATTTTCAAACTTGAAAATGTTTTTGGGTTAGTTTGAAATTTTGAGTACAAAATTCTATTTTCGACCCCTGCTGCTCAAAAAGGCACAACATGTATGAGATATTTTAAGATATTTATTGTTTTGGAAAGGTTGTATTATTTTCTATTCCTTTTTTAGGGATATTTACGGAGACAGGGGGTAAGGGGCCTTAACGATAACTTACTTCACTTTCTTAATAGATTCAAATTTAGACAATTAGGCATATTAGATAATGACTATTTAGGAGACTGACATGAAAAGCATCACTTCTTATGGAGTTCTTAATTGTTTAATGTTGGAGGTTTACACTTTTCATTTTCTTATTGCAGTACGTAGCTCCTACCTGTTTAATTATGAATGAACATTTATGGTTTCAGACATAACATGAAGAAGCGACGTTCATCCTAATTATATCGCTCAGCATGAGTAGCAGGTGTGTGTCAGTGATCAGCATCCTGGCAGTCATCTATCAGGCAACTTTTAGTGATTCAGCAGCGCGCTCATCTGGTAAGTCTTTTTCCATTTTTAACTTCTGAATGACTTTTATATTATAATTTTTTTTTCTTTAATTCACTTTTTAAAAACGTATTGCAGCTCACGCGACACCCCATGTAGGCCCTCGACCATTATGTTTGATACACAAAATCCTCATAACATTAGTAAATATTAAAAAAATATGGAGAAATTTTGTTTGTTATATGGATAAAAAAAAAATGTATCCATGTAACCAAACCCAGGATTTTCGCTTTGGATACACCAGGTCCCTTCAGATCACTGAAGTTAAACTAACGTTGGGCATGGTGATTTTAATTCAAATTTTAATTCTTTCGATGAAAAATAGGACTCTATAGATAACAAAAAATCCAAAGATACCAAAATAAATTTATATAAACCTGTGTAATTAAATCGTACAAGATACACGCTGGTCAGAACTGTTCAATAAAAATTAGCCTCTCTGACTCTCTATTGGCATGGGCCAAACTACCTTCATACCATAAAAACGTAAATTTGTTGTTCCGAGGTCTTTTTGTTTTTTAATATTTTCTAATTCATTTTCGACCCTCAGTATTTATGGGGATTGTGTAAACGGACTTTTCTCTCCATAAATTTAGCTATGTTGATAATCGGTCAGTTTATCAATTGGTCTTTGCATTTTAGAAGTAGATAAGAATAGAGATACATAGTTTATACTTTGATCCTAATGGGACCATAGAATGTTAAGAAAAATTCAAATTATTTTCAAAATGGATGTCAACACTCTCAACAATTTGCAAACAGGGGACTTTCTCTGTTTGAATTTGAATACGTTTTTCCTTCTTTAAATTTTCCAATTTAAAAAGGTGAAATTTTTTCAATTGTCTTTATAAATAAAGAATTACGTACATACTAGACTAGAACAGAACAAAAAATATTTATTTAACGACATTTTGTCAAGTACTTTCCCCAAACAAAAGTTCTCTTTATATCTGCTGAATAATCGTCTCCTCAAGTACTTTTCATGTTCATATTATATTTTGGTTTTCGGAACTTGTTTTTACCAAAAATAAGAATGGGAATATTTATAGAAATTAAAAGATGAAACTTAGGTTTGAAAATTTACTTGCGATTGGGAATTTCATGTAAGTTTTATCCACCCCCCCCCAAAAAAAAACAAAAANCCCAAAAAAAAAAAAAAAAACACTTAATGTGTAAAAAGACGTCAAAAAATATCTCTACCAAAAGCCGAAAATACAAGTGGCTCATAGATCTCCTGAAAATATGGTCTCAAAGGAAGTGATATCAAATGAGTGCCAAGTTCATGTCACTCCAAAACTATTTGCCTACAAAGGAGGTGATATCATATGAGTGTCAAGTTCAGGCCACCTGAAAAATATTTGCCCCAAAAGTGATTCGAAAGATACAAACACAAACTACAATCAAATTTTTGCCCCCGGGCTCTTGGCACACATTTTATCTTTTAAATATAACCTACAAAGTAGATTTATCGTACTTATACCACGCTCATTTTGTTTTTTCTTGGCGTTGCAAAACCAGCGTTTTGCTTGAGTTTAGGATCTTTAGCGCGTTTTGTACTGAATAAACACAATTCAAGAAGCAGTTTTGTTTTAAAAGTTCTGAAAAATATTTTTTTTTTTGTTGACGCATATTCCTTGCCTCTTAAATTGTGTTTCTTTAGAGAAAATCTCGAATTAGTCTACAGTAAAATCTAATTCGATATTTGCACAATGTAATATTTTTTTAATAATATATTCTTTAGAAAGTGTTTTGTGACAGACGAGTATTATTAGACATGGTAAGATCAAACGGGGTGCGGAACCTTAAAAAGCTAAATTTTCTTTAGGCAGTCTACTATTCTTCACAAAATTCCAGCAATTTGTAATATCTGAAAAGCCTTTATTTTTCCTCTTAAGTTTTCTTCGCAGGAAAAAATAAACAGCAATGTTTGCGTAAACTTGATAAGATTCGTTTGAAGTTACGTTCGCTAGTTGTGTGTTCATGAAACTTTCTTGTGCTAAAAGAATTTTGCAATATTTTGTTATTGTAAACAATTGTTTCTTAAAAATGTTCGTTTTCATTTTGTCGAAACTCTTTTTATGAATGCTTAAACTTGTGAAATGAACTTGCATTTAATCATTATTGCTATATTAAAAGACTGTCAAGGCCTTTTTGTTGTCTATTAAAACGCCTGTGTTGTTATTTGCTGACAAAATATATATTTTAGTTTACTTGTAGAAACTCGTCATCGGGAGTCCTATTTTACAATAATATGCCACAAGTTAATATTACTAGTAACTAGTACAAATATATTGCGAAATAGGCGTCTTGTTGCAGATAAATTTATCTCTTTATTCTTCATCTCTAACGTTTGTCTATTTTCTAAAAATCCTAATATTATTTGTACAATTCTTCAAGTTTCAAGTCGTATCTGTAGTTTCTTCTACTCTTTCTGTATTATATCAAATATAATAAGAAACTAACTTTTGTTTAACAATGGCCAGATATAAAAGATCTAGGATAATGACTCCCTAGGTAAAAAGAGAAAAGTTTCTTGAGAACCTATAGAAAGCTTTCTGAGAACAAGAGCAGGAAAAGGAAATCAACTCTGCCCATTTATTAAAAAAGTTTCAAATGTTGCTGGATTTAGTAATATTGGAAAACTCTTTTTGAAAATTAGAATGTCATTTTTATTCTCACAGTTCTAGTTTGTTCAATCTTTTACGATTTTGTTATTTTTTAACTTTTCAAATCATTGAAGTGTAATTTTATTTCCTGATCTTCTATCAAAATTTATATTAATTGAATATAACAAATCTTATATTGTTCATTAATGAGAAAATCAAACTTAGATATTAAATTGCTTAATTTTTGATATTTGTAATTTGTATTTATTACTATATTTGTAATTTGTAAATTATTATTATATTTGTAATTTGTCATTAAATTTGACCAAATTAGTTATTGGGGTTGGAAGATTTTCGAATCCGACCGAACTAGAAAAATACCCACCATTAATTTTGAGATAAATATTATTTATAAACCGAATCTCATTATTCTGATCTTTTTGAATATGCATTCATCTCACATACTTTTGTAATATCTATTGTCTTGGTGTTTGCTTCATCGTGCAATATGGTCTCTTCAAGTTGGATGGATGGTGTATAGTCTTAACGTGGTAGTTCAATTGAAACACACACAATTTTTCCCTATTTTTTTTGCCAACTGTTTGTTTTTTATAGTCTAATAAAATGCACAAGGACGTTGCTTTCTAATGGAGAAGAACAATTGCAATTGTTCAATGGAAATTACATAGAGAAATAATAATACAATCTCTTCCATTTCTTGGAAAGTGTTTTTCATTTTGTGTTGGGAATAATAATGGGGATCGCAATCTCATTTTACTGTTAGATTATAGATGAGAGATATCTACTTTTGTATTCCCTAGACCTTTGAAATGCATTGGATACGTGCTCTATGGTGATTCTGATTTGAATTTATTCATCAATATTTGTTTGTTTCTTTTCAATCAAGTTTAGATAACTAGTTGATTCTTAAGAATTTCAATGAGTTAAAATTCATAATGCTTATCGATGGACCTATAAAAATTACAAAACACTTTGATTCGAATCTGGTCTATAGGGAAGTTGATTAAATGAGGAACGCTTTTGCGATAAGTATAATTTGTGTTAAAAATCTTCACCTCAATGTCTGATCTACCTCATCCTTGTTTTATAATATGGACATAAAAGTATTGTTTGACTTTCGGAGAATGCAAATCAATAATATGTATAGATTAATCTGATCTATTTAATTCCACCGGGTGGTGAAATAGATGCTATCGCTTGCATTGCCAGGTACCTTGGAGGCATGTCAAATATAGGTGGGAATTATTTTGTTTGATGAAAACTTCGCAGATACGCACAAAACTCATCAACTTTTTGCATATAAGGTATAGGAACGCATGATGGTCAAACATACATTCATTTTTATGGGTTTTGGTTTTCAGTGTTTAGAAAGATATTTTTATGTCACGTCGGGTAGAAGTTTGTAAAAGATGGCTGAATATTGTACATCGTCCAGAGGGACTCCGAGTTTTTCTGCTAAGCATTATCAAAGCAAATGTGTGATGGAAGTATGAATAATCAACAAGTATTGTCCTGCTTCTATATAATTCGCAAGCATACAATAGAAAAAGAGAGTATAAGTATGAGTGACGACAAGTTCCAGACTTCAAGTCGTCTGATGTGACTGTCTCCTTGCATTGGAAAAAGTTCTTATAAATGTCTTCGTAACATGATAGGATGTAGTTTCGAGTTAAGAGTCACTTAGGATAATACGCAGATCCATTACCGAGCACGTTTTTCAAATTAAATTATTCGAGCGATGCTGGTATGAGGAAAGTGTGCTGGGGGTAATATATGGAAATGTATGTGTTCCCTGTGAGATATTGGTTTTATCATCTTCTTCCCCGCACTTATATCATAAATAATCCTTTTTAAACAGAAATTTCCGAAAGTTGAAAAATTTCCTTTAGGTTGGAAAATTTGTAATCAAAATTTTCTCAAAATCACGTCACAACTTCCGATACTATGACAAATATTGGTAAAAATTTATTAGGAATATCGTTATACTTTAGATGATAGGGTTTTAAAATACCCCGAAAAAGTTATTTCATTCTATAAAAATTGGACGAATTGAATTTTATTTTCTTCTTGTGGAAAGTTGAACTAGTTTACGGGTTAACAATATTACAGTTTCATGCCAAGAAAAGTTCCAAGTTTATACCTATGAATAGTATACTATTTGGGTCACACAATTTGAAAAGATCGGATAATTCGACCTTGCACTTTCAAACAACTCGTGGAAAATACGCTGGGAGTCTACCAAATATTGGCAGATACTTTACCACCGAACCACAGGATCATTTTGTGAAGGCTGTGTCAAAAGATGAGCAAATCACATTATCTTGAGACATTCTGAGTACTGTTTTTCAATATAAAATTTAATTATTATTATTAAAAAAATTATTATTTTTTAATGAAATTTTTTTTTTTAATAATATTAGTTTACCGATTTCATATTTTAAATCATCACTGATTTTTTTTTAGAAAATCTCTTTGAAAAATGTGAGAAGGTATTGTACTATTCCAATTATCTCCTAGTCCTAAACTTTTAAAAAGACAATCTGATGAAACTTGTTTTTCTCACAAGCAAACACATAGATACCTACATTCCCTTGAAGTTTTTCACTTTCTATTTTGTGAAATGCACAAGAGAAATTTGACGTTATAGGCATTGGTTATTTGGGGGAGGGGGATGGTCAGCTAAACCACTAATTTCTGGTGTAGGGACTTTAAAACAAAGAGTAGTTCATTGCTGGAAAAGGTGGAGGATGAAGAAAGTAGAAAGCAAAAACTATATTCGAAGAAAACATTGGCAAAACAATAAAAAGTTAGCTAATGAGCTAGTTCAGTAAGTGTGGCAATAAGCTCTTTTCTAGTTTTCTTCTTTGTCAAGGGACTTATTACAATTAGAAATGTCGTTAAATTTAATATCTCTGAAAATTTTTGTTCACACAATTTAATTCCTGGCGGAAATTATTGTTATTATAATCCTGTTTTTCCTAATACATACATATAGCAAAGTAGCGCCGCGCTCTATACCTATAAACTGGAAAATATACATTTGGCATCCAACCAACGTTTTATACTTCAATCCATCTTATCTTCAGTAAGTAGCAACTCTAAATAGGGTGTTTAAGTTTTTTAAATGCTAAGAAAATGATACATGTTTTTGAAGTCTAATTAATCATAGCAGACAGATTTATGTTGACAACCAATTTAGATTTCACTGATGAGATGTCTGAAAAACATTTTGAGTGATTAACTTTATTTTCACAAAAATAAATCATTTATGTACGACTACAAACATAACCATGAGTAGCACTTTACCATCAAGTTCAGCTAACATAATCAAGGCATCGACATCGACGAAATAAATGGTACGGAAAACCGTACTAGANCATTTATGTACGACTACAAACATAACCATGAGTAGCACTTTACCATCAAGTTCAGTTAACATAATCAAGGCATCGACATCGACGAAATAAAAATCGTGCACAAACATTTCAACCACCACAACAACCTCCTTATTTCTACCCCCATCAATGTTATATACCACCGCAACATTTCCCCAATGACATTATCCTTTTAAAAAAAATTAAATTTTTGTTCACTGACAAAATTTTTAGACGATCCTCACAGTGATGATCGATAATAGTTTATGCTACATACTATAAGTGGATAATTTCTCATATGCTACATACTATAAGTGGATAATTGCTCATATCGGTGAGGGCTGGTCGTAAAAACATTTGTTCATTTCTTCCTTTCATTTTGTATGCATGAAGAAGAATGGTTTCAGACAACTCAAGATCGAATAATGTGGAGAAGACTCATTGGAGTAGGTTATGGACACTCGCGGCCTGTGTAAGATAAGAAGAAGATCTTGTATGCATCGTTGTCCTGAACTGAAAAAAAAAATGCACACGTGACATTATCGAACCTGGCACCTGATGAGATGAGCTCTAGACACTCTCTCTTAGCGTTAGATTAAGTTTGTGCGGCCATGCCTAGAAGAGGATGAAACATGTATCACTATAGGGATTGTCTCGTTCAAGATTAGCGACTGTAAGTCGACTGTGCTCATCAACTTCCAATGTGTGATGTATTTAATTTTTGAATCGACTTAATCACGTATGATCATGCTCAGTAGGGATGTTTGTTAGTTTGTTTATTTATTAACTCTGTTTATTTTGTTAATCTGTAATTTGCATTTGAATCTGGGATTATAATTATATGCATTAATTGAAATCAGGGGATTCTAATAAATTCTATCTCTTTGGAATTGAATGAAGAACATAATCTAGAAACTAAAAGTAAAATTTGGAGGGAAATTAGGTCATTATTAGAGATTGTGAGATAGTAATAGATAGTGTCATCCTCACGGGCCGCGTCCACCGTTTAAAATAATGGGTTTAAAATAATGCAGAAAGCAACTCTGAAATATTGATATTTTCTCAATTACTAGCCCCCAAGATTAGATGTATGATAAGAATTGAAAACTTTTAACAACAGACAACAAATTCTATAAAGCTGCAGTGTCATACATCCGACTGCCAACGGAAACGATGATGCTACTATTGAATAATTTATAACTAGCATTGAAGTTTGTTACTCTGTTTTTGCCCACGCAATTTACACGCTTCCCTCGCGCAAGTGATTCAGAAACATCCCCACAAGTGTTGTTCTGCCCATACATCACTACATAGTTTCTCTCGGCTTTTTTTTTTTTACTGTTTAAGCTTTTATTCGTTAAAGGATCATCTTCATACCTACCTTTGTGATGATATCATCCCAACTAAAAAGCTACTCATTATTTTTTTCTCCTATGAACATCTTTATTTTCCATTTTCCTCCAACTTCTTCAGTCTCCCCTTTCTATGTATTTTTTTCCATTTTTTTTTTTTATTTCCAACACCTTGTATGGGAATGCTGCGAATGATATGCATTTTATATTCAGTAATGACTTTTCTAATTTACATAAAATTTAGCTTTGCTCACTTCTGAATAATAGTATTTGCAAAAGTACATAACGTATATAATATTTAAATAATGCTTTACGTTTCGCAATGAGATCAACTCTTGCTTTTCCTTCATTTTCTTGTTCCTCCAAGATCTTTTTGGATGTTCCACATATTTTTGCGATTCAATCATCCTAATCTTGTTTATTCCGTTAGCGGGGATAAACTTTGGAAACATTCACTAGTGTTTTTCAGATTTCCTCGAACTTTTTTATATCTTTCCACATTAACAATATCTTGTATTGTATAAAGTTGTCAATCTGTGAATTAATATTCAAATATCCTCATGAAATATTGCCACTTTATCACTTTCATTTTAAACAAGATTGAAGTCTTCCTCATGCTGTTCACATTAAACATGTCAGCGTCTGAACTTTTAAGAATATTTTGCGAATGAGAAAAGATAAACGGCTGAAATTATACTATTGATAAAGGATTTAAATAAATGATTTCTAATAGTTCTGTGAACTGTTGCAGACCTCACGTTTTTATTTATTCATCAAGCAAAAGAAAACAAAACCTGTGCGTGCTATATTAACTAAAACGCTATTTTTGCAACGCGAAGAAAACAAAACCAGCGTGCTATATAGCATTCAAGCATCTTCACATTCAATGCTGACCCTTTTTAACTAAACTTTTTCTTTTTTTCTTTTCATATTTGTCGTTGGCACGCGCAATAGATGAAGTTTAACTTTTATTTTACTTTTGTCCATCAATGGGAACGCCTTTTACGAAAACCCCAAATATGATCAAAAATTCATCCTTTTTTTCCAGCTCACGCATACCACAGCCACTGTGTTAAACCTCTTAGAGAGGTTGGATTTTATATTTGGGGTCCTTTTGACCTTAACTCGAAATTTTCATAATCCTCCTTGTGTCGCTTTAGCGGCACCCTCTATATCTTTACTCCTGATTGTCCCAGAGAGGTCAAACATTTTTTTCTCCCGGGCACTTGGCGCACATTTTTTCTGATTATTACTGCTTGTTTTTCTACCGATGTTTCGCTGTAAGACTACGCTATAAATATTACATTAAAATGTGCGCCAAGTGCCCGGGAGCAAAAATTTGATTGTACTTTTTGTTTCAAACTTTCGAATCACCTTTGGGGCAAATATTTTTCAGGTGGCCTGAACTTCGCACTCATATGATATCACCTCCATTGCAGGCAAATAGTTCTGGGTAGACATGAACTTGTGACCGATATGATATCATTCCCTTTGTGACCATATTTTTAGGAGAAATAAGTGCCACTTGAATTTTTGTCTTTTCGGTATAATCACTTTACCACAACCATAATATAATCATCATATAGACATCAAGTTAGAAAGAATTGTTGCTGCCGTAATAGAGAATCTAGTGCCTTCAAGGTTGCTTTACTTCGGAAATGTATGAAGTTGTGTTCGTTACGTTCCACATAGGCAATGGAAAGGATACAATTTCTGACGTAGCCATCAGTCACCTACAACCGATTTCAGGATGGCCTTGATGCCTTGGGATTTTATTTCCCTCTTTTCTACAGTTTTGAGGTATCTCGTTGCCCCTTGAAAGCATATAATTCTCCGACCTAGCCTTCTATGAAAGGCTCTTTAAAAAAAACCTTATCTACTACTTTTGTTAGCTTTGAAATTTAGGTAATCTCGACGTATACAAATTTTGTTATTAGAACCTCAAGTATTTTTTTATACCTCGACATGTTTACGATGATCCTAAAAGCTTTCAGAGAGGTTTTTTTTACTCTAGAAAACTATTTAGAAATATTCGAAATATTTTCGCCGGAAAAAAGAAACTACCTCCGAAAAAACATAAAAAATTTGTTATGTGTACCATATCCATATAATAAAGGCAATAAACAATCCAATAAATAACAATATCATCCCCCTTCTAGTGTGGGAATATGCAAACCAGAATCAGAAATGTACGCGAGAAAATCCGGCAAGGTCATTTTACCTGACACTTTCAAAAAACTTTAACTTTATGTTAATTGTTTCATTAGAATTAAAAATAAAAAACTTTGACAACTGTGCACATACTCGTAAATCTAATTTTTTCACTGTTACGTCAAAACTCGATGACCAACTAACTGAACCCTGAATAAGTATACCAATTTTAATTAATATCGGGCTACGCAATAATACAAAATTTAAGCATGTGGTAGCTGTCTTGGAATGCAATTAAGGCTATTATTATTTAAAAAAAACTAAGTTTCCCACACAGGCGGTTGTTTGGGTGGCTTTTTCTTATTTTAGACTAACAGAATGGTTTGTTTTCCAATAAATGCAGATGTGATGATGATCAGAAATATTTTTATTTTGTGGAATTGGGTATACTGTAGGATTTTGATGAATTTTTTTTGTTTTGTTCCTTTTCTTTGCGCTTGAATAGCCAGGTTCTATAAAATAAAAAAGTTCAATTTTTAACTTCTTGAAAAACCTTCGAAAGAAGTCTTCTATTTTGTCTCAGGATATCCACAGAAATCTTCTATTTTGTCCTCAGGATATCCAAAGAAATCTTCTATTTTGTCCTCAGGATATCCAAAGAAATTTTCTATTTTGTACTCAGGATATCCAAAGAAATCTTCTATTTTGTCTTCAGGATATCCAAAGAAATCTTCTATTTTGTCCTCAGTATATCCAAAGAAATCTTTTATTTTGTCTTCAGGATTTCCAATGAAATCTTCCAATGTTCTGATACTGATAACCAAAGGATTGACCGTTGGGAATCCTTGTTCTAAGAATTCCCCCGATGGAATTCTGCTTTGTTTTACCTCGCCAAGGTAAAGTTGGGGAAGTATTTGACAACATACAAAATATAAATACTAGGAATATTATCTTGTTTGGAATCGAGAGTATTTTTTATGATGAGTGTTATGTTTTCCCAGACAATCTTTCGAACGATTTTGAACAATCTTCCTTTATTTGCTTTCTTTATTTTCTCAAATAGTTTCCACTGTAAATAAAACCAATCACATCAAGTGGATGATGTGGGTACTCAAATGCACTCACAGACTATCAAATATGCATTATTGACCTTCTCATAACGTCATTGTTACTATATCTACAGGGTCAATAATGTTGCCTGTATTAAGGGCTCTATTTCTATCGATTTTGAACTAATTTTATCTATATATTTGTGCCACGTTCACTGCGATTCAAGAAGGGGCAGATACTGGTCTTCTGTTAAGGGTAGGGACGACCAAGACCGAAACTCACCATTTCCTAGTAAGTGAAATGAAGAAATGATTCATGAAAGAAAAGTATACATCAAGTCACAACTTACGCTTACTAAAAGACAACATACGCTTACTACAACATCCACTTACTAACTGATCTTAATTAAGTGAACTGAATTATCTGCGAGCACTTGAATTAGCTCTAACTACCTATATCTCAGATATTTCTTATAAAAAGCAATTATTAAGGAATTCAATATAAATTATTAAGGGATTAAATATAAACATATTTTGATCGTGGAACCTTACACTTCAGTATTTTTCAATGCAGTATTTTCTTCCAATACAGTATTTTCTTCTGCATCGCCCCTGTTTGTATCCTATATTGCATGCGAAGTCCCTTCCTGATGATGATATGGAAATTGAAGATACTAATTTAAAAATAAATTTCATAATTATACAAAAAATACTTTCAGTCCTATTTGATGTTTGGACTGCAAAGCCACAGAGTGTAGAAGTAAATTTTGTTTTAGACACTGGTCTGGACTTTTGTCGATAATATGGGCGTGTTTACATGACTATTGATTTTGTGATATTTGAGATAATGCAGTTTGCTCTTTACTTTAATAAACAGAGGTCACATATAAAAGGGTCACTTGAGATAGAAGCTTGAAAACCACACGCATTTCCAGTCTTATTAGATTTGCACTCTCCAGTCTGTCCCTTTTAAAACGATATAAGGGTTTCAGTCGACAAATAGAATATGAAATTCAGATTTCTAAATGCTATTCTGAACACAGGGAAAATAGACTTTTGACATCCGTTTAGTTCCATTTTGTTCATTTAAATTATTTATATCACCTGTGATAAATTTCTCTTTGTCAAAGGTTTGTGTCAGTGAGAAAGCTTTTAACTATATAAGATTTGATCCATATTTACTCCAAAAGTGCCCACTATAATGTTGTACATGTATGTATAGTATATAAATAATGCATTAATACCTGCATAATGACTAAATATTCTATGCATTTTTACTATTTTTTAGAACTATGTATAACGCTATCCAGGGAAATGCATGAATCTATTCATAATAAAAATATTTTGAAAGAATTGTAAATACATATATAAAATTAAATAAAATTGATATGAGAATATCGGTTCGGATTAATTATAAGCCGGGGAATTTTTAATTACACATTAGATTTTATCATGAATAATAACCTGATGCATGTATACCTAATATATTTAGTGGATATAGGTATTGGTCAAAATATCTCTACCGAGTAATCACTCGCTGATAAGTCAAACATTAGAATGTACGCCTGATGCAAATTGTTCCGCGATTGAAGTGAAGTCTAGTTTGTAGTCCACTATTTTCATTTTAAAAATCTGTTTGTCTAACCGTTCCATGATAACTCTCGAACGCCTTGTCCGCTTTCGATAAAACTATGTACATTCATCTCAATTGTCTGAATTCCGTGATTATTTTTAATTGAGAAGGTTCTATAGTTGTCAGAAATATTATTACTCTCCCCAGGGACTCCCCCGAGTGTAATACCTTCAACCTCAATAAGACAGTTTACTCGTATACTTACTCGTATTTAAGCGATATTCAATTTTACTTTCCTCTTGAAGTTTTGAAGTAATATACCGTTTTCATTTAAGTACCTACAACTTCGAACACGTACAAATTGTAGTAATTGTTTGGAAATTCTCAGACACCTTTAAAGATAATTTTGATAAACAACTTAATTTCTGCATTAAACTTTTTTGAAGTCTAGACGATGAGATTGTCGGAAAAATAAAAAATAGTGCAACATAAAATGAAAAATCTTTTGTTATTACGAACAATAGGCAAACAATGGATAGGAAAAACTTGGACAACCGGGAATTTATGATCATATTAGCAGATAATTTATTAGCAAATTTATAATGATGCCATTAATAATTGGCATTCTTTTCGAACTTATTTTCGAGGTTCGGAATCAAGACCAAATAGTACAATGGCAAAGGATTTTAAATGCCCGCCTTGAAATGTAAAACTTATACCTATGAACTGTAACGATATGTAAATAAATTTGACGATATGTAAATAAATTGTTATTAGTGTTTAACTTGTGATACCGCTGGGCACGTGTAATGTAATGTAATGGATAGACTCTTTTTTATTTAGGGTCCATTTTTTCGTGGCATAGAATGTTACCCTCCCATAAAGCTAAACCTTAAACAAAATAAGAAAGGAAAAATCTAATGTTTAATCAGAAGTGAATTTAGCATTACAATCAGATACCCTAAACGATAAGATGAGCTGTACCCAAAAATTACAGAAAAACTGTTGAACCCTCTGAACCTTGATGTGAATCTCAAATTTTCCTATAGGAAATATCTCCAGTCGCGGACAAGACGAATCCGATTGCACAATTCCATATTTTGGTGGGGTAGGCTACTGCACGGTCCAGATTCAATATCCATGAGAGATACTTGGTACATGTTGCATATTTTTCAAAATGAACTAATCTTGTTGAAATGCTTCATTTCTAGGATAGGAGGAAAAGGGAGGAAAATAATAAAACCCACATGAAAGCTCATACCTCGTCTGTTATCCCATCAGGGAGATTTTATTCCTTCTTCAATTATAGAGGGTAGTCTATTGAAATTAATACTTGAAGGAGATGTAGTACCCTCGTCAGTTTGTAACGGGTTGGGTTCGTCAATAATTATTGAAGTATTTCGAGAAATGTTTATAGTTTATACTGACTCTTAAAATCGTATTAGATGCTAAGCTAGGAGGATCGACTGGTTTGTTTTATTTTGTCCGACATTTTAACTATTTTCAAGGAGGCTAAATTATCAAATATACCCCAGGTTATTTCTCACTAACGATATGATTGACAGTACGAAGATTTTAACGATTTTGCTATAGTTTGTACGTCGGTTTGTTTGTCTTTTGATTGATTTTAGAGCAGCTGTGGAAAGGTACCCCTTTTTACTACCAAGTTAGTAAAGTCTAGCCTCCCCTGCCATTCCACTGTAATCAACAACAGCTTCTCACCCGATAAACTCAACGATATGTAGTGTCCCCGTATGGGCTGCATTCGAGTACACATCATGCCGGGCACTGATGGAACCAAAGTAGTAATTCTCTTGATGCGTCTTCTTATACCACGATAACTTACTCTCTATAACATTTAATCATATTTGGGCTACCTAGCACCCTCTTCTTGTTAATTTTCACCATATTTAGTTGTCCGACACTGTATACTCTCTGGCGAGTAGATAAAGGTATACATTTAATAATTACAGTTATAAAGTGTGAAGTCATAATTACATTATTACAAAATAAAAACCAACTAAAATTTCCTTCGCTTAAAAGCTTCTCACAATATTTTGTCTCAAAGTTGTTTTTCTTTTTTAAATTCATGAATAAAATTTTCTTGAGATAAAATTATGGAAAAGGAAAGATGACTTTTGCATTGTTTCTTTGTTATGGAAAGTCATTCTGGGCTAATTACTAAATTACAATATTCCCAATTTCATTAGTTTGCTGTATAGAAATAAAATAATCATTGTTTTTATTCTAGAAGAGCTTTTTACTTGTTAAGAAGTTGGAGTAATTATGCTATCGTATACCTACTTGTTAATTACAAGATAAGGTGAGATAGGATCTTTTATCCTTATTCATTAATAACCTAACCATTTATATGCTATGTTTATAAAAGCTACCATAATAATGGTACTTTTTTTTTTAAAAAAAAAAGCGAGGTCGTTCGCAAGGAATAAGCTTTCTGTAATTTGCGAGCTATTTTTGAAAATAGTCTGAATCCCCGGTTAGGTTATGAGGAATAACTTTAATAACTGTATCTAACATTTGTACCCAAAAGAAATGTTTTTGCTTTAGATATGACATTTTGAAATTTTCTTAATTTCGGCAACATTTTAAAATGTTTATTTATTCTCTAACCATCACTTTCATTTTTTTTTTTTTTTCAATTAAGGCGCTTTAACTTCGAGGTCGTTCGCGCCGAATCCCTGGTTCAAAGGAGTCTAAAGCAGTCTACCCGTTTAAGGTAGACCACAAGAGAGTCCAACACCAAAGGGTCATCTAACAAGGACGGAGGGGGGAGGAGAGAGGTCATGGCACCCGAAAGAGATGTGTAGGATATGCTGGACGGACAGCATAGCCCCACATTGGCATTTTGGAGGAGAGGTTTTATTAAATAGGAAACCGTGAGTAAGCCGGGTGTGGCCGATTCTCATTCCGGCGATCACAATCTCTTCAGTCCTCGATGAACGGAAGCTAGATGTCCATGGTTCAATAACTGTTTGATTGTCTTAAGTTTATTGGCTGGACTGGTGTTGGACCAAAAACTGGAGATCTCATTATGGATGATGGTTTTAATTAATGATTTAAAATCATCAGGGCAACATAAATTTGAATTTAAAGGATTTGTGAGATGTTTAGCTGCTACATCAACAGCCTCGTTGCCTCTGATGCCGCAGTGGGATGGACACCAAATGAAAGAAATATGGACCCCAAGGAGGGAAAGATGTTCCCACAAGGAGTAAATCTTACTAATTATTGGGTTGGAAAAGAGTGGGTTGCGGATGGCTGATAAAGAACTCATGGAGTCAGAGATGATGGCAACGTGTGTAGGAAGAACATTATTTGAAATTTCAAGGAGACAGAGATATATACCCAAAAGTTCAGCAGTAAAAATGGAAAGGAAATTGCAAAGGGAAAAAGAAAAAATGTTGTCATTGATACTGAAGGCACAACTTACAGAATCATTGGATTTAGAACCATCCGAGAAGCATAAGGTGTAGTTTTGGTACTTAGAAGATAAAAGATCGTTAAATTCTACACGATAAGCAACCGGAGAAGTAACAGATTTTTTGTTTTTTGATAGAGACAGATCTACAGTAGGAACTTTGGACGACCAAGGAGGAACACAGCGGACGAAAGGAACGACAGAATTCTGAATGATGGAAGAGTGAAAGGCCTCAAAGGTTTTAAACCTGACGGAAAGAGGAGCAGGTTTACGACCGAAATTGGTGGCCGTCAACCCATTCCTGAAGAGCACTTTGTAAACTGGATTGGAAGGGGAAGCAGATATTTTGGCAACATAATTCAAACACAATTTATGTCTCCTAACGGACAAAGGAGGAATTCCAGATTCAATATAAAGGCTAGGGACCGGACTTGAGCGTAAAGCACCAGTGACAATCCGAATACCTGCATGATGGACAGGATTTAGCTTTGCTAAAATGTTTTCCTTAGCAGAACCATAAACCATAGACCCATAATCGAATATTGGGATTATGTAAGAAAAATAAAATCTAAGAAGAGATTTACGAAGAAGGCCCCATTTTCTATTGTTAACCATTTTGAGCATATTTAAAGCATTAAGAGCGCGGCTTTTTATATACTCAATGTGAAGATTCCATTTAAGCTTGGAATCCCAAATCAATCCTAAAAATTTAGTGTTAGTTTTAAATTTCAATTGATTACCATTGTAAAAAATAGTAGGATCGCTAGGACAACGGAGCCGATTAAAGTTGATGCACACTGATTTATGTGGGTCAGTGGAAAAAATAACACCATTAGAATCAGCCCAAGCTTGAAGGTCATTTAGGGTAGATTGAAGCATTAATTGAGACCTTTGCATGTCGTTGCTCCTCAACATAATAAGCAAGTCATCCATGAACAGAAGACTTCTTATAGGACGTTTAATAACGGAAAAAATATCGTTCAAGAAGATTATAAAAAGAAGAGGACTGAGACTTGAACCTTGGGGGATGTCATTTTTTAGAGTATAGGGAGAAGACAGACAAGACAACCATTGCATTTTACCAGAATGGATCTATTGGAAAGGAAATTTTTAAGATAACGAACAATGTAACCATTCACTCCTAGAGATAACAAGTTTTCAATCATTTTAAAGCGCCAAGTAGCGTCGAAGGCTTTTTGAATATCTACAAATAAAGCAATCGTGAACTCTTTATTTATAAAGCCACTGGCAATTTCATGCTCAAGGAAGACAAGATTATCAATAGTCGAACGTTTAATCCGGCCACCACTCTGACAAGGGTTTAAAAGAAAATGTTTTTCCAAATAGAAAGACAGACGTTTATTTACAATTTTTTCCAAAATTTTACTGCTGCAATTGATAAGAGAAATTGGCCTATAATTGACAGCAAAAAGTTTGTTTTTATCAGGTTTCAAGAGAGGAACAATTAATGCCTGGCCCCAAGCAGTAGGAAATTTACCACTAAACCATATGTAGTTGTATATACCTAAAAGCTTGCGGAGTGCAACAGTAGGCAAATTTTTAAGGAGAATAAAGGAAATGCCGTCTGGGCCAGGGGCTTTTGAAGAACAAGAACCAAGGAAATGAAGCAACTCATCAATCACTTTCATTTAAATCCATTTTTGAATCAGATCGAACGAGTTCTTGTTTCTTGTTTTTTTTTCAACTTAATTTTTATTTAAAAAAAGAAAAGTTTATTTAGACCTAATAGAGTCAATTTTGATTAGGTTATCAGTGATATGAATTTTCGCTCAAAGAAGGAAGGTCAAGTTTTCAAGAAAATCATGAACATAGATTAAGTTAGTTAGTTTGGTTACAAATTAGACATACTCTGGGAAGATAGTAGAGATATAGGAAATAGAAGACTAAAGTTAAATGGAAATGAGAAGAGTGATTGAACAGAAGGTTATGAACATGAGAGTTTCGAATCCAGTTAAAGAATAAGATTAAACTTTGGGCTATATTATGAATGGAGTATATTGGTAGGTGTAAAATCAAGCCGAAAAGGTGTTGAGTTTTGTTCATTATGTTTATAGAAATTTCAAATTCTAATCTTTTCAGTTTTCCACCCTTTGAGTGCGATATCCTAAAAATGGACGAATGAAGTGTTTTTCAAATATGAACTGAACATAATGGTCTCAATTTGTCATTTTGAATGTCTAGTCTGGACTTTTAACAATCAATTATAATTATAATAAAACTGTCATAAATAATTCTACTTTATGATATCGCAAGCAGAGAAATAATTTATGTATTTGTAGATAACTGTAAAATAGAAGAAAGACAATTTCACCGATAAAGCGCTCGCAAGAGAGAGAGAAGGGAGAAGAGAAAAAAGAGAAGGAGACAAACGAGAGGAGAAATAGAGCAAAAGAAATTTTAAAAAAGTTTGAGTCAAAACAAAAGATATTAAGTTTCGAAAGTTTTTACAATTGTATGCAGCAAGCAGCGCCATTTTAGTATCTTATTTATTAAAGTAATAAACTCCAGCAATGATTTCCCGCCAGTTTTATGACAGATTACTAACTTCCACAATTTTTTTTACGTTTTGAGAACAAAAAAAAAATGCTGTCCTTAACTTGAATATTGTCCTCTGGCAAAAAAGAACAAATGGGTAAGTCAATATACGAGAAAAAGTGGCAAAAGATGAAAAAGTGGAAGAATCCAACAAATGGTTTTTGGTATTACTCGGTGTACTTTTTTTTATTTGGCTTAACGTCTCTTTAACATCTATTGATCATTCAGAACGGGGGTTTTACCTCAATTTGCTGGAAACTTTAAAGCCAGCTACCCACATTGACCTCATCCAGCCTGGGTTGGGCCGGAAAAATAGCCAGCATCACGAGGCCGCGAACCCACGATCAATGCTAATATGCCAAATCTCAATCAATGCTATGCCAAATCTGAAAGGACTCTAACAATGAATTCCGAGACCCAGGTTCAAAATGGGGACCTCATTTTGAACCTGTTTCTCGTACAATTATTAAAAGAAATTACCATTCATATATCAACAAATCAAGAGGATTTCATACAAAATTTGTTTATTTGGAATGACGGAAAAATTCAATTTGTTGCAACAATTAAAATTGTTCCTCTGATTCAAATAGCTTCTCATGTTCATCGAGGAGGAATAATGGAATCACAACTTGAGTAGTGAAAGATCTTGAAAGGGGGGGGGNGGGGGGGGGGGGGGCAGCAAAGGAAAATATAAAGTGATTAGAATAAAATATTTCTATCAAATAGACGAAGCGGAACATTTTAAAATCTGAAAACAAACAAAATGGCGAAATTATTAACATTTTAAATTTAATGAAATAATTGTCAGCTGTCAAAATTAGGCTTGACCCGCCCCTTCTGCAAATGAAACACGTGTTGATGAAGAACGTTAGTTGTAAGTGAAAATCATGATTTATCTTCGTAAATCATATTTTATGATGTACATATTATAAGAATAAAGACATTTGAATGGAGTATCTTGTTATGGAGAACATATTCTATTAGTGAATGTACATAACCTATGAAACTTATTTTCCATAAAAATAGTAGGTCGACTCGGCCCGTAAGGATGTCACCCTCAAGTACTTCTCACAATCTCAAGTATGATTTATCTTCCACTTTGATTAGATGAGAAAAAAATTACGCCTGCGCTCATTCTATGAACATAATAAATGTCCATAACTATTTCAAATATAATCCTACAAGGCTCTTATAAATATATCCTCTTATAAATCAAGAATTCAGTTATGAGGGATTGGTGAAGAATAAAGGAGGAACATTTCGTTTCATATCCTGTAAATGAATAATATCTTGAACATTTCCAAGTCTAATAAAGTTTAAAATACATTATGTAGCTACCTGCATAGGAATCAATTATGTTATGCGCCACATTTAATTTTTTGTTGTGATTAAAAAAAAAAAAAAAAATGTAACGTAATGAATAGAATAGTTCGTTATGTTGATATTTATATTTTCTCATTAATTGGAGTAATTATTAATATTAAGATTAAATATACCTTTGTTAAACTATTTTTTTATTTTTTACTGAATCGATAATTGTAAGTTTGACAATTTCTTTATCAAGAGAAAGAAAATAAATGGTACGGAAAACCGTACTAGACTTTCTCTTCCTTAATCATTCCATCAGACTACCACCGAATGCAGATGTTAAAAAATTTGCAAAGCACCAAAAATTATCAAATATAATACTTTGGTGGCTATGCATAACAAATTTTCTCAAAATCGGACGAATTTTATGTTTTTTTATTTGTGGGCCCCTGCCGGGGCCCCATATCCAAAATTACTACAAAATACCAAAAATGTCAATTTTAGAACCTACTTGGGCAACGTTGCATACCAAATTTTATCAAGATCAGACAAAATTTATGTTTTTTTCATATTTGGGGCCCATCCGGGGCCCCAAATGCAAAAAATTTGCAAAACACCAAAAATTATCAAATA
>CM022874.1:24789220-24803814 GCA_012654025.1 Pachypsylla venusta | reverse complement strand
TCATATGTAAACGCGCCCCTTTTTCCCCCGCGGCGGGCGCCCCAATTGGAATATTTAAAAATCCTTTCTTAGCCCGCATCTAAGACCTGAGTGCGACCTACGTGCCAAATTTCAGCCTTCTAGGACGTACTAGTGCGGAGAAATCGCGATGATGTCACGTGAGTGTGTTTCTCTTTTATATATATAGATTTTATCAATGTAAGCGTTAAGATAAACGCTAGTTGTTAGGAAACGTTTTGATTGGCCATGTCTCGATTAAACTCTTCCTTCATTCTTGAGAATAATTTCTTACATTTACCTGTAATTGTATACAATTACCAATTATCTACTTTCACGGTAACATATACAGTTCATAGATCTATTAGCTTAACTGTGTGAGGTTTACTGAATATCAGTATTCAATATCCGAGGAGTGTACACTTTTCGTAAAAATAATGTAAATTACATTATTTATGTAGATACAATAAAATTATAGGCGAACATAAAAATCAATTTTATTATTCCAAATTTGGGCCCCCGCGTGGCGGGCCTCATAGTGGCAATAGTGTGGCTAAGAATAACAACATAAACCCATATCTACACAAAAATTCAGGTAACAGAGAAGGAAAATGGCAAAAACAATGTTGCCTGCAATTACAAAATATGGTGATATTTCCAAATGCGTCATTCTTTTAGAAT
Organism: Pachypsylla venusta; assembly: GCA_012654025.1. Taxonomy (NCBI): domain Eukaryota; kingdom Metazoa; phylum Arthropoda; class Insecta; order Hemiptera; family Aphalaridae; genus Pachypsylla; species Pachypsylla venusta. The sequence goes on along the minus strand of CM022874.1, from coordinate 24,803,136 downwards.
AGAAGAACAGTACCTAAAAAAATCCTCTCTATAAAAGGGAAGAAATTATTGTAATGGTCTGAAATTTTCGATAACGAGAGCCCAAATTTCGAGTTTCATTCATTGGTCCGTATGAAAAAAATTTCGAGTCTCTAGCACTAACCGAAATATTTTTTTTGCAAACCGACAATCTAACAGAAATACAGACCAAAGACATAACACAATTTTCAGCCCATCACAATACTTTTTTTTTTTATAGGATAAAAAAAAACCTAAAAGCCCATGATTATTAAAGGTGCAGACTAAAAGTTCAATTTAGAGGAAATTCTAACACGAAACATTTCTGTGTTCTCATATGAATTTTCATTCAATTATAAATAATAAAAACTTTTCCTTCAGAAAGTCTCAAAGGCATCATAAATGTCGAAAACGACGCCCGTCCTTGTAGGTAGCATAATAATAATAATTAACATTTTTTTCCTGAACAAGGTGACTTTTACGACACATGAAGTCTTCGTGCAAACGTGCATTCATATTTTGAGATGAAAAAAAAAAAATGCCTTGTCGCAGCAACAACGCCAACATCTCTAAAGTAAGTTTCTCGGCCCTAAAAGACCATGATTATTTCAAGATGAGTATTGGAAATCTTTATTGTATTTTCTACAAAATACTTACGACAGCAGCCCATATGATTATTTATTTGATCTTCTTAGGAACACCTCACTTAACGTTATCCCAAAGTTACACATATAAGAGTATTTCAAAACCCAAAAGTATAAAAAATAATAAACATAGGTTTACAGCAAACACTATGTTCTTCATGTAATATTGTGACGTCATCTTTTTTTGTGGTTTTTGTTGTTAGTGCTATCTTGGCAATTGGGACAATTAGAATTTGTAAAAGAAAAAAATAAAGTGTGGCTGTGCCGATCTGGCTCATAATTGATCGACGAAGTAAGATCTAGTTTTATTCCACGACTTTTGTTTAAATGTGTTTGTCTGTTCGTTCCACATTAATATTTGGAAGTCTTGACTGATTTTGATGAAACTTGTTATGAATGTGGCGTCTCTCTTTCTATCAATCACATCTTATAGTTTACATTGTCATTTCGTATCTACTATTACTATAGGGTCTTTTCCAGCAAAGAAAGAGAGAGAGAGGGGAACCTGCTGATATCCTCTGATTTTTCCTCTGCCAAAGCCTTATAACATATAATGTTTTTCTTAAAAATTTAGGTGGGGTGGTCCGACCACAAAATTATAATTTTGAACATATTCACTGGAAACTTATCGTCCTCTGTCAGTAGCTTCCTGTTTCCTGGAGAACTTCGTCAGAACAATGAAGAACGAACAATGTATAACGGCAATGCGGATATACAAGTGACTTCTATATTTATTTTTGAAACAAAAGACTGGAATGATCGCGAGAGAGGTGAAAAGAAAATATTCAAAAACAGAAGTTAGAACTTTTCAAAACAGAAATGAACAACTCAAAATTGGGCCCTAGGGATATAAAGCTGCCATTGTTTCGTACCGAAATAATTCAGATTATTCAAAATGAAAATACGTGATTTCATAATGTGCAATAAACTTGGCGATGTAGGTAAAATTATCATTCCCGTGTTATTCTTACAGAAAATATTTATACTGTGTTAGAGAGCTAGACGTACTTTTTAATAATATTCCAACACCTATAAGTAACACATCATTTCCTTCTTGTTTTTACACGAAATTTTTAATATTGTGCCGAAATATATACAATATACATACACAGAGTTAAACTCACGGTTTAATAATGTGTTAGAGAGCTTGCTTGACGTTCTTGCACAAAATATTAATTAGAACATTCCCGACTTTATGCATTGTAATCGTAACCATTCAATGAATCTATATCGAAAACTACCAACACTATATGAACAGGATAATGTGGGAATAATGATATATTCCATCGCGCCCTGTATACTATTCTTTTTACCCGCTTCTTTAGTTGCTCTAGGTTTTTGTTGAAAAATGTACTGTGGTTATGCATTGTATTTGAATCTTCTATCCGAGATAAAAATACAAATCTTTCCTGCCTATGATCATTTTGAAGAAAAAGGTGATTTTTTTAAATGTTATTTTTAAATTAGGTATATGATATATCAAAACGAACAAGTTCTCCAATTTCAATCTTCAGCTTAACTATTCCAAAGTGTTTGACATAACTCAACATTTCTCTTGAATCAAATATCAAATTATTGCTTACTATATCTTATAATATTTTCCCCTAACAATACTTGGAAGGAAAGTTTTGACAGATGTGTTAGAGACCTAATATGTTCTTACTTCTTGCTGCCCCATTTACACATCAGTTCATAAAAATTGAAACGTCATTTTATTTTTACTTCTAATTGGACAATAGATACAGAAACATTATGTTATTGCCCTTGGCAATATTTTGGACAACTTTGTGAGCGTCAGGATTTATCCCATCAATTTTTTATTTCAGTTTACGTTCAAAGAAAAATAAAAATAAAGGCATTTCTTTTTAACGAAGATAAATAAAAGTAACTACGTTCGGCAGGTCAAATTTTGGGTATACGACTTGTTTAATGCTCACACTGTTGTAATTTATGTAAGTGCATCTCTAGTTGAGTGTGACTCCGTCCTTTATGAAGATCTTATCTTCTTCCGTAAATTTAATGTCTTTGATTTGTTTGAGCTCATGGTAACCTTTGCTTGCCAGAAAGTCATCAAGATCTGTGTTGTTGTGTCTATGATGCAACCACTCAACAGACAACACTTTGATCTCCACTTTATCGAAGGGGATGGTTTTCAGAATTTCTAATTCTGCTCCTTCCACGTCTAAACTAAAATAATCAATAGTAGATATATTTAAAGTCAACATGTATGAATAGAATGGAAAGCACTGGACTTTGGTTTTAGTTGAAAGCTTAGCGAAATTATCGTCCCCAACGTAACTTGTGCCGAAGTCCGACAGTTTTCCAATACCTTTAAACCACCAATCTTGTTTAGCGTCTGGTTTTACCTGACTGAATTCGCTTATAGTTGCTCTGTTGGTCACACTCAAACAAGTGTTTGATGTATACGCGTTTCTCTTACTCTTTTGAAGATTGGCATAGTTGTTTGTATCAGGTTCAATTAACAGTCCACGCCAGTGCAATGCACGCTCCAGGTAAAGTGTGTTAGAAAGGAAAACTCCATCTACGGCGCCACATTCGACGAACAGTCCGTCTGTTTTATCATTAAATATTTTCCTTATAACTTTGCTCTGCCCTTGAGACGGGTCGTATTCTGGATTATAAGATATGCCATAGGATTGTATTGGAGGAGAATCCAAATAGTATCTTTTTAATGTGTTGATTACATTCCGGTCAGTCGCTTCACCTTCAACAGTAATACGGTTGTCAGCGTTAGAACTCCCCGAATATATTACTGTAGAAAAACCTCCTTTGAAATAAGCTACTGTAAAGACAATGAAAAACACGACAAAAGTATTAACAAACACTTTGTTTTTAATTTCTATTGACATTTTGAATCAAATATATAAGATATTTATTATTTTCACAACTATATGTATTATTTTCACTTTCTAATGATTTTCCTGTAAAGCTGTTTCTTAGTCAATTACTAAGAAGTCACTATTTCTTAGTAATTGCAAGACCCTTAGCTTGCATCGTCATATTGGTAATTTTGACTTGATTTCCTCCGAGATATTGGAAGAAATTTATATCAGCGCCCTTTTGACTTGCCCTTGTGCAATAATTAGCGCAGATTTCATCAAAATCTCCTGGACTATACCTGTTGCGTATCACTGATTGAGCAAAACTAAACTAAAACTTTTATTGGAATTGTACACTCCTGAGAAATGAGAACTGCTGTGAAAAATAAAATCTTTTATATTTTATAAGATATTTTTATTACAACTGTATAAAATGGTCGCAGTTTTTTTTTATTTCCCTTCAATAAAATTTGCAAAAGATTCGTCCCAGCACCTTGCTACTATACAGAGTGTCCTATTTTATGTGAGCCATATAAACATTTCAAATGCCGTTAGAACAATGTTGAGAAATATGATTCGAAATTAGCCAAATCTTATCCATTTTTTATGTGATATTCTGTGACAAAAAAGATAAAGATTTTACTATTGATTTTTCAATAATGAACCTCTGGAATCGTGACGAAAAAATAAAATAAAAAAATTCCCCTTTTACTTTAAAATTGATATTCAAGTTACCTAACTTCGTTGTTTCACTATACCTAAAAATACATTTATATTGATACCTGGAAAATCAAAACCTAACTTCTAAGGAAGGTTCCGAACCCATTCCTGTTTCTTGGCATCGCAGGGGTTGTGCTACAGATTTTTTAAACAATTTCTTGTAACTTGCTCATTTGTTTTACTTATTCATTTAATTTTGATTTTGGAGCAGCAGAGAGATGTATCTCATTTTTACAACTAGGTTAACTAATGTAAAAGCCTGCCGTATCTCTGCAATTAGCAACAGATAACCATGTGTTTTCTGCACCCAGAAAACATATAAAACATATTTTTACAATTTCCAACAAAGTTGTTAGGCAACAACAAAGTAAATAATTTTTATCTAAAAAAATCATATTTTTTAATGTTTTCTCGCCCTCTATTTGCCTCCTATCCGAGTGATCAATACGCCCGACGTTGTTTATAGTGTTCTGGCAATAACTGGTGTAATTGACGTGGGTCTGCGGAAGTCGTTGATCATCATGTTGTTTTCAATGGGCATATTAAAAATAAACACTGTAATAATACAGGGCGATAAACCATGTATGATTTTTTGCAAGTAGATGCGCCTCTAAAATGTTGAATGCTCGTCTTCTGCTTCCAAACAAATTTTCCGTTATTACAATATCGCACCATTACAAAAAGACATAAACATTGTTTTTACGACTTGCAACAAAGTTGGTAGAGCAACAAAGTGAATGATTTTTATCTTAAAAATAATAATTTTTGATCGTCCATTAATTGCCACTGCCATGAAGACTGGTTTACAATTTATCACCTTGTAAATTTTTAATGATTCCTTATACCGCTCGTAACTCTCCATAGTCACCATGTGTTGGCGCTTGTATGAAGCAGTTGCTGTCAAAATGAAATTACTTTCATATTGGGTATTGGGGTGCTCAATGCTCATAGATAGATCGAGCAATTTCCGACACTCATTAAAAAATATTTATTTTATGCAAAGATGTGTGCTATGCAATAGGATAAGTAAGTTTAACTATATGCAAACGCCCTATTAAACTGGATGTTGATTGGGGTTGTCGATAGTATTGCATGCTAAAAAGGGAACGTCAGAAAAAAGTTAATTTGGCACGACGCCAGAAACTTGGTAAGTATATGACGTTGCACCTCTTATAGAAAAAGATGCCGGGTAAAAAGTCTTGACGCCTTCGACACCAATTTTTCCCCTTTAGTATCTACTAAGATGAAACAGGAGGTGAACGTCTGGCAGGAAAATCACGCGATCTTCAATGATGGTGGATATTTTTAAATTTGGGAATGACTTTCCGTGTCTTTCTTTTGTAATGCAGAATTGTTGTGGGAGCGAGAAAGAATTATGCTGGTCATATCCATTATGGGTCGATTTTTTTGTTTTGTTTTTTCAAATGAGTTGATTATGCGTCTCCCAGCAGGATCATGCTACCTATTTTCAAAGATGTCCACTTTAAAAATTGAGTTGGCCAAACTTCAGACTCATTCGGCTATCGTAGTATTGTGTTCCCACAGTAATTCCGCTTCAAAAATTCCCAGTGGTTTTGGATTCCGTACGGCAGACAAAGCTATTCCCAAATTTGACTGACATCTTAGGGGATCGCTTTATCTTACGTACATTCTGATTCACCTTAGTGGGTGCTATCCATTAAGGAGGAAAAAATTGTTGTCAAATTAGTTAAGGTTTTTGGTTCCGGATCGTTGCCTATAATTTCTGCTTCATGTCAAGAATTGTTTTTGCAATACTGTAAATCTATAATTTATTCTCAGCAGTCTTTCATATTGTAATACTCGTACGTGTACTTACGTACCAATATAAAAAGAACTGCTCCCTTTGCAACGGGTATTACATATCTATACAAAATATGTCAAAAGTCAATATGAAATCGTTAACCCACGAAGAGAAATCTAACTACGAATATTGTAAGGAAAACGAATTATTCCCACTTCTCCCGTACATTACAATCTATGTCACATTTATTCTAACTTCGGAAGGGGCAATGGGTGGGAGGTGCAGAGAAAACAGAAAGTTTTTCTTGTCAAGGAAAAATAAAAAAAGTTATTTTTATGAAATAGTACATTTGACAAATATCAACAATTTTACAGTCGAATGAATGACTGACTGATGGCTCACTTCCTCCTTCTATTTTTATTTTTATAGTTTTCATCACTTGGTACGCCTCTTATTGCATATTGTGTACTTTGTTCTATCCATACGTGGCTACCACCGCGAGTACTTTGGTGTATGTAGAACTACCAGATCCTAAGGATCTGCTCGTCTTGTGGTATTTCGTTTCCCAATTGTGCGGACACTTACATCCCCTTATAATAAAAGCTATAGGACCCTCTACAACAGTATTAAGGCGAAGTCGGGAAAATCTGAGGCATTAGGTTTCTCTTGAGTGCGTTAGAAATTGCTACATTTGTGTCTGAATCTCGCCAGCATTTATGTAGTGTATAGACGGTATATATACGTATATACGATAATATATTTTAAAGTAGCTACTATCAACGATTGGTAGTATAATCTCATATTTAGGTACAACATGTAAAAAACGTTTTGCAACGCTAATTCTTAGCCTGAAGTACTCCCCAAATCCCCAGCGCGTCTAACATTCTTTGCAAGGACTAATGTTTTGGAGATACAGCTGAAAAGATTCAAAAACACCACAGCTCATGGTCCAAAAGATACGAAGTTATCGGCTTCAAAGGGGATAAAGCTGTGAAGATTTTGTAACTCTTTTTACTTAAAACATTGATTTTGTTCTGCTTGCTTTGCTGCCTCCCTACTTTTGAAAAAAAAAACCTATATTGTTGTTGGCTAGTGTGACCATTCATTTTACGACCTCTTTCCAAGGTACCAATGTCAATCCGTTTAGTATTTTACCATCAAAGACTAGAAAGACCTGGAATATGACAGGATCCCAGGGTATGTTAAATATATTTCGAAGTCCATACATATAGATTCAGAAGAGCATTCTCCTTAAAAAGAAGATTCATGAGGCATTTTATGAGAATTACTTTTTTGAAAATTATGATTGCAAGTTGGTGTCCACGCCTGGGTGCTTACCCACACATCATGATGTCTTTATGTTTCCTTTGTAAAGTGTCTTCAATAGTGATAATTCAAGTGTCAGCACGTCAACCGCCATTATAACTTTAACAACAACATATTATTATAATTCTTAAGCTTTTAGAACTTTTAATTTCATCTTCCAGAATGTAATGGGATTCTTTTGTCGTGTCAAACCCTCCGTGTCAAATTAGAATTCAAAAGACGCGTAACTTTTATCAAACATTTTCATAAACGTACCTAAGATATACTTTGTACGAAGTGAAAGTTCTCAACAAGCCATGTTTTTTTCTTTTTCTTCATACTCTACCAAAAAAGAATAATAATAATTTTAGAAATTGGAAAAAAAAAAAAAAAATCAGCCGAATCAATCAAAACACAACATATTGCAAATGTGGAGGAAGGTGTACAATATGGCGAAGAGGCTGGAAAGAAGAAAAAAAAAAACGTTTGATAGGATGGGAAATCATTTTTCAAAGATTGATCTCAAAATTTCTCGCTTTTTTTTTGGAAGACATATTCTTTGATGTAGTTTGACAAGTTTATATTTATTATGCACATACGTGCCTATATATTGCGATCTCTGAGGCATGTCAGTTTGGAGATGGCAACCATTTTCTAATTTATGTTATTTACTGAACAAAAAAATATGTGACACAGTGGAACAGGCCATTATGAAGGTGAACTTTCATAACGGTTGACAGCAACAATGTAGGAACTAGACTTCCCTAACTTTGGCAATGTAGAACTTGCCGTCCCTATTTTGACAAGAAATGCGATTGTCTTAGGTACGTTTATGAAAATGGCCATGGCCTAGGGAAGTAGATGTTAGGGGCAGCAAAATATGGAGCAACCTAAATATGGGATTTTTTACAATCAAAATAGTGTCTATGTTTATAAATTTTTCTCACTTTTTACACGATTGATAATCATAAAGATTCTGTTTATTTTGCATTATATAAATATACATATCAACGTCCAACTGCCGTAAAGCTTTCAAATATACGCGTTTGAAAATCTTGATGTTGCGCCTTCATGTGCAGTAATTGAAATGCGAAACGCGTGCGGATTGACATGATTGCGCCTGGCAACAGATCTATTATCATATCGGCAATATAATCGACGAAATTACTGAGTAAGCACTAAAAAATGAAATAATTATTATCAAAATCGCATTTCTTGTCAAAATGGGGGCGGCAAGTTCTAAATTGCCAAAGTTAGGTAAATCCGCCACTGGCTGGCAGCAACAATGTAGCAACTAGACTTGCCTAACTTTTAATAATGGAACAGTCCATTATGAAGGTAAACTTTCATAAAAGTTGGCAGCAACAATGTAGCAACTAGACTTCCCTAACTTTGAATGTTAGAACAGTCCAATATGAAGTTGAACTATTATAACAGTTGGCAGCAACAATGCAGCCACTAGATTTACCTAACTTTGAATAATGGAACAGTCCATTATGAAGGTAAACTTTCATAAAAGTTGGCAGCAAACTCTCCGGCAACTGAACACCCCTAACTTTGAATAATGTAACTGTCCATTATGAATTATGAAGGTGAACTTTCATAATGGTTGACAGCAACAATGTAGCAATTAGAATTCCCCATTTTTAAATGGAACAGTCCATTATGAGGATAAACTTTCATAACGGTTGACAGCAACAATGTAGCGTCTTTGAATAATGGAACAGTCCACCATGAAAATTCATAATGGTTGACCGCAACAATGTAATTTCCTATCTTTGAATAATGGAATTTTCTATTATTTCATAACGGTTGACTTCCCAAACTTTTCCCTAAAATCAAACAGCCAAATAAATTTGATCAAAGATCTTTTGCTTTATTTTGTAAATACTTTTGAACATATCATCAAATTTAAAACTAATTAATTTTTTTTTTTTTTTCAGATGGAAACTGTAGATTTCCTGAACGGTGGGAAGGCTCTTGGTTTCAATCTGGAATCCGACAAAGCATTGTAATTGAAAGATCCAGACTGAGTCATAAGGGGAGATGTTTAGCATCTGATGGTGACAAGTTTCTCATTGTTGATGAGTAAGTTATTTCGATTATAATATCAGATTGCCTCGTCAAAAGAAATGATCAAAAATTTGACATAATATATCAAATACACTCATGATAAATTATCAAAACAAATCAAATCCATAGGATTACAGAAGTTATGCAAATTCCAGCCGTCCAGTACATAAGGTTTTACTTGGTGAAAGATCACGTAGGTTTGCACCCTCGTACTGGCTTTTCCTAGCCTCAATCCAAGCTGAGTAAGTCAATGTGGATAGCTGGTATCTGAGATTCCAGCGAATGGGGGAGTCAGAGAGACGTTATATATGGCAATGGCTTTGATGAACTCATGCTAATCTTTTGTTTCATTGGAATCATAGTTTGCACTAGAGCAGGGATGGCTAACTTCTTTTGCCCGAAGACCACTTCAAAACTTTTACTAAAGGCGGGGGCCGCTAATGTACTAGATTAGCTTTTTCTAGGTTTTAGTAAATAAATCTTATCTATGTAAATATATATTTCTTTGTGTTGTCAGGTAAATTTTTTTGTAGATATCGAAGCAGGGCAAGGTATTTTTGAAGAATCACTCCAAATCAAAAAGCTATAGTTACGGAACAATTATCTCATACTGCTTTTGCTGAGTTGCCACTGAGCACAGCCCGACAAGGATCCATAGCTGTATATTTTGAACCCTACTTGAGCTTTTCGCTTTTCGAATGGAAAGATTATTTTCAAAGAGATCGCGAAAATTTACGCATATCAGACTTTATGTTGTTTTTTTTATACTTTGCGGAAATCGCTATTTTTCTGTTATAGAGCCAATTTCAATATACCTGGATTCTTCCATGACAAAAGTCTATCATTACTCCTACCAGATTCACTAAGAAACGTTTTCCTTATTTTATTTAAATAATTTTATTATTTTCATCCAATTAAAATCTTGGTCATCTCTGTCGCTCCAAATATAAAGGAAACACCCAGACTGTCTGCATTTTTTATACTCTCAATCCTTTATCTACGAATAAATTATTTTTTTGGTTTTATTCCAGCAAAGGCGTATGTTACCGATGCGTTGTCATGCACGAGAAGCACTTCAATGTTCTCCAGTACAAAGAAAGTAAGTCATTGAGCACCATTCTCCCAGCAACCTTTATGTTTTTAATTAGTACTTTCGTATGCACGTTGGAGCTTCAGTACTAACGAACGAAATGCCCTACAGCGTGTTTCATCAACTAGGGATCCTCTCTTTTACTTATTTGAATGGAAATATTTTATAATAAGATTAAGTGAAAATTAAAACGTACTTGACCCTAAATTAAAATTATTAGGAGAATCGTAAGATATAAATATATAGATAATTGACAATATCGATTCAGAATTTAATTAATTAAATTAGAAATTAAAATTAAAAACTAAAAATTAAAATTGGAAAATTAAAAGCTAAAAATTAAAACATTCAAATTAAAACTAATAGGTTAACTTAACTTGTGAGCTTTCAACAGTACTCAGACTATCATCATCAGACCATAGTTATGATAGAACGATGTGAACACTATCACAACTTGACACGAAGTTTTAATTTTGACCCTAAATCTTAAAAAAATTGAGATAAAGAAAAAAAAATGTTTGAGTGAAAGTCAAAGGGGCCCGTACAATTCCCATAATATTTTTTTTTTTTTGGGGGGGGGAGTTAACGACTCTTTCACGTCTAGGCTCCCATTCAGGGGAATCTTACACTACCCCCACATCGTGGGGTCTCGAACTAATTTAGAAAAATAACTGTTTGCAAAATTTAAATAAGGTATAAAATACCATACTAGACCTACCTGGTATAAAATGTTACACATACTGCGGCCCCTCAAAAGATATTTATATTATCAAAACCAAAATACACAATGGTTTCTACTGCCCCTAAAAATTTCAGATATTTATAGGTTCCCAAGAGGGCAGAGTTGTTACTGAAAACAATGAAATCAGTGTATTAGTTGGAAATGAAATAGAATTCTTGTGGTACGCACCGGTAAGTTCTGTATTCATTATGGTGATAATCTGTATTCATTATGGTGATTAATTTGTAATAAAAATAACAACCATTCACGTTAAACAAGCAGAATCCTATCCAAACTGTCCACTATTATTTTCAAAACAAATAATTGGAGCATCTTTTTAAACTTCGACTTTTAAAGTTGCTCTAAAGTTTTGGCTCACGCTGTATTGATTTAAGTGAAAGTTTTTCTGCTAGGGGTGAACACATGCTCCTTTTTTGCATGGATAATGACTTTTTATTTATACTCCTGTAACTTATATGTGTGTGCTGTTGCCGCCGTAAAGTCTTTTTTATACCGAAATTACTTGCATATTATATGTTGTACCGTCATGACATTTTATCATAAATTTTCAGTGGGACCCAGAGGTGAAATGAGGGCTCAGTTGTTGAGGTTTTTCAGAATATTTCTCCTAATTCTAAGTAATAGATATTGTAAAATATTGCATGTCATTGAATTTGAAAACTTAAAGTAAAACACATTTTTATTGGTAAAGAAAGACATGTGGGGTCGATAGCTTTTCAGACATTATGGGAAATGAATTTATAAAATTAGAAACAATTTATGACTTTCCCGATGTTGGGAAAGAAGTAAAATATACTTTTCCCCTGACTTTATTATGAAATTACCTGGGGTTCCCATCTGTAGCTCTGTGGTTCGGTGTTGTGGAAGGAGATCTACAATTATTTTGCCAATTGAGCGGTAGTACACTATAAAATTTTATTTTGAGGGTCACCAAGTTCTGATTGTTCTCGCTAGACTAGAATAGAAGTCTCTCCAATAAGTCTATTATTTTACTGGTTAAAAAAATTAACCCCCCCCCCCTAAATTTTNAATTAACCCCCCCCCCCCCTAAATTTTTTATATTGTACGTTTCAAGGTACATAGAATACATACATTTTAGTATGAAATTTTACGTAAGTTTCCGGTCACAATTAAATCCCAAATACGAGACATAAGAGCCAGAGATTTGAATTTGGTATGCAAGTCAAACTTAGGGTCCAATTCATTCTTTTTTTGGGGGGAGGGGTTGCTTTAGCCAGTAATCATATTGGCAGAGTTTTTTTCGTGACGATTCGAAAGGTTCATTATTGAATATAATAAACCAAAAAGGTGAGAAATATTTGTTTTAGCGATTGTTTTTATGGCACTGAGGACTCTTAATATACATCTCAGAGTTGGTATACTGACTGATAATAATTGTTGCTCGCAGGTGCGGCGGAAGACGATCTTTATACATATATTTTACTTATTATTCAGTATTGCTATAGTTAATAAATGAGGAGGGAAGAAATCGAAAGTTCCATTGGAAGTGAAGTATCGCAAAATAATAACATCCCTGTTTAGCTAAAGAGTTGCACCTCCCAAACAATAAGAGATGTAAAAATAAGCCACTCCACAAAATCTTCTGGACGAATCCCGAAGCTACTATATCTTGGATTTTATTGCAGCCATTCCCAATAATTGCCCTCACAACAAAATAGGAGATAAAATATTTGTAACTCTGATATGTAGTGAATCCCTGAGAACAGCAATACTTATATTCTGAAAAAGGAAAATGACCAGTTGCTACAACGGCAATTTTTCTTCTGATGGATATTATTCTCCATTTTCGTTGCCTGATTACTTACCTTTATCAGAACGTTCCTTCAAATAAATTTCTTCAAAATTTTATTCTATAGAAAAAGAAAAAAAAACTCATCCTCTCCTCGGACATTTTTTTCTTCTTCTTCTAAAAATAGGGTTAAAAAAGAGAGAAGAAAGTTTCGCTTACATAGCAAAATAATTATTCAAGATAAGGGAGAACTACAGGGTGTTGGAAATCAATTCTACCATTGTTTGTTATACGTTCGAGAAAAATATCTTTCAGAGAATGACAGGATGTCTTGATAGGTTCTACTCAATATACTCGTACAGTTCATATCTGAATGTTTACCAAAAGTTATCACGGTTATTTAAGCGGATAAGTTTACAAACAGCTGCAACTACCAGTTACCGTATTAGGTTAGCTTTTTTTTTTTTTTTAAATTTGGCTTAACGTCTCTTTAACATCTATTGGTCATTCAAGACGGGGGTTTTACCCTCCATTCGCTGGAAACTTGCAAACCAGCTACCCACATTGACTTCACCCAGCCTGGGTTGGGCCGGAAAATTGAGCCAACGATACGTGATGTTCCCAAGCGGTCACCCATCCAAGTAGTGACTGCGCCCGATGTTGCTTAAATTATCAGTTATCAGACGGGAACTGGTGTATTCAACGTGGAATGATCGTTGGCTAAGACTAGCTCTAAACTAGCCAATGCAAATCGCAATGGGAAACTATTGCCAATGAGAAAGGTTATTTATCTGTTCATATGAAACGCAAATAATTAAACTGAATTCGACGACGATTCTAAACACAATGTTCGAGCAAGGTAACCCTAGAAACTTGCAAATGGGACCAAAGATTCCAAATAGAATGTTCGAGCAAGGTAACCCTAGAAACTTGCAAATGGGACCAAAGATTCCAAACACAATGTTCGAGCAAGGTAACCCTAGAAACTTGCAA
>CM022874.1:24694250-24712839 GCA_012654025.1 Pachypsylla venusta | reverse complement strand
TCAAAGTACTATCTTTATGCCGATGATTTCAAATTGTTCAGAGAAATTGACTCGCCTGAAGACTGTCTTCTACTACAAGAAGATTTAAATAATGTCTACAACTGGCTCTCTGAACACAAATTAACTCTTCATAATGATAAGTGCGAGACTATGACACTCACAAAATATCATAATCACATCACATTTGAGTATCATATTAATTTTCAAAAAATAAAAAATGTCAATACTAAAAAAGATCTTGGCATAACTTTTGACAAACATCTGACATTCAATCAACATCTTGAAAATATATCAAACAGTGCATATCAAGTGTTGGGAATGATTCAGCGTTACGCCAAGTACATTAAAAATGTTGACGCAATAAAACTTTTATATACCGCACTTGTTCGATCCAAACTCGAGTATGCAAGCATAATATGGTATCCTAAAACTAAAAAAAACATTCATAAAGTAGAAGCCATCCAATCAAAATTTGTAAGATACCTTTTTCATAAATTGAACGGCTTTTATACAACCTACCCCACTGCTATCGCTTCTAATATATTATGTGAACATCTTGGTCTGCAAACTCTAGCTGTCAGAAGGGATATGTGTCTCCTAACTTTAATTTACAATCTAATTAATGGCAATTTATCCTGTCCATCACTAACAGAGCAGATATCCCTAAATGTACCAAATTTATACTTTAGACGCCGAACAGACCAAGACTTCTTTTACGTAAATCAAACATAAAAGTTGTGTATCGAAACTCCACAATTATAACTGGCTATGAACTTTACAACAGATATAATCAAAGCTTGGACCTCTCAATGTTGCCGGGGACGTTTAGAAATAAATGCGAACTTATACTTGGCGCCCCGTCCGTCTCTGATAGCTGNAAAAAAAAAAAAAAAAAAAAAAAAAAAAAAAAAAAAAAAAAAAAAAAAAAAAACATTATCAAGCATTTTTTTTTTCAAATAGTAAAATCAGAAGATGTGGACTATCAATATTGTGTCCTTAAATTAAAAAAAAAAAAAAAACTATTTCAAAAAAGTAAAGTCTTAACGAGCTTGTAAAATATCTATAAAACTTGTCCCAACCAAAACGCAAGATTTGACTTTTCAATAAATCATGGTTAGTAGAAAACTAGGTATTGAAATATTTATCGCAAAACCCAGTTGGTATATTCACAGATTGACTGACTCATTAATGTACTACATTAGAAATCATGCGTTCTTATTGGGATACTTGTTATGTCTGTTAGAGAGTTCGGTACAAATATACATTAAAAATTACGTTCTTGTTGGGACACCTGTTATGGCCGTTAGAGAGTTCGGTTCGGTTTGTATATGGGGTATACATTAGAAATCATGCGTTCTTATTGGGACACTTGTATGGCTGTTAGAGAGTTCGGTACAAATATACATTAAAAATTACGTTCTTGTTATACATTAGAAATTTATGCGTTCTTGTTGGGACATTTGTTATGGCCGTTAGAGAGTTCGGTTCGGTATGGATATAGAGTATACATTAGAAATCATGCGTTCTTATTGGGATACCTGTTATGTCTGTTAGAGAGTTCGGTTCGGTTTGGATATGGGGTATACATTAGAAATCATGCGTTCTTATTGGAACAATTGTGTGGCTGTTAGAGAGTTCGGTACGGATATACATTAGAAATCATGCGTTCTTATTGGGATACCTGTAATGTCTGTTAGAGAGTTCGATTCGGTTTGGATATGGGGTATACATTAGAAATCATGCGTTCTTATTGGGATACTTGTATGGCTGTTAGAGAGTTCGGTTTGGATATGCATTAGAAATCATGCCTTGTTCTACCAATTTAGTCTTTCTACCAATTTAGTACTTTTACAGTCAAGTGAAGATATAGTATTTTATCTGCCTTAATATGGTTTTACTTGACATAGTATCCCAATTTAACCAAATTTAGTCTTTGTTTTATTCTTTAATTTTTTTTCCCCCGCAGTCAAAATGGATTCATCTGTCTGCTTTTTCATAGAAGAAACGAACACATAGTGGAAGTACAGACGGGTAAGTTTTCATAATCTTATTTTTATTAACCTCTTTTAAATCTTCATTAGAAGTACTTTTTTCTTTAAATAAATGAATTAAATATTCCTAGTTTGTTTTTATGTATCCGCCAAAGGTATTCTTATCAAATACATAGGTAATTCCGTAATAATTAATTTGTAACTTTGAACTGTTAAAAGGTCAAAAGAACAATTTGGTAAAAACATCAGCTGTGGATATGTAGGTAGTGTAGTTACAAGTAACAATACGTTAAAAATGTTCCACTATGGTCCTTCTTAGTCCTTCAGTGTTCTCTAACAATGTTTTGCAATATGGCCAATTTTAGAGACTGCTCCAATTTTTTAAAGTTTGGAAATTGATTAAAAGTTCCTAAGTAAGTGAGGAACGGAGGTATAAGAGCAATCCTCAGCCAAGTCAGACAACATTATACATTATGCAGACGAAACCTAGTTGCTAGACTAGTAGTGTAAACTAATTTGCGAATTGTTAAATAATAATGGTCTCGTTAAATTGATCCACTTCCACCCAACACATAATTTCAATGGAGTGGTCTGATTCCAAGTGAGACAATATTATAAAATATGCAAAGACAACCTTCAAGTAAATTGCAAAAAGATAGTTTTAAAGGTTTGAGAAATGAATAACAGGATATCATTTACTGAAATGTAACTCTTTCTCTACAAACAGAGGACGAACAAAGTGGTGAATGGAGAACAAAATAATGAACATCATACTCTGGGGGACACTACCCTATTTTAGGAAATTGAATTTTATAAATGAAATATTTCAGAAAATGTGTCGTTACATTGTAGATACTCATCCCTCCGACCGTCCGTCGCGTCGGTCGTACTTTCTGCTTGTCACTTGTCAAGGGGATTCGAAATGATGGCTACAGAGTAGATATGGATAGCTATCCTAACTAGAAAGTAGTATTCAAATTTGAAATTTAATTTCGTTACTAGAGTATACATTCATTTCCATTAATATATTTTTTTGTTCCGTTTTATGGAACTTGATGCACTTTGAAAATAATAATAATTAGGGGTACCCACTACTTTTTATAGGTTTTTATATTTGGTTTCATTGAAGTTGTTCGAATGAACTAGAATTTGTTTTAATAATCCCCGAGGGTACTCTCCAGTTATATGCTATTCCAAAAGTATGGTGAATATAATATACAGGGTGATTGTCAAAAACCTTAAACAATATAGAAAAATGGAAAGTGAGAGTATAAAATGTAGCTGTAATTTGGCACCATGAATAGACATAAGATCACAGAAGTTAAGCATAGTCAAGAGAGTTTTTACTTAGTGGGTGACCGCGACCAGGTAGTTTCAAATACCTGGTCGGTATTTGAAACTCGCGATGCAGGCAATTCCCGATCCAAGCCGGGCTCAGTGAGGTAAATGTGAGTAGTTCATTTGTAAGTTTCCAGCGAATGGAGGGCAAAATCTTTAAGAGACTTTAAGCCAAAAAAGCAAGTCAGCCCAGTTACACGTCAATTAAAATAACAACATCAATTCATTTTAAGGAAATACCTCATTATTTTTCCATCTCTGGCCCCGATTTGCTGTATAGTTATAAAAAATAATGAATTATTATTTTATAATAATTTATATGATTTATAATTTTATAGTTATTCATTTTTTTAATTTGGCTTAACGTCTCTTTAACTCTGTAACATCTCTTGGTCATTCAAGGCGGGGGTTTTACCCTCCATTCACTGTAAACTTGCAAACCAGCTCCCCACATTGACCTCACCCAGCCTGGGTTGGGCCAGAAAAAAACCATCATCACGAGGGCGAGAACCCACGTGAACACCCACATGATACAACCTCACTGGACGTTGCTTAACTTCAGTGATCTAACGGGAGCTGGGGTATTCAACTTGCCATAGACGCCGGCTAAGTGTTCAAATATTGCTATTAATATCTTCTTAACAATCTCCCTTAAGTCGTTAAAAAGTTATCAAGAAAACAAAGGTGATGTTTATTTTTAACAATATTTTTTTCTTTCTTCTTACTAGATTTTAATACCATTTTGGTTTTTGTTTTCAGGTTTACAAACCAAGAATATGGAGGAAGCTTGTAATAGTAAATCATTGTTTGACCCTAATAGGACAGCAGCGGTGACTTTAGTTAGTAAGTCTATTCATTTGACATTAATAGTTTTTAGGCTGTATGAGTCCACGTGATAACTGAAATTGATAAAATTTGTATTAACCTTTTCGTGTTCAGTGGGAGTAGGCCCCACTGATATCATCAATGGCTAAAATACACTTGACCCGGTTGCCGTACAAAGTAATGTCCAGATCTCACCTGTCGACGCATAGAATTTTCCGTTTCATTGACCTAGAGCCCTACATGAAATACGGAGTACCTACTTATAGTTAATTTTTGGAAAGGAAACTAACACACTATTATTCGGCATAAACCACAATATTTATTCCTTCCCATTACTGTGCATGAGCTCTGTTGGGGGAATATTTATTTCTGAGAAAATACTATTTGATTTTTGAGAGTTTCCAATGTTATGTATAAAAATACATAACACCTGAGCAATAGTTGGGAAAACATATACCAATATTTTACTGGTTTGCTTTTTTTAACGAACTACTATTCTATTATTTTCTTGCTATTTTCCCCTGTATGGACAGAAAATCTGCGTTTCACTATTCTCCTTGAACTACTATTCTATTATTTTTTTGTTATTTTCCCCGTATGGACAGAAAATCTGCGTCTCACTATTCTCCTTGAACTACTATTCAATTATTTTCTTGTTATTTTCCCCCGTATGGACAGAAAATCTGTGTCTCACTATTCTCCTTGAACTACTATTCTATTATTTTCTTGTTATTTTCCCCTGTATGGACAAAAAATCTGCGTCTCACTATTCTCCTTGAACTACTATTCTATTATTTTCTTGTTATTTTCCCCTGTATGGACAGAAAATCTGCATCTCACTATTCTCCTTGAACTACTATTCTATTATTTTCTTGTTATTTTCCCCCGTATGGACAGAAAATCTGCGTCTCACTATTCTCCTTGAACTGCTATTCTATTATTTTCTTGTTATTTTCCCCCGTATGGACAGAAAATCTGCGTCTCACTATTCTCCTTGAACTACTATTCTATTATTTTCTTGTTATTTTCCCCCATATGGACAGAAAATCTGTGTCTCACTATTCTCCTTGAACTACTATTCCATTATTTTCTTGTTATTTTCTCCTGTATGGACAGAAAATATTCGTCTCACTATTCTCCTTGTCTAATGTATACGTTTCTTTCTATTTCAGCTTCAAGTCCTGCACAACGAAAATGTCCACACTTAGGAAAGTTCCATGTGATAGATATTCAAAACAAGGATAGCGGAAGTGGGGATAGCAAATCTCAACAACTTTCAAAACAACGTACAAATAATATTGCCTTTGATAATCACTACGATCGCTGGGGAGATCCTGGTGGTACGAATATTATCAGCAATAAAATGTACAAAATTAATAGTGATATTAGCGATAGAATCAAAAGACAAAGTGATGCCACTGTGTTTATAAGCAATAGTTTTAGTGATAGAAATTTGGAGGAGGGCAGACGAAGCAAAAGCAATATTGACGTTAGGTATCAAGGTAAGTGGAGCTTCTGATGTTCTCAGAAGAGAAAACAACAAATCAGTTAGTTAAACTTGGCCAATAGACTAAACGTTGACAGGCCTTTGTCAGAAAACCCTAAAAGAGCCACAAAGACCTTTCATTATAGTAAGTATAATATTGCGGTTACAGTCTTTTTTGCATTCCGTATTAAAAAAACTTTGCCATCGCTATGAGAGTAATGCTGAACTTTATTGCGGTTACAGTCTTTTTTGCATTCCGTATTAAAAAAACTTTGCCATCGCTATGAGAGTAATGCTGAACTTTAATGATAAACTAGACCCCAAAGGAGATATGCATATAAACGAAGTATGTAACTCCGTTAAGTGGCAAAAGTACCCCCCGTATTAGACCACTGAATCATGTTTAATTCTACGTCTGGAACAAGTAATTTCAAATTTTGAGGTTTAAAAAAATTGAGGTCGATGCCAAAGTTAAGTTTATTATTGAAAAATAAAGAAACAATTCGTCTGAGAGAATGTTTTTAATTAAGATTGGATGAGATGTACCAATGTGTAGGAGATAAAAAAATTAACTTCGAAATCATGGCAAGACAGATGACATACAATATATGGGTTATATATAAAATGCCTCCAAAGTATTCTTAAATTTGGAGGTACCTAATTTTTTTTTTCCTGGTTGTAGGTGCTACCGGTAGAATTCAAAGAGACTTAGATAAATTTTCATCAAAAGATGATAGTATGTGTGCGTTGAACTATAAATCTTTGACGGTGGGCTGTACGGTCAATGAGGATAAGATGGAGTTTTTGTCAGATTGTCCCAATACAAAAGATATTGTATCTAGTAAGTACCTGTTCAGTATGAAATGTAGTTTTAGAATTTAGACATCTAGAAAAAATATTTGGTTCCGCATCTGTCTATATGTATTCAAGTTCTTGTGTACAAAAAACTTTACCGCTCATCCGATTTTCATGATTTTTTGTGAGAGTAGGTAACCAAATCGGCACATATCTATATCAAAGTTTTTTAAAATACTTTATTGTATTTTTGAATACACGGATGGTCTTATTCGGTTCAAGATTTGAAGGTATGTTGAGATAGTTGTTCTCTTTGCCAAATAATACTTTGGTTTCCTAGTTTAGGGGAACACGAAATTTAAATATCTTCCACTATTCCAGCATCTCTTACGTTTTGCTGTTCGTAGGTATTCTCAAAAAGGTCTTACTTTTTGTTCTCAATTCAATATTCAAGATTGGAAAAGTGTAGAAAATTCAGATTTGAAAAATGTCTCTTGGTTTATCTATGATGGTATGCGCGCTCGTACCGGTCAACGTGAGGAGATATTGAAAAATAAATAATTCCTTCGCTTTTAAAACGCAGACTCGTCGTGATTCTTAATCAATGTGCTAAGTGTTTTTTTATTATTCTTTTAGCATATACGTGTCACGGAGGATGGTCTGATAACAACACGAACACACATTATCTCATAACGACCCCTCTGAGCCGAAGATCTCGAGGGGCTCGTCGTTATTGTTTCACGTATCGACCTGGTGAAGATGAAAACACAATATATTTCTCATCCAGTTCCGATACATGTCACCGGAGTATCGTTCCAGGGGGGGCGGGTTCTCTAGCATTTAATGTTACCTATCGAGGTAAGTGGTTATAAAATATATAATCCTCAAAATGTTCATGATGGGCCCTTCCAGTACTCACAGATCTATGGTATTGATAGTAAACTTTTATCAACTCATATGGCCTCCATTTCGTCTATCTTTTGTCAAGAAGGAATATACTGAAGACGATAAAACTTTTATCAACTGATATGGCCACCATTTCGCGTATCTTTTGTCAAGAAGGAATATACTAAAGACGATATAAAATGTTATAATAATTTGGCACGGACGGAAGATAAAACAGACAATTTTACTCCAAGTTTGAAAACCTTTGCATTTGGAACTTACAAATCGCCCAGAAATATAGAATTATGTCCTAAAAGGTTAAGGAAATGACATATTTGCCTTCCTTTTTTGGGTATTTAAATATCCGACCAATAGCGAAAAAAAAAAAATCTTGTCCCTGCATGTCAAGTGACAAGTGGGATCTGTTCGAGTGGGCAAACTAATTTAGCACGTGGAATACTCTAGTTTCCGTCAGTTTATTGGAGTTAATTATGTCGGTTTGTCTAGTCCGCTTGAGAACAGCATGTATTATTGATTGTTTTGCTCGTGAGGACAACTTTTGTGAGGAAACAACGGCAGGTGAAGCTATAGGTACAATAATTGCCTTACTTTTAAACTTGCAAAAATGATTTCTGAACATGATCCAAAATCAAATGTTCCGTGGATTATTATGAAGTACATACTAAATTTGACATCGAACAAACAAGGAATTTACCTCGTTAAATACATCAGTTCCTGTTATATTACAAATAAGGTGGGCATATTAAGTACTGAAATGAGAGTCTGCTCGAGGAGACTGGATATTGTTGGCTTTTCCAGGATACAATGATCCTCGTGAGTAATCCTACCGGTAAAAGTAGGTTCTTTCCACAGCTACTCCAAAATCACATCACATTATAAGATTCAATGACAAAATCAACGACATCAAACGATTTACAAAGTCAGGCGATGCAAACAAATATCAGATTTAATGTCGCCACGACTATTTTTCATAACTTATTGAATCTATGTGTTTCAGGAACATGCTCCATCGACTCCTCATCTCACAGACTGGTCTCTTCGCTTACATCCCTGTCTTTACTGTCGATTAGCTTCTCTGTATCCTTCTTCATGTTAAGATAATATTAATGATTCGTTCTTTAAAATCTAGGCAATTCCCCTACAATAGATCATAGTAAAGAAGTGCTTCTACTTTATCTGGAGTAAACATTGAATGCAGTTGAGGTGAATACCAAATTACGATCATTTTTCCCATCTCTGATTTATGACAACATGTGGCTTTAATTTTTGAATGACCAATAGATGTTAAAGAGACGTTAAGCCAAATAAAAAATAATAATAATAAAAAAAAAAACCTCTAGTCCATGGATTTATTACTTTTCTGTTTTCTAGTTTGGAACTTCTTGTACATTACTGACAGTAACACCGAGCTTTGCGGTTCAACTAGACCCCAAATTAATGTAGGTATCAAAATCCATAAAAAAAAGTCCGCTCGTCCACCGTAAGCCACTTTTGCCACTTAACGTTGACTGATTTTGATGACATTCCGTATCCCATTTGGCGTCGAAATACTCCTAGAAGCTCCGACTAACTAACACCCACATATTATAAAGAGATCCGTACAAAAAAAAAAAAAAAAAAAAAAAAAAAAAAAAAAAAAAAATGTTTGGGACATATTTCTCATGAGAAAACTAAGAAGAGATTAAAAAGCTTCTTCACCCCACGGGGAAGAAAGAATAACGGCTATTGTTGAAATTAAAAAGTTTGTGGTCCTCATTCTTCTCGTTTCCCGCCGATATCTTTTTCATGTTTAGTTTTAAAAATATGTGACCGGGGGGCCAAGTTTGGTAAATACTGTGAATATTACCCAGCACCCACTTACTGTTCAGGGTATTTTTTTATGTTGTAGGATGCGCCAGATTACTATCGGTGTTGGACAGCGTGTAGGTTGTTCATAGAACCAGGTTGAATACATACGAGAATAACTTTTTTGTAAACATTTTCTATCTTTGAGAAAATTGTATAGAATAGATAGCTATATACTGAAGTAAAAAGTGTAGAGCCCTTCCACACCTGTACGACAAAAGTAAAGTATGACATGATTTTTTTAATCCAAAAAGTAAAAACAAATAAAACAGAAAAAACATTACCAGGTGTAGTGATTAGAATTATTTGGAGACTGCAGTCTAGGTTTGAATTAGGTACATTAATTTCTACATCCCTCAGCACGTTTTACTCTTGACGAGATCGCACAGAGTAGTGTGATGAACGTCGCATAGACAGCACAAACGACACTTCGCAATTTTTAGCACACGTGAACAGGTAGATTGATTTTTTCATTTTGAAATGCCGTCGTTATTTTACATATGCTATGTCGTACATGTATGGAAGTGCTCTAATAAATGCAGGATGTACATGAACTTGTTTAGGTTCCATGAGGTTTGGTCTTGTCCTTAAGTTACAAGATATTTGAGTGACGAAAAAAGGAAAATAAATATGCTCATGTGCGAAATGAATGTCATTTCGTCATTTATAAGAATTCTTATCTACTTATATGTACTTTGTACAGGGTGAAGCTAAATGGTGTGACTAAAAACCGAAGGGTGGTAGAAAACGTCATTCCAACTGAAAATCCTTCGATGAGTTTTGTAAACTGTGACTTTTCATTGTCGCATGTATTCTTTTGTTTAATTCAAATTCAAATAATATTTCACCCAACGAAACAAGCTCAAAATAGAAAATTTGCTGATTATTATTTATTTTCTAATTACTATCAACATTTTGTTAGATTCCTTTGTTATATTATTTACGGAGATGTGAATGACTTTCAACTAAAGATTTTATGACCTTTTTGTTTGATCGTATTTAGAAATGCTTCACAGACCCTACCTAAAACTTTGTCAACAAATACCGTTCAGTTAGCAATCTTTCTTGGTGTGGTAAATGTGTGAATGCCTTTAATAAGAGAACTAAGGGCGTTGAAAATAATACTTCATGTGGGATTTATTTTTCGCCGAGGACAGAACCTGTTACCTAGTGTGACCAATGTTTAGGCCTATATGTTGCTGCATTAAACACGTTTTTTTATATTTCTTTGTAAGACCCGACCGTTCTTTTATATTTTTATATTTGTGTATATAGTTTTTTCTTAATAATATTATTATCTTTGGTGTAATTTTATATTAACTAGGGAATTTATAGATTGTATTAAAGATTTTTTAAAATATGAAATGAAATGAGAATTGAAAAAGGGTCAGTTGCATAAAACTCACAAAAGCGTGCCTAGTTCACTTTACAGTATTTTTGTACTGACAACGTATCAATGAAAAAAGTGAGATTAGGATTTTAAAATGTGAACAATGCACTTCCCCATGTTATTTCTAAATTTTTTGTCTTCGCTTGGATTCGAACCAACAGCCTCCTGGTTACGAGTCCGTCTTTCTTACCAACTGAGATACTGAGGCTGCTATAATTGGAAAACACTTTACTTCATGTATTAGATGATTTATTTTTCCCGGATGTTTTACGTATGGTTTTGGAGGGGCGGGGGATTCGCGGTCATGTGTTGGTCTCTCCTACCGTTTAGGCTGTATAAATAGTTGTACCACTGAAAAACATTATTTTCTGTCTTAAAGTATTTGCTACCTACAATGTAAGAGAAATCTGTGTTCAAATTTTCATGTCTCTACGTTTATCCATCGTGGAGCTACGTGCATTTTATTAGTCAGTATACCAACTGTCAATTGCGTTTTAGAAGCATAGATTTTGAAAAAGTTTTAGCTCCCAGTATGGGTGACACTCGGGAAACGGAGGGTCAAGCATTAAGTAACATTCCATTCCTTGATTCATAGCATTACTCATTTAGTCACCAAAAATGAGTCGTGATCGCTCGAACAATAAGTGTTTGCGCACAGCAGTTTTGTTCATTAAAACGGATCAGTGAATGCTGTTCAGTGCGAATTTCTATTTTTTTTAAATACCTCTTTGGTGACTAGATATATGCCTATGAACCAAAGAATGGAATGATACCTGCTGCCGCTAGACCCTGCCTTTTCAATTGTTTGTGTACTGTCAATAATTCCTTAATTATAAGAATCCGCGTTGCTCTATAATTTGAAGCAACGCGCTTTTGCTATTATAGTTGGGAATATTCTAACACTAGATTCTACCGAATATTTTATTATATATATATAAAAAAAAAAAAATATGGCAAACATTATGTGTGCCAATATTTAGAAAAAACATAAATACGAATTTAGATATTTTTATTGCAACTGACCGACTCCAGTTGATTCTAATCCTTTGTTAAAAGACTCTATGCTTTTAAACGGGATAACTTTGTCGAGAATGCAAAAAGCTTTATTTGAGTTTATGTAACAAGTTTGGCCGATGTGTATTACCTGCAAACAATCGGGTGTCTATTTCACCTCAGCAGATGGAAATAATAAGACCGATAAATAGTTTTATAAGAAAAAATATTGAATTGAAGGGAACCACTAGGAGAGGATAATGTCCGAGGCATTTTCTGCCTAACCCTTAGGGCTTTATAGGCCCGATAAATATTAGGATAAATACCGATAAATATTTTCGCGGTTCGGGCAAGATTTCTGCCACCTAACCCTTAGAGCTTTATAGGCTCGATAAATATTAGGATAAATACCGATATATATTTTCGCGGTTCAGGCAAGTTTTCTACCCCCTAACCCTTAGAGCTCAACTTTTATGTAGCCAAATACTCAATTTAATGAGGGAAAAATCCTACCCACTGAGCTTCCGAGCAAGATTCACAAATAGGTTAATTTCAAGATATTTTTAGCACTAGGATTACATTGAATGATCTAAACTAGTAATTCTGTGAATTCTAGGACAGCCATTTGGACAAGGATTGTCCAATAGGCACAAATTATACCAAGTTTCATCAAAATGCGGACAAGGCGTTAAAGAGTTATCGTAAAACGACCAAGCTGAAAATCGTGGTGGTAAAACTACACCTCACTTCGTTGGGCCAATGAGAACGATTCGTTTATTGAATCTAGTGCATTTGTTTCCCAAACCATTTTTTAGCCCCGCCACACTATCAAGATAACTTTTGAGAAGGAAACGAACCGTTTGGACTGTTCTTTTTTCTTGGTTCCGGCACATCTGTGGTCCAGGGTAAGCAATTTTGGAAACAATTTTTTAGTGAGTCACTTAAATAATTTTGAATTACTTTATCATCATGCAAGTGAAGGAGACGTTATTTAACATTGTAATATAATATTTTTTATTTGTAAATTATTTATTTGTAGTTGTTATTTTTGTGTAGGCTATAACGAAGATGAAGTATAGTTTATTTATTTATAGAGAAATAATTTTACATTACATAGTACAAGTAAACCTGTAAACTAAATACCTAAATAATAAAATTAAGCATTATTATGTTTGTTGTTATTTATTTATTTAGGACAGAATACACTTTTAGCTGGTTATATAGAAAAATGAAAAGCCGTATTTTGAATAAAATTATATTATGATATACATATATCAGATTGCACCAAATTGTCGCCGATTTTATTAAGAATGAAAAACAAGCACCCATCTTTATATTATAGACTCTCAATTACTTTTCCCAAGAAGGCGTTTTAACTACTGTTGTTGTTGTTAACGTTCTCAACGACTCTCACTGTGTCTCCAGGCCAAGAAAGGCGGCCTCTCCAACAGGATCTGTCCATAATGCTGACGGCTCTAGATTAGTTGGGTTTGATGGATAGTTGCTGGCTGCTCATGATTTTTATCATGAGCAGCCCGCATACATAGACGAAAACGATCAGATACTTCAGGGTTTAGCAAGGATGTATATACCAACTCTTAGAGGAAGTATCTGGAGCAGGACGGCTGGGTCTAATGAAGGAAAAACACAGTGAGTTGTCGTCGGAACGGTGTTGATGGTCTTTGGCCGTCCCCGAGGGCACGGGTAGCCCCGGTACGAAGAACCAACCATCTTGGGGGCCTTTAACCACTGTATAATACACAGGTTGTTCGCGTTGAACTCTAAATTTTGAACCATGATATGTTGTATAGTTTAAATTAACATTATGAAACCTTTTAAATTTCCAAAACGAATGAAAAAAAAGGTCACAAACGGGCCTCTAATTTTCTTTCAAAACAGCCCAGTCCGGAAATTGAACCCGAAACTGCGGTGTTTTTTTTCCTATTTTTCTTTTTTAAAACAACCAACAAAATAAACGTTATATCTATCACAGTTGCATTCCTATAATTCAATACCGGCTATATATACGAAGTGTGGCTATTAAATAACGACGTTTCACGTTTTCGTCACTATTATAGTATTTGTGCAGTAGCGCATTGAAACGAACGTGTTTTTTTCTTGTGCCGAAAACCATGTGTGACGAAAAACAGGAGCAACCTATTAATCACAAATTTCTCGTTAAATCGAAAAAAACTCCGACTGAGTGCTATAATTTGTTGCTATGGGGACAATTTTCTATCTCGTACGCGTGTTTTTGAGTGGTGTAAGCACTTCAGAGAGGGCCGAGAGAGCACTGAAGATGACCAGCGCCCAGGTCGCCTCAAATCAAAATTCAAGGCAATGTTGATTTTTTTTTTCGACATTAACGGTATCGGGATGACTGAATGGGTTCCAGAGGGTCAGACTGTCAACCAGACTTACTATTTGTCAGTTTTGGCAACACTGCGAGAACGAGTTCGTAAGAAACGGCTCGAGTTGTGGAAGAACAACTCGTGGATTTTGCACCACGACAACGCACCTGCCCATAATGCACTATCTGTGAAGCGTTTTTGGCTGATAAACGGACTCCAACGCTCGAACGCACGCCAAATTTGGCACCGTGCGACTTTTTTTTGTTTCCGAAGATAAAATTTGCCGATGGAAGTGGTAAAGCCAAAAACGGCAGAGCTCCTAAAGGTCCTCACCAAAAAAATACTTCCAGCACTGCTTCGATCAATGGAAAAAACGTATGGAAAGATGTGTGGCGTGGGGAGGGGAGTACATTGAAGGGGAGCATTCGAATGTAGAATAATTTTTATAATAAAACCCTTTTTCTTAACCAGTCTCGTTCTTTAATAGCCACACCTCGTACATTCTGTCCCACTGTGCGACGCGACGCCTCTAGCACTTCTTGAAATGTATGATTCTTATTATATAGGTCTCCATTATTTAATTCTGACCAATATCAGTAACAGTATGTATAACTTTGTAATTTCATATCATACTTGGGATTGATATAATCATGTGCCGAGTTTCTACGCTGAAAATAACACAGAAATATTGTTACATTTCGTAACTCATTCTCTTGTTCTAATTTCATTTAAATCTAAATAGCTGTTCGGAAATGGTTGCAAAAAAAACAAAAAAAAAAAATACCTTCTCAAAGTTGAGCCAGTGGATGGGGGGTCTACTTAAAAAAAGTTTGTCTCGCCTCCCATCTCAACTCCTTCTACACTCGTTTATTGTAAAAAATTTAGATTAAAAAAAATACCATGGTTAACTTCAATTTTATTAAATTAATATGGTTGATCCATAGAACATGTATTTTCAAGGAATGTACTGATTTCTGTTACACCAATCAACTAATTTTTCCATTTGACACCACTGTTGAGCGCAATATCAGCATGCAAACAAGTCGCAGATTGTGCAGCCTGCTGAGATCTAAACAATAAAAGAGCTTGTCTGTCTTTCTGTTCTACGAGAATATCCACGACTGTGGAGGAGCACTTATATTTCTTTGCTAGCGCCAGCCTCTGTTCCAAATCACTTAACAGTTGCAAATAATTGATCAACTCACGTTCAGGAGCTCCATTCAAAAACATTTCTCTCAAAATGTCCTCAACTGGAATAGATGGGGAAATGGACATTCTTCCGTACCATTTTTTTGACACAAACACTTGATAAATATCCGGCCATTGCTGACATTTAGATTTCTCTTTCAGAAATACCCAATAAAAGAGTCTGTCACTGACGTTAAGAAGTTTTCTGACGTATTCTGAGGAGTGGCTGTCATTCGTAGAATTTGAGTTCATCGTATACCTCAAACAGTGCGCAACACTGGATTGGTAAAGTTTCTTATCAACAGAGGTTTGCCATTCTATCAGTCTTATAAAATTATCAAGATAAACTTTATCACTATCCATTAAAAAGTGGCTATTGGAAATAGACCTCAAGTTGGCAATTTGGTTTGACGTTTTGCTGCAGCATGACAAGAATTGCAATATACCAGCGTCCTTGTTGTATCCTAAGATATCATAAAGCTCGACAGCTTTCTGCAAGTCTCCTTTAGAAATGAGAAAATTCACGTAAACTTCAAATAATTTTTGTTCGCATAGGAAGAACTCGTTTATTAGGATTGGTTTGAGGGTTTTTACAAGAAATATAGCGATTTTCAGAATAACGTCATTGTTTTTTTTGGCTAAGGCATGTTTTAAAAGATCTTTTTTACACTTTAAAGATTTAAACGATTCGAGGTACACTTCATTTCCTTTACACATTCTGTCTATTACAATTTTCATATCTGTTGTTGTATTATTTGAGCCTTTGATTTGGGTACCTGTTTCTTGTTCTGCATTAGATTGATTCAAGATATATCTCACACTCGTCTTGGACACCAGGGAATAAAGGTCTATACTAGGTCTTCTGACAACATCTTTGTCGGATATCGAGATGCCTCGCGTCACATCTGATAGGAAGAAAGCATTATCTTTACTTGATGTCGCGTTCTCATTACCAGCACTTGAGTCCACTTCAATATCAAATATAGCATTCTTTTTTATTTCACTTGAGTCCCAATAATCATCGACATCGTCCATGGCAAATATTTCAGACTTGTAATTCAATGAGTTAGGAGGGAGGCAAGTACAATTAATTTGACAAAAACTTTCTGTTGGTGGAGTTTTCCGTCAGATTCCTGGAAAAAACAAACAAAAGTATTCATATAGTTGGATTTGTTTGGATTCATTTTAAGTGACATGTGTGAGTACCAGTCGACAATATTAGTTAGGTCCTGTCTTGTCAAGTTATATGGGCCTGTTTTTTTTCTGTCGACTAACAAATAATAACATTGACTTGTGATTTCAACTATTGCAACTGTCCTACCGAGAATAATTCCGCTTAATCTGATCATTATTATCATTATAAAAACTGGTTGCAGGTTTCTAATGAGGCTAATGCACGATTTCTCTGTCTGTTATTTTTATGAAAGCGAACGTCTTGATTAGATTTTGGGATTGGCTAACCCGGGGCCTTATAGTGTTTATTTGAGAGAGGTCTACTATTAACTGAACTGTTAGTTAACAATAGAACTGTGCTGGTATTTTTATAGACTTAGGTGACCAGTAAATCTCAAAGATCAGATGAGTGGTATTTGGTGTTTGTTTGGCTTGCATAAATTCAACCCCTTAGGCTTGATTTTAAAAACTGATAAGCTGTATAAATTCAGGATAAAAGATAGGAAAGACTAGCAGCAGAAGAAAATTATCTGGCATGGGATAATACCAGTCTTTCCCCAAGATGGATGACAGCATTGTGTGTTTCGTTAGAATTTATATGGTTTAAGATAATGATATCATGTAGGTATATATATATATATATATTAAATTATAGCATCTATAAAATCTATACTACATTTATGCTGGCAAGATTCTGTCACAAATGCAGCAATTATTGACGCTCGAAGGAGCCCCTTAGCCTGAGGCTCCTTCGGCTTATGCCCTAGAATGTACCGGCTTCACCGGTATACTGTTATAGGAGGACATAATTCCCCCTGCTGTTGGGGACACAGAATAAAATATTACCCGAAGACCTGATCCTTGTATCTGGTATCCTCAAGGATACACGTTCAGCTAGATTGATACTGATGTTTGACCGAACCTTCAAAAATTTAATTTTTGCATCTTTCCTTATCATCTTCCAAGGAGTCAAGTTGGAGGTGATCAATCAATAACCCATCTTCAACGTGTTGAAAAGGTTCCTAACAAAGCGAGCCTGCAGTCTCACTATGGATTTTTCAAGAATTGGTCGTGTATCAGTTTAATGCCCAGTGAGCTTTGAAGCTAAGATTGGTTTCAAATGTGAGGCCCAAATCTTTATACTGGGTAACATAATCTAGGGGGATGTTATTCATGGTATACTTATTAGTGTAATTCATTACATAACATTTTTTAGGGTGAAAGTTTAGGCCTATATTGGATAGCCAGCTACTGATTGTTGTCACGTCCTGCTAGGGAGGCTCACAGTCCTCAAAGTTTCTGATGAACTTGAAAATTTTCATGTCATCAGCGTACAGCAGGACCCTGATATTTTGGATGTGTTCATGAATGTCATCATACGTAAGGATAAAAAGCAAACTGGAAAGCTTTGATCCTTGAACTACGCCGGACCGACCGGACGGTGGAGTTATGGCTTGAAATCTGCAGCCCCTATACTTATACTTTCCTGTTTTGCAGGTAGGAGGAAAATAATTTAACGAGGGAAGGGGTAAACCTGGTTGAACCAGTTTTTTTAATTTTGGCGTCGTGACTTATTCTATCAAAACACTTTTCCACGTCTGTGTAAGTAACGATTGACTCCTTACGGGCGGGCGGAAATTTACCAGTCCTTAGGGATGTATTGATCTAATGTGTGAGGTGTACTTTTAACCGTTCAGTAAATTCGTAAAAAATGTAGAAGGCGTGGTTCAATATAAGATTTCAAATTTTATTTCAGATTTTATTCAGCGGGCCTTGCTTCAATGTGAGAAATTTTTGTAAGAACTTTCACTTGTTGTTGTCGTGCACACAACAACTCAGCCCCTATAAAGCATACGGGTCACAAAATAAAACCTACATACATTTTGTGGTGCATAAATGGCTAAACTTATGAATATTACAAAGAACTACCTCGATATATAAAAAATAGATAGTTTAAATTTGCACACCATCCTCGATTCTTGTTCTTGGATTTGAAATTGATAATAGGTACTCTGATTATCTTATCAGCTAATGTTCGCTTTCCCTCTCTTCTTCTTCCTTATTAGTTCGGGAGCTGGCTAGCCATATCTTACCTCATCTATATATATAAAAGAGAAACACACTCAAGTGACATCATCGCGATTTCTCCGCACTGGTACGTCCTAGGAGGCTGAAATTTGGCATGTAGGTCGCACTTAGGTCTTAGATGCGCACTAAGAAAGGATTTTTAAATATTCCAATTGGGGCGCCCGCCGCGGGGGAAAAAGGGGCGCGTTTACATATGAAAATCACCTTTTCATCACTGTTT
>CM022874.1:24681405-24692422 GCA_012654025.1 Pachypsylla venusta | reverse complement strand
GGATCATTTCGGAATTTGTTTTTTTCGTGTACCTTATGAGGTAATTTTTGGCCCAATTTCGATTTTTGGCGGGTCTGTAGCTTCTAAACGCCCCCGGTCTGGCAACTAAGAAAGCGGGTTTTGACATTACCCCACCGATGCACTTCCAGCCCACGGGTCAAAAATTTTATACCTTATGAGGTAAGATATGGCTAGCCAGCTCCCGAACTATATCAGTTTTCATATATTCGTATATATGTGAAACTTGCACATTTCTCCTCAAACAATTTATTATAATATACATAGGGGTTTTTTTTAAAAGAAGAAACGGAGCACAATATTTTTAGAAAACGTCTGGAACCGGGGAGGAGTGTTTGGCAACCCTTTGGAAATTTAATGGGAACTTAGCCTTTTTTCCATGATTTTGTGAGATTAAAATTTCTGGAAATTGAAATAACGATAACTTGATATCTGGATAAAGCGGTAGCATCACCAATAAATGACCACACTCTGAAAGTTTGAAACAGTGACGAGTCAAGAGGAATCATAAGGGTATCCTGCCGATTATTAGATTCAAGATATTTTTTCGAGTAATGCAAAAATGATCATTTGGGATATTTTTCAGAAAAAAAGGAAAAAAATCTTTAATCACATTATCTACCTTCTGGTTATCTACAGGGCGTAACAAAAAAATGCGTTCCTCGTTCCTTGAAACATATTATGCCCCATGAGTAAAATAAGAGTGGTTATATTATCTGAAAAGTTGGGAAAAAAATATTTCTAGTGGATGGACATCCCTGCAATGATACTCATGTAAGGGTACTTATTTTTGCAACCGTTTGATAGTCCAATTTAGGTTGAAAACGTGGGTAATAGCGGAATGGCCATTTTGTTTTTTAAAAGAATCCTTTTATGGCATTTGCAGAGTATACATACTTCGTAATGTATTGATGAGTTTAACCCACGAAAATCTGCATATCTCCGCCCCTAATAATTGAAAAAAAACCTAAAATCATCCCAAATTGAAGGTATCATACTAGCCAACGATCATACCACGTTGAATACACCAGTTCCCGTCAGATCACTGAAGTTAAGCAACGTCGGGCGTGGTCAGTACTTGGATGGGTGACCGCTTGGGAACACCACGTATCGTTCGCTCTTTTTTCCGACCCAACACAGGCTGGGTGAGGTCAATGTGGGTAGCTGGTTTGCAAGTTTCCAGCGAATGGAAGGTAAAACCCTCGTCTTGAATGACCAATAGATGTTAAAGAGACGTTAAGCCAAATTAAAAAAAAAGAACACAGGAGAACTCAGATCATCTGAACTAAACGCCAACGAAATGAAAATAGCGTAGGTACTTTCTCCTTTAGAAATTAGTAAATCAAACTTATAAACTACCCTTAAATTTGTCATTAAGGGTAGTTCGTTCGTTTGTCACAAACGAACGAATATCAGAGCACTAGAAAAGGGTAGGTCTAGCTAATAAATAATAATTAAAGAAAGTTCATAATATAAAGGAAACGAAAGCGGAACTCAGATCATCCTTCCAAACATCTAGTGCATGTGAGGGAATATTAGAGGTGTACAGTGATATATCTATAGTTATAAAACGCAAAGCCCCCAGTTGCTAGAATAACTTAAAATTTGGCACACAGATACAGATCCCTTTTAGTGTGTAGGTGAGTCAGAAGAAAGGGAAAAATCGAATGTTCAAGTGGGAGTAAGTTACCGCCATAAATGACGCTTTTTAGCGCTTCTTTTTGCAATATTTTTCTGGGCCAACTAAAGGAGATAACGAAAAATGACCGAAAATAGACCCCCCAAAATAGTATAGAAGGATCCCATAAAAGTTATAAAATTTTCCGGTTTCTCCCCGATTTTTGGACAGTTTTCAGCACCAAAAATGGGAATTGAGAAGTACCACTTCGGGATGAACGAGAAAGTTGAAATTCGATAAAAAGGAGTTCCACAGTACAAAAAGTCATATTCTTGAATAAAATAAAATATTGAATTTTCTAAATAGGAGCGGTGTTCTTTCTTGGGGTCGGTTCCACGAAAACCCCATAATTAAGAATTATCACTTCGGGATGAGCGAGAAAGCTGAAATTTAATACGAAGGTATTCCGCAGTCTAAAAGGCAATATCCCTGAGTAAAATATTGAATTTTCTAAACAGGAGCCGTGTTCACTCTGGGAGTTGGTTCCATGAAAAATCCAAATTTGAGAAGCTTTAATTTCGCCATTTCGAAATTGTTGTTAAATCTCGTAACCGTAGCGGAGCACGGGAAAACAGCTATTACATCATATTCTCAGGTCAAATATTATCCATGTATATTTGGTCTAAAAGTAGGGAAGCTGGGAGGTGGGGGACATTTCATTCAGTATTGAGTACTGTAGGAATCAGTTAAGGTGTGGACTGTCGATGTCAATCTTTTATCTAATTTTAGTGCTAGTTTATAAGTTTGATTTAATAATTTCTAAAGGAGAAAGTACGCTATTTTCATTTCGTTGGCGTATAGTTCGGATGATCTGAGTTCCGCTTTCATTTCCTTTATATTTTGAACTTTCTTTAATTATTATTTATTAGCTAGACCTACCCTTTTCTAGTGCTCTGATATTCGTTCGTTTGTGAATTTGACATTTGAGTGCTTTCCGAAAAGATTTCAGGATTACCAGGCACCGCAGTCGCGTAAACCTATTACTAGTATATACTCCTGTGAAATTATCATATAACTATATCCAATAAACCATTTTTAAATATTTGTAGCATGGTTATCATACTATGTAATGAATAGATTGAGTTGTAAGTAAATCTATTTATGTAGACTTTTGTACATTTTAGCATGCTATATGTATTTTTTATTTTTTCTTCAAAAAATTCATTTTAGAGGCCCCGCGCCCAAATATGCCAAGGGCCCCGTGCATGCTTGATTACATTGTCCCATGAAAAGAGATATAAAAAAGTGACCGGGCATAGACTTCTTAAAACTATACCAAAAGCCTTGAGAAAAATTGTCGAATCCACTGTATCTTTGATCGTGTTCTACCTACGGCAGTTCTTGACTTTTGATACGGCTGACAATTAGATTATAAAATATCTATTTCTTAGCTAGGACGGTGAGGGATATCCGTCTAGAATCGATATCGGAATTGAGAGTGTTGTGATGACCCTGTATAAAGTTTCCTTATCAATAAGAAATAATTAAAATCACAAATATCATGCAATAAAAAATAATACTGACTTGTGTTCTGATTACTCTTCGCGGGAGAGATCCCGGATTTACAAATGCAAAAACAAGTTTGAATATTTTATGTAATTATAACAACGGTGTGACCAAATAATCACTATAAAATTATGGACATATGAGTAACGGGAAACTTTGACGTAAACAGGAATTGAAATAAATTATGATATGAAATTTATGATAGCGCTCAGGTCATGCAAGTTTCGGACCCTTGGTGTTCGGAGGTTGTTAATAAATCATTTTGCCTATGTGTTAATATCAATGAAGGTGCTTGAACGAATTTATATAATTATACCTACTGAAAATAATTTAATTAAACTCATATGGATTCATTTAAAGACTAGTCTGAACCTGAACTCCAATTTTGGTCAAATGAGAAATTGATAATGCACCATCTGGGATTCTGGGTACCTACTCTTATCCTAGAAAATTTCATCAGAATCAGATGAAAGGCATAATGGCAGTCCTTATTAGATAGTTCACACCTAATTGTAAGGAAACAGTTTTGTAACAATCACACTATAGATGATAACCCCTTGCTTGTTCTCAATTTTAAAATCAAGCGAGTCGGTAGACGCGCGCACATCAAGATAAGCACATCAAGTTAAAATAGTCACTCTTCGTATCATATCATCAATAAATTTTTGTTCTCATGGGGCCACTTCTCAAAAAGTGGCAATATCAATTTAAATTAAATTTAATACAGACACTCTGTGTAACATATCACCGACATATATGGGTCGTAGGGGCTATTTCTACTTGGGTCCCTTTAAGTTATTTAAATTTAAGTCCCTTTAAATTCCCTCTCCGAATAAGTTAAACTTAGCTTAGGAGGTTTATATTATTATATATATATTATTATATATATATATATTTATATATATATTTTTTTTAAAAAAAAGCAAGGTTTCCTACATTATGATGCGGTCTTGAAGTGTTCTTGAATTTCATTTCATACTTTTGCAAGGATGATGAGTTGAAAAATATTTTAGTGGAAATCATATTGGTGCTGTGGAGGATGGAGGAAGATCTCAACATGGAGGAGGAATCCACAGAGATACAAAAGCTAGCATACTGGATGGACTTTTACGTTACTTACCTACCTTGAAAAAAAAAGTGAGAAAATTTATTTCTTTAACTACGATAAAGAAAATCTTTCTGCTTTACAATTCAATTTAATATGATACTGCAATATATTCTACAGGTGGCCCAAACTTAAATAAATGTCCACAATATGAATCCAGATTTTTTTAGCTTACTGCGTGAATGCATCGAAACCGAGGGTCGGGGAATGAGGGGGGTCAGTCGGTTTCCTGGGAATGGGAGCGTTTTTCGGAAGCGGAGCGCGCGTTAGGCGTGTAAGAGTTTTACAAAAACCGTGTGATTCGGCGACTGTAATGTATTTGAAGTTATCACCAAATTAAGAAATTATCTGAATGTTGCATCATCATCATCATCGAAATCGATGCTAGTCAGATGTATGAAATGAGAACTCTAGGAAAGCCATTGTCTATTAAAAGTATGGAAAACTTGCGTTTTCCAACATTTTTATTGGTTAATATTCAATATTATTTATTTTAAACGATTCCTGAAAACAATTGGATTTTATTTCTGTTGTTTTTTGGACAGACTCTGAATGGGGAAACATTGTGAAAACATATATTTATCTACATTTTTTGGGTCTTTTTACACGAGTAGTAAGATTTCGACCGTCAATATGTAAAATGACGGGCATGTGAACAGTTCAAACCAAAACAAAGTTGATGTCATTTTTGGTTGAACTATACTTTATGATTCCTCCTTCTACATTTTCAAACTTTCCTCGGAGAATTTTTTAATGAACTGGAATATAATATTTGTGCAGAGAAAATAATATCTCTTTTTGTTGATATTGTAAAGTTAATAGACTGCCATTCAGATGCTTTAAGTATGGGAGACGATCCATGCATAAGAAGGGCACATCGTGATGCAGACTCAATGGGTGAATCAGACACGAAACCCTTACTTATCCTAATACGATGTCCTTCCGTCCATCCATTTTAGAAACGAAGTCAGTTGAAATTCTCGTGCATGTCCTGCGAAACTACTAAGCCGCAATAATTCAATAATGTTTTGAATCAAAATTTGATATTTAACGTTTCGTGGAAGGTACGCAAAATGCAAATATCGAATAAAAAATCCGTTCATCCGCCTTAAGTGACACTTAATTTTGACCGATTTTAATGAAATTTAGTATCGAGGTCTCATTATGTCACTGTTCATCTAGTAGGTCACTGTTCACTTAAGAGCCTCAGTAGCTCAGTTGGTTGGGGCGGTGGATTCGTGACCAGGAGGCTGTTGGTTCGAATCCAACTCCACCTCCCCTCTTTGACTCCAGATTGGAAATAGAATCTTTAGAAGAGTGCGCCTATTAAAAATNTTTAGTATGTAGGTGCGTAATAAGAAAGGAAAAAAATTAAAGTTCAATTGGGAGCAAGTTACCGCCAAAAATGACGCTATTTAGTGGGTCTTTTTGCAAATTTTTTCTGGGCAAACTAAAAGAGATAACGAAAAATTACCGAGAATAGACCCCCCCCCCAAAATAGTATATAAGGGCCCACAAAAAATATAAAATTTGAAATTTTCCGGTTTGGTTTCTATCCGATTTATGGACGGTTTTCACCACCAAAAAATCAGAATTGAGAAGTACCACTTCGGGATGAGCAAGAAAGCAGAAATTTGATACAAAGGTGTTCCGAAGTACAAAAAGTCATATTCTTGAAAATAAAATATTGAGTTTTCTAACTGGGAGCGGTGCTCACTCTGGAGGTCGGTTCCACCAAAAACCCATAATTAAGAAGTATCACTTCGCGATGAGCGAGAAAGCTGAAATTTTATACGAAGGTGTTCCGCACTCCGCAGTGCAAAAAGTAATATCTTTGAGTAAAATATTGAATTTTCTAAATAGGAGCCGTGTTCACTCTGGGGGTCGGTACCACCAAAAACCTAAAATACTCAATGTTGAATTTTGTAACCGTAGCGAAGCACGGGAAAACAGCTAGTTCTGTATAATATCGAATTTTACACAAATAGGTATTTGATATTCCATACTTCATGAATTTCGGCAAACAGAAATACAATTTACTTTTGGCTTATTTCTAGGAAAAATAAAATGTGCTTATTAAAATTCAAATCTTATTTTTAGATAAAGCATATTAGTTTTTGA
This sequence comes from Pachypsylla venusta, assembly GCA_012654025.1. Taxonomy (NCBI): domain Eukaryota; kingdom Metazoa; phylum Arthropoda; class Insecta; order Hemiptera; family Aphalaridae; genus Pachypsylla; species Pachypsylla venusta. The sequence goes on along the minus strand of CM022874.1, from coordinate 24,685,994 downwards.
TAACATTTGGAATCCTTCACTTGTCCCTTTTTCGATAAGAAAATAAGCCGACCCACAATGTAGGTTTTTAAATTTTTAACTGATATTCTTTTCATTAAATTGCATGATAAAAGAATGAGAAATTAATGTTGAAATTAAAATAAGGAAAAGAAGAATAATGAAATTAAAAAGAATTGATAACAAGAGTATGGTAAATAATCTAAAACTATTTTTCTTTTCATTTCTCTTTAATAAAAAATAACTCTCCAGGGGATCTCTCCGACGTTTTCGATGGTGGAAATAGATTTTCATAAGACAGAATAAATAGTCATGTTATCGGGTAATCCCATTGAGTCTACTCAAAACTAACGTGGCAATCACATCGTGATAGGTACTCACTTCAATTAGGATCAGTTTTATTTTCTGTAGACTCTCTCAATAAATTTTGAATCATCTCAGTCCAAAAATAGTAGTGAATAAGCGCTGAATTTTTAATAATAAAAATATATATATAAAATCTATTATATTACTCAAAATCAAATTCGACTTTAATTAAATATCAATAATTTCCTTGAACAGAATTAAAAGAAATAAACATTAATCTTGTTATCACATAAAATATTCAGTTCTAATTTAAATTTTGAATTGTATTTTTCTAAGTTTGGATATTTAATTTGACACGGGAAACTAAGAAGCAAACAAAAAATTGAACTTAGTTTAATATTTTAAAATTTTCAGTTATTTTAGACAGAAATATAAATTAGCTAATAATTAAATAGGAATATAAATTAGCTAATAATTTAATAGGAATATAAATTAGCTAATAATTTAATAGGAACAGATAAGTTCATGGTTCATGGATATTTTTTGTTTACTGTAATGTTTCATTATTCAAATTCGACATTCTAATAAAGATTTAAATTACAGTTTTTGTTTGCTCAAACACGATTCTCATATAAGGTAATTATCTCAAACATAAACTCACTAGTTTTATGGCTTGCATTGTACCCACTAAAACTCTATAGAGAAGACCAGAAGAAAACAGGTACAATAATTCCGGCTATTGGGAACTCCTCATGTGTTATTTGTTCCTGGCAGTGGTTTGACTTTAAACAACTTTCCTATAACTCGTGGGTAGCTGGGTACCCAGAGTCCAGAGGTACTCTAGCATCACGCAATATACATTTTCTCCTGTTTATTCCCCATTTCAATGCTGAAGTAAAATATTCACAACACGTCTAATATGAATGTGTAGTACAATCACTTCATTGACTATCGAACTCGGTCGAGTAAGAAACACTTCATACAAGTCTACCTCGTTCTTATTATCGCTGTTGTTAGTTTCAAGTCTACGACATAGCCTTGTACAGAGATATTAAAATTTACAATATTCATAAATTCTAGTATTAAACAGAGGTAGGCATTATGATTATGAGCGCGGTAATTTAACAACCTTAAAACAAAGCTTGACACGTTAAATGAGAATACCGTATGACACTCATTTGTACAGATAAACAGCACCAGACCACAAAGATGCATATGCGAGAATATTGTGTTACTTATTATCAACACTCGCTCGCTCGTGACAAAATCATCAAAACATTGTCACATTATAGATAAGTAAAATCCAAACAAATCAACGTCTGTTCATCAGGGTGGGTTACACTATATTTCGGTGATGTCACCGATGGATGATTGATTGGCTTTTAGGACCTCTGTCTATGTTCATCATTTATTGTATGACCCATTTTGCTAAAGCATTATCTGTGATTCATTCTGCTATAGCGTTCTGGTTCTGGAATTTTCATACCTAATCTTATCTTTCTATTTATCAAATAATAATGAAAAGCATGAATTCGGTATATTTAATGTCAATTTCTTCAGTAGGTAGGCATAAACAATCAACAATTGGTTACTCTCAGATTTGTAACCTGCAAATGACGACATCACGTGACAGAAGCACGTGCCGCATATAAAAATAGTAGACTAGAAAACTAATATTAAAAATAGATAATAAATAATAATCAGTTTGAAACATTGACCCAAAATACTATTGCGACCTTTGAAGTTGGAATAGTAACAATTTGTTGCAATGAAAGGGAACTTTAACTTGAGATAATCCATCAGATAATGACTCATAAGGTATGAGGGTAATGCACTAAATACGATTAGATAGAGGTCCACTTTTTTAAAACTTTAGTACTCGGAATGACATCTGAAATATGTCCGAACTTTACTTTAACTCAATAAAAACTCAGATTCAGTCTAATTATGTATAGGATTGTTCCACCAATTTTGAAATCTTGTCAGAAATTTAAACTTTTTGGGGCAAAACATTGATTAGACATTTTGGACCAAATATTTAACCCATCTTTAGTGAAGGTCTATATTTCGACCGAATTTCCTTATCAAACAATGATGATTTCCATTGGTTTCTCTTCAAACACCCATATTTTAGGTGTAATGATTAAGGCATGAATTATGAATTCTGCTTCAGGTGCTCCCTGTGTTATAATATTATTCTTCTCCATATGTTTCTAGTGTACAGATCATAGTAGTTAACGCACACCAACCGATTATTCTTCAAAATTCATAAAATCTATACTATAAAGCACAAAGTCTAGTAACTGACTCACTGCTAAAATTGTTAGTTGAACCTGTCTCGGATGTTATCTACTACCCCATACAAACATAAAGAGATCATTTTTGTATCTTCATCGACTTACTTCTTACTCAAATTTAATATTTGGTATATTGCTTTTATTGAAAGCAAACATTGTTCACAAATCAGAACAATTAGTTTCGGATTATGCTATACTAGCATCCCCCGATCGCGGCTTCGCCGGCGCATATTTTAAATGATGTATTATGCTATCTCTCTCGCTCCAATGTATTTCTTATAGGGATTGTTTACTTTTCGTTATTTCTACCCCTTAAAGTTAAAATTTTGCAAAATCCATTCTTAGTGCACTTACATGGTGCAACGAAGGTCCCTGCGAAATCAAGTCTGCAGCATTAATAGTTTTGGCTCTACGTTGATCAGTCACTCAGGACATTGCCTTTTATATATAAAGATTTTCTTATTTTTGGTTTATTATTTTTAATAGGTACTGAACATTTGGAATGGACCACGATTTTAAAATGTGTGGCAAAAACATATTAATTCAAAATAAGGAACTTGTACCTACTTGTAAAGTTTTTGTGAAGCTTCAAATATAGAAGAGTGACGGTATTCCCTCGAATGTTGGTTTCCAAATTGGGTAGCCGACTTTATTCAGATTAGCTATTCCAGAATTACGAGCACCAAGTCTAGATCGAGTGAAATGGTCACGTTAAGTCCAACTCATCTTGCACTGATTGACAAAATGACAAATCGTCGCTATCAGAGCAACACGCCATATCGACTTTTTAGATGACATTGAGTTATGCATATCTTTGCAAAGCTTATCTGAAGGCACATCGAATGGTATCTACAATTCGTTTTTTGAAATCATGATTTTGAACCAATCATAATCCAAAAAAGTGACAGGCCGTATTGACATTGTGATTCTGCTGAATTATAACTTCCGCCTCGTCTCTATAGTATTATTTTAATAATGACTTATCCTTGTATTGACCTCCCGCAGTCGCATCAATATTTTAAACAACAACATCATCATCATCAATAAATAATTGATATTTATTAATTGTATTGATTATGTCACCCGATTTATCAGAAGTGACGTGACATATCAATAAACAATAAAATCAGTTTGATCAAAGACAAACATACCTCTCAAATAAATTATTCTGATGTTTTGTAATTCTTTTAATCTCTCATTCTAATTACCATGTAATCACAACAGGGTGAGAATGCAGGCCATTATTATTTGTAAATGCTTCATACTGGGTATATTATTATCTTTCATTCAATTCGACAATTTCTTCACCAAGAATTATTTTTAAATATGTATAAACTTTATACCTACATAGGGATAGGTATAAAGTTCAGAACACGGAAATTACACAACATTGAAACACGCCTGTCTTTATTCCAAAAGGGAAAAATTTTCAAAGGTTTTCGCACTTTCAGGTGAAATTCCCAGGGGATCGACTTTAAAACCTAAAATAGGACTACCACTTTTTTAATAGATTTTTGAAAATGAAAGTACCTACCTATAATGAGATTTATTTGTGATCTGTACTCAAAACAGATCCGAACATATTTCAAATTGCAGCCATAACTCTGCGCCCGTGTGATATCAGCATTTTGAGCTCAAGGCTTGGGCAAACAATACTACCTACAATGTCTTTCCCACGATGTTTATCTATTTGATAAACATCTTCAATTATCCGATATAGGTAATTAAAGCTGCAATCAACAACAACTGAGTCGTTGTTTTTGATTGCATGGAAACGGCATGGGAGGCTATTATACCTTCTTTAGTACACTTTTGGGATAAGTATGTCATCTAACCCTATGCTTTTTTTTCAATGTCACGCAGAAATAACTTTTTGGGATACTTACATAACAAAATGCAAAGGGCGATTTACCTTTTTTTCTACATATTTTCATTTTTTTTTTTTTTTTTTTTTTTTTTTTTTTTTTTTTTTTTTTTTTTTTTTTTTTT
>CM022874.1:24651865-24676087 GCA_012654025.1 Pachypsylla venusta | reverse complement strand
GTATGGAGATAGACTAAACTTTAGGAAAGGACATAGGCTACTTTTGGGGTTGAAACTATAAACGGCCATGCCTCTAAGGCGCCAAGCGAAGCGGGCGTATCCTGCTAGTTATAAATAAATAAAGAATAAGTCAATGAAAAGAGAAATCTCCATGGCAAAGTGTGCATCACTTGGATTACACCAGGATTATACCGGGTTTGAATCTTGGTCGGGTTGATAAATTAGGGCGCCAACAAACCTGAGAGTTGGGATATGTCAGGATTTTTAGTTGAAGTTCATAGGTCAGGAAAATTTATGAATTATTTTTAATAAAATGTTAGGCCGGCCATACACGCAACGATAAGTCTGTGCAGACTTGTCTACAGACTTATCTGCGCAGACAAGTCTGTCGTGTATGGCAGGCATAGATCTGAAAATCGGAGACAAAATCTGTGCAGATCCTGCCATACACGACAGACTTGTCTGCGCAGATAAGTCAGCACAGACTTATCGTTACGTGTATGGCCGGCCTTAGGGAAAAAGCCGCTTAAGAAGGACAATCATATTTTTTTCGAAATAAGGTGTCCTCGGAAATAATTACTATCCGGCGCGATTGCTTGTTTTGACCGTGTAAATATCTTTGTTTTATACACTATATAATAAATCTAACATCATTTCCAATAATGCACGAAACCTGGAAGCTGAAAAAGCATCATTCGATAAAACCCTATTGGCTTTTTATCCCGAAACCTTGATATTCAATAATTTGAATAGGCCGAAAAACGAACACATTGCGCCATCCGCTCTCATGTTGGTCTCCTACTTGACATCACCTTCTTTAACTAAGAAAACAAATTCGCAAGGTTCAAATTTCACAAAAAACAATTCATTGCAAATTATTATGATCAATACTTATTTTATCGAAAAAATAAATCCGGTGAATATGAATGGGCCTCTCTGCATATTTTGTCGTACAGATGTGGAAAAAACTCTTAATACTTCGTTGATAGTGGATGGAATAATTTTCGCTTCTCTCTGCACATAAATAATTTTGAAGGTGTCATTCTGTTGCAGATAAGTCCAACTCATCAACTTGGCTTCAAGGATCTCAAACTCAGTTATTCTTAATTATCTGTGATATAAAATAATTAGAATAGAATTCAAGCAAAATGTACTGTGATAAGTCATTGGGTATTTCTTTAACAATATTCATACCTCTAGTCATATTCCTCGGTAAGTTTAAAATGAGATGTATTACTAAAATTCAATATTTGAGAAAACATAGCTCTATCACAGCATTTCTAGATTAAACAAAACACATTGTACGGGTTTTATCTCAGGAACTGATAGAGATAAATACTGTAAACTATCAGTTCTGTTAGCTGTGAACTCAGCCTTGGACCCAAAAAATAATTAGTCAGTTCTGTTTACGTATTCAATGTCCACACCACGTTTCATCAAGACGTTCGAGAGTTATCGTGGTACAAACAGTTGTTCAAAGAAAAAGCTTGGATATCACATTTAGACCCCTTTTCGTGGGGCCAAAAAATACCCCCCCTCAAAATTTATTTGATATTTTACGTTTCGAACTTTTTTTGCTTACCGTCTCTTTATGTTAAAGGGACGTTAAGTTTATTCAATACGGGGGTTTTACTCTCCATAGTCCCTAATCTATAAAGTAAAACCTCGCCGGATGACGCTCAACTTTAGTGATATTACGAGTTTTAGTGTATTCAACGGACCATTGACGCTGGCTGACGGGGGATCCAAAAATTAAATTTAAAAAAAAATCGTTTGCCCGACGTAAATGACACTTCAGTTACATAGTTAGTTAGTCCTTTGGCTTACTGTCATTCACATAAAGGGTTTCCATACTAGAAAAAAACTGAAAATAATGAACCTTGTGCTAAGCCCGCAGAGTTTTTTCTTATGGTTATTATTTCATTTAGATCCCCCTTGTACCAGGTTACGTCCTTTGCTAATATTCGTCCTTTTATTTTCAGGCGCGCAAAGTGTAGCAAACGCTCAATTGTCAGTGTCTTCGGAAAAGATATCTTTATTATTCAATCAGACTGCTACATTTAGTATCTTCTTAGAGTAAGTATTACCTTGTTGGTGATGGGACTAAAACGTGACACAGCATTGTCTGACCGCACACAAGTTCACCTATTTGCACTACACTCCTAATTTTTTATTTCAATTATTTCACACGAGAGTACAGTTCACTGCGGCTAGGGAAAATTCGTTCACCTATTGATGAGACTCTCAAATCGAGCAACTCTTGCTGTCTAGATATTTTACTAACGTTATAAATAAGTATTTTTACAATTTCTGTGCAAATATGAGTCTTTTATGCATAAGGAATTAGATCTTGTTGATGTTGTAGCATTGATGTTTCTAAACTAATTCCCGATTTCTAACTAGAGTTTGCCAAAAAGGATTTTATGGCCCCAGCAATAGTATGTAGTTCTAATAGAATCGGTGAGCTATAGAAAAGTGCATAGAATCGGTCGCCATAAGGACGAAGTTGATGCAGCTACCACACTCCTTGATAAAATGTTAATTTTCTATATCTGGTTTCAGAACTCCAGTCCAAGAACCTGGCAGTAAAATTGTTATTTCGGTTAACCATGATAAGGTTATAGGCCTTAGTGAAACTGTCCTTCCAGTCCCTCAAAACATTGTGCAGAATTCTTGGAATGTTACAATTACTGGAAAGCACCCGGGAAATGCCATTCTCAATATTACTTTGGATCCTTCTGATGAGTAAGTAATGTATGTATGTGCAGAATTCTTGGAATGTTACAATTACTGGGAAGCATCCGGGAAATGCCATTCTCAATATTACTTTGGATCCTTTTGATGATTTAGTAATGTATGTATGTGCAGAATTCTTGGAATGTTACAATTACTGGAAAGCATCCGGGAAATGCCATTCTCAATATTACTTTGGATCTCTGTGATGATTAAGTAATGTATGTATGTGCATACATTACTTAATCATCACAGAGAACTTAATTAATCATCAATCATTGACAGAAATAATACTGGAAAGCATCCGGGAAATGCCATTCTCAATATTACTTTGGATCCTTCTGATGATTTAGTAATGTATATATGTGCAGAATTCTTGGAATGTTACAATTACTGGAAAGCATCCGGGAAATGCCATTCTCAATATTACTTTGGATCCTTTTGATGAGTAAGTAATGTATGTATGTATGTCTGTTACTCCAAATGTAAAGAGGCAAATTTCATGATTGTAGGTTTAGTCGTTGTGGAGGTACGTTAAATGTACGGCAGTTGGTAAAAGAACTGGGGTTTCCGTTTAAAAGGATAGAAGATTAGGTTTAGCCATTGAGGAGCTACATGATTATAAGTATAGAATAGATAGACTATAGTAACACTGAGCTTTGAAGACCAAATAAACACGAAGTGAAATTTAAAACTTAATATCAATTATTTCTGTCAATGTTAAGCTCAAATACTGCAGACGAACAGATTTTTTACATTCCTTTTTGAAACGTAGAACATCAATTTTCAAAGGTTGGCGAAACAAAAATAAATGCAATGAGTGAATATAATTTTTACAAATTCCGAAAACAATATTCTCGTATGAAATGTATTAGCTCCGCTTTCTTCAGTCTTTCTGTGTCGTGTTTATTTTGTCTTCCCCACTGAAACTATTTTATGATTTCTTTTATAGCGTCAAACCAGTTTTCATTAATGTTGCTGTTGAGAAAGACGCCAGACTGGGCATTGCAAGTGACATCATTGGTTGGATTTACTTCTCAGCATGGACTATATCATTTTACCCCCAAATGTATGCAAACTACAAAAAAAGAAGGTAATTATTAATTTATCGTGTAACCTTTCTCTCTGCATCTTGAATACCCTGTGAAAAGAGGGATTTAAAAAGAATATTTTCAAGACATGAAGCCCATGCCGATCGAAAAAAGCAACTAAGGGCCTGGTCTGAATCATTATCCTTTCCATTGGACATGTCCGTGGCAGAGTGTACACAACACTCGACTTGCACAAGGAGGTACTATCTTCGAATCCTGGTCGGGTCTAAAATTTAAGATGGGTTATGTGATTTTTTTCTCGCTTCTATTTAGGATTTCTCAGATTCTTGATCTGTAGACAATTGAGTAGCTAATTACGGTAATAGCGACAAGTAGTAGCATTATGAGGTAAGTGTCACTAGCTATTAAGATAGTGATGTTATATTTTTGTAAAAAAATACCTTGAAATGCTATGATGTCCACTGAAAACTGTATAACTTTATAATAATTTACATTTCCGTTTTTTATTTTGTCTTTGCAAAAGAGAAAAAAATATTCCAAAGGTTCATTTTTGAAAATAAATAAACTAATAGCGAGCTTTAGCATATTCCGCTAATTTTTCCAAATCCATTTAAATATACTAATTTTAAATTATTGCGCGTAACACAAAAGTTTCCTTTTTTAAAAAAATACTACGGCCAATAAACATATCAATTTCATGAAAAACTCTCGTAACATTTACCTACATAATTATTATTCAAACCCAAGTACATAACATTAGAAACAAATTGACAGTAAAACAAAATGAACACAAATGAACACACTCTAGAAAATACCAATAATGTAACTCCAAATAATAAAATCAAGGATTTAGATAAAATTGAAAGCTGTGATAGTTTTGACTGCAACGAGGATGATAATGTGTACATCAATAATAATACAAATGAAACAAAAAATAATGACATCCATACTATTTCGCAGAGAAATCATGCTTGTGACATAAATAAAAGCAATATAAATCAATATTATTGTGCAATGGAATCTGCAAATTCAACTGCATCATACGATACTCTAGAAAAAATGAATAATCTAACTCTAAATAAGAAAACCAAGGATTCAGGTCAAATTGAAAGCTGTGAAAGTATTGACTCTAAGATCCACAATAACTTACACACCAATAATAATACAAATGATAGAAAAACAAATAAAATCGAAATAGCACAATATTTTGGGTCATTTGAATCAACAAATTCAACCGCATCATGCGACACTCTAGAACAAATCGCTATTGTAACCCATAAAACTAATAACAAGAATTATGATCAAATTGATAAATTTGTTAGTATAGACCCCAAAATGTATGATAATGTACACACCCATAATAATTCAAACGAAACAAAGGCAAATAAAAGCGATATAGAACGGTATTCAACTCCTCCGTTATGCCACACTCTGGAACAAATCAATATTGTAAACGATAAAAAGGATATCAAGAAATTTGATCAAATTGAAAGCTTTGTCAGTATTGACACCAACATGGATGATAAAGTACAGAAGAAAACATCAAACAAACATTGGCAAGATATAATAAATAAAATAAAAGAAAGAATACATAATTTTTCATTGATGTGCGAAAAAAGGGATCATTATTACTTTGGCCATTCGAAAGAAAGTGGAGAAGACGGAGAATCAACAAAGAAAATTAGCATAGAGTACTGTTTTAAGTAAAGGAAAGAGTCATAATATTGATGATGCTGTTGTAACGGCAATCCCGTAAAGAGTAGATACACCACCTTAGGAAACCAGCCATGTCGATAGGACCTAGCCAAACATATACAGATTGTAGTTTTGTGGAATTGAGTGGGGTAATTGGATGTGTCGCTGCTAAATAAATATATATGTACCAATATTTTTTTTGTTTCATTATGTCACAATTTTTCTGGGCATCATAGAATTACAAGATATTTTTAACAGTCCATCCCAAATCATCAAACTATAAGCTATATATGAAAATTACCATAGCTATTTAACAAAATAAACCTAACCTATTTTTTTTTATAAAAAACAATGTGATAACGAAGTGTAGTTTAAATTGAACTCCACTATTTTTTTTTCTAATCTGTCTATCTGTTCGTCCTGCGGTAACTCCTGAACACCTTGTCCGAATGTGATAAAACATGGCATGGACAATTTTTTCGTCCATAGAATTTGCTGACTAGTTAATGATTGGGGCCACTTGGGACTTCACGGTAGCCAATTTAATTGAGTGAAATCTTCAGTTTTCAGGACTACTTACTAGCATATCTTATCTTTCTATATTTTTTTTTTCTACATTATCAAGTAGACTTAACTTGATAATGTCGTAACAGACGAAAGCGCTCGTGACTCAACAATATTTTCTGCAGTCGATACAAATTTTTTTTTATAGAAATTTATATTTCATAATGACTGCAAACATCCTAAATAAATAAATAAACCTTTTATTGGGAAAATCAGAAATTCCGAAACATACTAAAGTTGTTCCCTCTTCTTAATCCCAAATCAGCCTTGATCTGAGGTATCATTGTTGATATCATTATTATTGTAAATAATAATGTCAACATTTTCCTATTCAAAATTTCCTAACATTAAAACAATTTCTTTCATGTATCTTATTTTATTTATTATTATTATTATTGTCGAATCTTTTCATTCCTATTACATTCTTTCATTTCACTCTCATTCACATTTAATTCTAATATTTTTTATTTTGCTTCATTCATTCATCCACACTCTAGCATACACATCTCTCATTCTCTCCCATTCTCTTCTATCCCAGGCAACTCTATTCCACACACTTTCTCCGCATACCTTTCTCATTTCTTCGTCCCATTTTATTTTAGNAATCAGGAAAAAGAGAACAGACCACAAAGAAAAAAGATATACACAAGATTGAAAATAACATTGAATACCTATGCAACACAAACAAAAGATCCGTCCATATGAACAATAGATGTGAACATAGAGAAAAAAATCATAGAAATCAATATCAAAGCCGAAGAAAAATGAACGAAATATATGAACTGAGAGGGAGTGAAACGGAAATTGAATGCCAAAATAAGGAACAGCAAATTAAAAAACAATTTAATAAAAATAGTAATTTGAATATATACACATACAATTGCAGGACCCTGAGGCTTGATGATATGCTCCTGGAACTTGTAAGAATGTTAGAAGATGTCAAATGGCATATAATAGGATTGTCAGAAGTACGAAGAGAAGGGGAATGCATGGTTAATTTAAAAGACATGTATTTTACTACAATGGAGTGGGCCCAAACGGAGGTACAGGGTTTCTCGTTAATAAGTCTATTACAAAGTGGATAGTTGGTTTTAAGTACTACTCACATAGAATATCTAAACTTATCATGAGCCCGAAGGTGCAAAAAAAAGGAGGTAGGTTAATTATTATACAAGTTTATGCACCAACTTCGGATGCAACATCCTAAATACCATCTCTAAATAGAATAGAATAGAATATAAAATATAATTGTATTTAAAATTTTGAAAATTTTTGTTACAACAATTTTAGAGTTAGCAACTTTTGATTAAAAATAACAATAATAATAAAAAAAGAAAACACAGCCTAATAATAGCAGACCAATTTACCTTGTTCCCTCACATCCCTCCCCTTAGTTTGAGTACCAACTCATTATTATTTATCATTCAAAATTTAAATTATAGATGAAGGGTATTACCGAATTAGCAATAAATTACCATTCATTTCTTAAAAAGGATCTAAGTTTCAACGCCCCACATACGTAAAAATAAATTTTTGATCTTTCTGATTTTTCTTTTGAATTTAAGATTTGTACAACATTATTATCATACTTCACCAGTAGATCGCGTAAAAAGCGTGCGCGAGTCGCACTATATTAGGGACACCCAATAAGAAAGTGTTCAAGTGTTCCAAACTTTCAGCCTCCAACACATTGCAAATGCCGCACACTTCATCCGCGCTCCACTGGTAAAATATATTATTGCCCAAGATAACAATTTTTTCTCCGCTTAACCTTAGTTGGGCTATCAAACGGTGCTTGGCTATCGGGCCTTTGTCAAGTAAATATTCTGAAGTAAACTTGTAAATATCTCGAGGATAAGCCTTTAGATTTTTATACAGCTCACAGTACGAGGATGATTGAAGTCGTTCCCAGTCAGTTCTGAACGATAGCTCTCAAGAATATTATCTATGTTATTTTTCAAATTATCCGCACTTAGCGTTTCCCATAGTTCCGCGTAGCCCAGATCAACAATTTTAGCTTTTAATTGTGTAACCCAGTTATATTTCATTATATTAGCAGGACGTTGAACTAGGGCTTGGAGTTGGTCAAAACACATTCTTGGATATCTATCCTCTGACATTGATAAAAGCCTAAATAACCATAATAGAGATTGTTTTAATATAAAATACGATAGTTTGACCACGCCCATTTCCAATCTCAACATGTACCCTGGAGTGTTTTTAGAAACACAGTATATTGATTTAAAAAACTGAACTTGAGCTTTCTCAATAACCTCGTCGTACCTCAATCCCCATATCTCACTCGCATACAAAAGAGTAGCTTTTACTACTGAGTTAAATAGTTTTAATCGACCGTAAAAATAATTCATCTTTGCGTTGGACATGGTTCTCCTCACATTGGCTATAGCCACTCTACCTTTTGACAGAGCTTGTTCCGCTGCCTTATGGAAAACTGCGTGAGAAGAAAACAACACTCCTAGATAATTGTACTCATTCTGTACATCCATACGATCACCATTGTACACGAAACTGTCTGTTTCGGCTAACCTGCCGCCGCGACGAAAAATAACAATCTTTGACTTGGGGACATTCACTGTCATCCTGTTCTCTTGCAGTGTGTTTAGTTTTCTTTGCATATCTACTTTGTTTGATGCAAAAATGATAAGATCATCACAATAGAGTAAGAGGAGAATGTCTTGCATGTGGCTAATACAAACACCCTCTAAACCTTTATTTCGGAAATAGTTTTCAACATCATTCAGGAATACCAAAAATAAAACTGGGGATACCGAATCTCCTTGGAGCAAACCTTTATAAAAGTGTGTGGTCCACCTCGGAAAACGCCGATTTAAAATCCACAAATCCAGCATATAGTTTTTGGTGTTTGATTAAATGTATACTTATGACACTGGATAATGTGAAGATATTGTCCACGCATCCTCTTCGAGGTCGAAATCCCGCCTGGGCTTCTATCAGCTGTTTCGCATTTTCACTCCAATTTAAAATACGCAAAGACACCATATGTGTAAGCAACTTAAACACATTACTAAGCAGAGCGATACTTCTATAATTATTTGGATCTTTTATGTCGCCTTTCTTATGGAGCATAAACATATAAGAATCGGACATACGTCCAGGTACGTCCCCGCCATCGAAAAGAAAATTAAGAAAACTCAGAATTTTAATTTTCAAAGTATCACCAAAACATTTGATGTATTCGTTGAGGATGTTATCCGGTCCAGGACTTTTATTGTTCTTTAAATGTGAGATAGCTTTGTTCAACTCTCCGATGCAAAAGTCGCTATCCATCTGTTCCCTCCGCGCATCAGAAAACGCCAAGATCGGGAAGCTTTGTTCGTATGAAGGAAACAGAGTTTGAAGATGGTTTTGCCACTCTGATATAGTTAAATGTTTACTTTCCGTTTTTCTCTTAGGCTTAAATTTTTTGATCGTTTTCCAAAATTTGGCGGAGTTTCTCAAATTACTTAATTTCTCAATTACATTTCTTTCGTATTCTTTTTTGAGCTTCGTGCATAATCTAAGGTAACACTTTTTCGAACTCAGGATAACCTGCAGATTTTCTTCTACTCCATTACGTCTCCATTGTCTATAATTACATCTGTACATTTTTTTAAATTTTTTACACTCATCATTATACCAAGGTCGTTTTATTCGTAGAAAGTTTACATCGTTATTATTGGAGATAGTACGTACCATATGCGTGTCTCTTGCGGTGCTGCAACTACTGTCAATCATACACGAATATAAATCTATGGTATTGGAAGGATACATTTTTTCGTTTAATTTTTGCGAAAATTCATCTCTTTTCTCCTCTGACCATATAAATTGTTTAATTGATGGTTGATTATTAATGTAACTGATATGCGTCATGCGATTAATATTATTCCATTTCATACAAAGTCGAGTTGACACCGGTAAATGATCGGAAACCAATATGGAATCAGACACCGAAAAGTCTAGGACTTGTCTACAGAGATCGAGGTCACACCACGTGAGGTCCACAACACTTTTTCCAACCGAGCTAATGAATGTAAATTGACCAGGGATATCACCATAAACTCTGCCGTTCAATGCCACGAGACCATAGTCCTCCATAAAATCCACCAGTGATTTACCTCTTCTATTTGGGATTTGGTCGAGCGAGACCCTTTGCTCTAGAATTGATAGGCCCTCCGATACTTCTTTTAACACGTAATTTTGATCCGCGATTCTACCATTATAGTCACCACCTAAGATAATATGTTCGTTTTGCAATGTAAATCTATCCATGAGTAACTTGAGCAGGTTAAGGGCTTCTGTCATGTCGTATGCAGGACTTATGTACACATTACCAACATAAAAATCCGGTTCGGACTTCAATTTTATTTTCGCAAAAATCCACATATTTGATATATTTTCTTGTTCGAAACTCAAGTCCTTTTTGATAAGTAAAAGCAAGCCACCACTGGCTCGACCTCTCTGCTTGTCTTTGATTGCTGGTGAAAACACAATATTATAATATATCTCTAGCACGGGTAGTTTCGGTAATTCTAAAGTCCATGTTTCACATAAGCCAATAATATCCCAAGATAGGATTCTACCCAGCTCTTCATCACAAATTTTATACAGGTTAGAGATTCCGTTTATGTTCCAAAATGTTATTGAAAGGGTATCCTGAGTGTAAGAATACCCAGGACTTACCCGTTTTTTGACTCGTTGTCTGTTACATTTTCTTCGTCTGTATAATACAGGAAACTATCATTCAGGTCCATAAAATATTCTGGCTTTTGTTTTTGCTTCTTATTTTGTTCCTGTTCTCTTACTGCTTCTTCCATTCTGTGGGCGGAGCTTGTTGCGACCGAATCACATCTCAAGTTCGGCTTTTTTTACTGTACAATGCCAGGAGATTGTGACGGTGCTCTTTTCTGTCCCATTATAGACTGGCTGTACTGGGTATTATTTTCCCCCATGTTCTCATCTTCTCCCGCACGATCAACTTGTCGTATTTCACGATAGCAAACTTTCCTTGAGCACGATGCTTTCTCATTTCCTCTAGCAGGATCTTACGTTTTGCTCGACTTTCCGCTGGGAGATCCTCTCTGACATTAATATTTGTTCCCTTGAGTAGTTTAGAATTCCGAAATATCTGTACGACCCTTCTCTCAGTTGTCAAAGAAAGCAATACGGGTTTATTTTTCTGGGTTCCACTACCCAGTCTCCGGCAAAAGTCAATTTCATTTAGAGAAAAATCTGACAATGAGAGCTTCTCCTTCAAAAGAACCTGTAGTTTATTTTCTAACTCGGATTTTGGCTCGTTAGGTTCGCACTCCATGCCAAAGACCACCATTTTTTCTGTATTGATCTTGTTTCAGGTCCTTTATTTCCTTTGAGTGCAATTGTAACTCTTTTTTCATTGGTTGCATATTATTCTGAATACTATCCAATTTCTTGTTAATCCTTTCGTCACATTTTTTCATATCTTCTTGAAGAGTTCTTACGGCTCGAATCTCATTCAAAAGTATTTCCATATTAATCTTCGTTCGACATTCGACATATCTAGCTAATAAAAGTGTATTTAGAAGGTTTTAAATAAATGTCTGTAAAAATAATAGCAACTACCGTTTTTCAAGTAGGTATACAATTTCAGTCTTGCATTTGCATAATCAGAAGATGATCGGGGCACACAAGTTTCTTATTTCTATTTGAGTAGGGATTAAAATCCCCAGTCCCTAATTATAATCTCTTGTATTGTTGACAACACTGTTGCGTGAAACCGGTTCCAGTTACTGGTGTAACGTAAAAATTAAACAAATTTATTGGTACCTTCCTTTGTGTGATACAAAATAAACAAACAAAAAATGACCACGTCTTAAATTTTTAAGTATTTTTTTTATCGAAACTTTATTAATAATCAATGAATTTAATTAATTTAACTTTTCACTTCAAAATTATTAATTCTTAATTGTTTTGAGAGACACTTTATATAAAAAAAATTCCACTGTTTTACTTTAAAATATGAAAAATCAGAGAGAGCGATATAAAACGAACATTCTATGCTGCGCACAGTTGCCAAACCCTAAATATCTTATCTTACTATCCTATAAAGACAAAACGTGTTTTCCACGCTATCTGAAAAAAAGGATTAATTATCATCTTCTTACTACCTATTATATAAAGACAAATCGTGTTGTACTCTATTAGTCCATCGGTACCGATCTGTTTCAAATGATTGTGGGCATTACAGCAGCACGGGAACGGGCATACCTCTAAGGAGCTAAGCAAAGCGGGAGGCTGATGTCTTATCCCCCCTGAAATTAATTTCTTTCTATGTAACTGTGTGAATGGGATATTAGTCTAGACCAGGGTTGTCCAATCTTCGTGCACCCGTGGGCCGCAAGGGAACAACCTAGAGAGCTCGCGGTCCGCAGAGGTAAATAAAGGTAAAAATGCTATGTACGAGTGGGTACCTATTATATGTAGGGATTTACGTAAGTTTAATGTAAACTTATATAAAATTAATAAAACTTACCATATGAGCCTTATTAGTGTGCTTTCTGTGGACATTCTGCTGCTGACTTTTTATTAATATTAGCCACGCTAACCGCGGGTTGAGCAATCCTGGCCTAGAACAAGCAAACTTGAAATGTAAGATAACATTTTCTTGGTGTATCCATCATTGCAATTCGCGGTCCGCAGAGGTAAATAAAGGTAAAAATGCTATGTACGAGTAGGTACCTATTATATATTTGTATTTGTTTTTAATTTTAGCGTGATCGGTCTCAACTTTGACTTTCTTGGTTTGAATCTGTTGGGGTTCTTTCTGTATAGTCTTTACAATGTTGGATTATACTTTTTCAGCTACATTCAGGTATTTGAAATTTTATTTGTTTCACTAGTTGTTGCGGTAAAATTTATCTAGAGCTGCCGTTCGATTTAGAGAGATCTTTTAAGTGCTTAAATCTCTATTGGCTAATAATTGACGGTAAGGAGTTCGGTAATAAAATAAACTATACAATATTTAATTTCCTATATTCGGTATAAGAATTTATAAATCTATTTATTTTATAGTAATAATATTAGTTGCATTGACGTTGTAGTTTAATACTGTCACTTGAATGACTAACATTTAATATTTAATTCAGAAAATTCCCTGCTTTCAGATTGCTGACCCCTCCCCCCTATTTTTATATGCTTTGAATGTTTTTTGCTGTACTCCGAAAACAAAAGTGTATGTATATATAACTTTTTAATAATAAATGTAACCTGTCTCCGCTATTTCCATTCGCATATATTACTTTACTCGTATATTTTACAGGACCAATTCTTTGAAAGAAACCCCACAAATGCCAACCCAGTTCAGTTGAATGACGTTTTCTTTTCAATTCACGCCATGCTCGCCACTATTTTTGTCATTATTCAGTGTTTCCTCTTTGAGGTAAGCATCTTGTTCTGAATATTTTTTTGATTGAATAAAATGTTTTTGGTTACTATAATTTTGATATTAAGATAATATTATATCAAGATTTGGTTTCTAGGTTTTTTTTAAAAAATATTTAAATTTCGTCTCGTTTTTTAGTTATTGAATGAAAATATCTATTTTAAAAAAGTATAAAGAAGAAAATTAAAATATTTAAAAAAAAACCTTAACAAAATTTTGAGACCAAGATAGTTTGACAATTCTATTATTTGCAAAAAAATCTCGACCTGAAAGCATGTATCAAAAAATATCTATGGTGCCCTTCTCATTGTGGGGTTAGAGGCAATGATTGCGGGCCTGCCAGCCCGACCACGCAATAGATTTTGTTCTGCTCTCAATTTTAAATATTTCATTATAAAGCTCGTAAAATGAATGGTAGTTCCAATCACAAACAAATTTTAATCCATCAGACCTGCCATCGAAAACTGGATCTCGGTATAGGTCTGACGACAAATGAGATGGGGTTACCCCCCCCCCCAGACACCCACTTGTTGAACAACCAGCAACCCACTTGTTGACTCTGTTTTATTATGCTTATTATTCTTCTATTTGTTTCCAGAGAGGCACTCAAAAAGTATCAATAGGTGCCCGCTGTTTGATGTTTGCCTATTTAGTTTGGTTGGGTTCTATTGGCGTACTAGTTTACTTTCATGTGCAGGGACTCGAATGGCTAGATTTTCTAAACCATTGCTCACACGTTAAACTTACTATTACGCTCGTTAAATATATTCCTCAGGTAAATAAGAAGTATCTTTAACATAGCGATTGATATTAATTGAAGTATTTTGTTGTGCATTTCATGATAGTGGTTGTAGCGGTGTTCCTTCTAACAAATAAATCTCCTCATACCTAGATTTNCCCTATGACAGTACATTTAATTTTAGATGGTAGATTTTGTTTTTGTTTTACCTGCACAATATTTGTGTTTTCTTTTTTACTGTTACCAGAGATTTTTAATTGTATTTTGTTTTTTAGTTCGTCATTTTCTTTTGTTAGATAGTCAACTTTACTTTCCAATTTGTCAAGTTTCCCCAACATTTGTTTAAGTAGGGAGTGAATTAGTTGCATATCAATTTGTTGATCAGGAGTTGTAGATGGGATCAAATTATTTTTTGAAGATGAACAAAGAGAGGAGTCCCTCAAATTTAATTTTGAGTTTTTCTTTTGTCCAATGATATTATGAGTGGGGTTGATTGATGAATTGTTCATTTCAGTGTTAGTAATTTGATTGGTATCACTTTTGTTAGCTTGAGATCTAGTTGATACCATAGTAAAATTTGAAATTCTAAGATTCAATTTTGAAAATATATNTTTTTTGAAAGTTTGCGTTCTTTCAAAGGTGGTCCTTTGAAAGTTTGCGTTCCAGGTTGTGCGTAGAACTGGCCATCGTAAGGACCACCGTAGATGGTGTATGACGTTCTTTACATTTTATATTCATCATGACAGAACACGTACTTAACTTTCTAATAACATCTTGGTTTCAATTTCAGGCCTATATGAATTACCAGAGAAAAAGTACTTCAGGTTGGAGCATTGACAATGTATTACTAGATTTTACAGGAGGACTTTTCAGTTTTCTTCAAATGGTTATTTTGGCCATCAATTTTGGTAAGTCATAGAGGAACACCAAAAATTAAATAGATTCATTACGGCTAGAGCACATTACAAATTTTAATGGGCCAATTTAATGGGCATGAAAACATACTATAAGTTTTAATTGCACAGCATACGCACTCATTTATGTTTGCATGCCCATTAAATCAGACGCTAATTATATCGGGCGGTAAAAAAAATTCCAGGAGGACGTCATGTTTGAAGAAAACTTGATCAGAAAATCACCTCCGTTTGGAATTTTCATGAATAAAGTAGAAAATTTCAGACAACCTTCAGCAAATTTTCTTTTTCTGCCCTGTTTAGCGCATTGCTAAACAGGCTATATTGGGCTAATTTTTTTTTATTTCTTTCTCATTAGGAATGTTTTATTTTTTTCAGATGACTGGGAAGGTCTGCTGCTTGACACCACCAAGTTAGGTCTGGGATTATTCAGCGTTTGTTTTGATATTTTGTTTATTGTGCAACACTACATTCTCTACAGGTAAGTTTTGTAGACTGTCCCTGTTTTTATGTGGAATGCTCAAAAATGTGTTTTTTCATGTTACTAACAGTGTCAATGAATTTCGCAAAAGAANAAAAAAAAAAAAAAAAAAAAAAAAAAAAAAAAAAAAAAAAAAAAAAAAAAAAAAAAACGCATGTAAAGTCTGCGAATAGGTTTATTATTTTCATCAAAACATTTTTGAAGTCGCCTACGATTTCCATTCTCGATTTCCATAAAAATAAATTGATTAAAAATACATTTTTCCGCCGTAAATGGCACTTTTGTCACTTAAATTTGACTGAAATTAATTATATTCGGTATGTAGGGCCCATTTGGTGTCTGGTTTTAATCTGTTGCGAAATTTTTTCATGAATAATGTAGATGCAGGACCGATCTTTCTCTGAACATCAACTGTTCTTGATTCATATTTAGAAAAATGTGAAAATAAGTTGATAAGAAGTTATCGAAAAACGGTTTTGAATACCTTTACGGTACGTAGGATAAAAAGATATACTTTTTATGATCGCATAATATTCTATTTTATCAAAATTTAAATCTTTTCTGCGATCTCTCATGTCAATATGATCCTCCCAATTATAAGTCGGCAGTCCCTCGTATTTGATGCACCCTTCTTCCACTTGATGATGTGGAACCTTGCCGATAGTTGCATGTAATTTAATTGTGCTGCTTGGTGAGGGGTATATGTTTATTAGAAAGAAAAGTACAAACCCAACATTTTAGTATCTTACGTCTGAAGTTCATGTAAAATATTGAATTCTTACTCAAAATTGAGAAATAGGGTTTTTAAAGGAATAATGAACTATGATCATGAGTTATATTTGTCTTCACTGACGATTCCCCTTTGTGATGAAATTTTCTACCGCGAAAAAATACCCGGCTTCTGGAAGGATCTCTAGACCCTCTCTGCCACCGATGGGTTTAATGTACACAAGCTAAATTTTCTACCACGAAAAAAAAATCCGGCTTCTGGGTGGATCTCTAGACCCTCTCTGCCATGATATTAACACCAATGTAACTAAAATCCAATAATGCTTGAATATATTAGCGAAAGGATTACAGAAAGAAGTATAAGGTTTGTTCCGGATGCCAAACTCAGATAGTTCTACCTCGATAAAATATTCTGTTCGTGTTTTTCAAGGGTTTATTTTTAGTAAAAAAACTCATGGGCTTTGATTTTTTTAAAACATGTTTTTAAATCAGATTGCATGGGTTAGTGGTATAGTCGTGTAGACGCTCTGGCTTGTAAACTGTAAGACGTGGAATTTAAATCCTTATGAATTCGAAAAATAATAATAATGATAAAGACTAGTTTTATTTGGGCAGTATAAATAAAGGTCTCTTTTTTTATTTCAAAGAGCAACAAAATTCTGCATCTGTGTCATGTTGCATACACCAGTTCCCGTTAGATTACTGAAGTTAGGCAACGTCCAATAAGATTTTACTATGTATATGACCACGCAGTTTCGCGCTCTTGTGATGCTGGCTAATCCGGGCTCAACCCAGGCTGGGTGAGGTCAGTGTAAGTGCTGGTTTGTAAATTGCCAGCGAATGGCCAATGTATTTAAAAGGGACGTTAAAGAAAGAAAAGAAAAAAGGTAACACAGAAATTTATTTTTGAAAGATTGATTTCATTTCCAACAGAACATGATGGCGCTTTTTGATCTGGTGATGGTTATGTTATAAATAAGTTTTGCACGATGTGGTTTTAATTTTTCTTTTTTTATTACGGAGCATTAAAGAGTGGATTTTTGCTTCTAATATGTGCTTGATTAATGATTTTTTTTTTTATTTTTTATCAACAATAAATTAAATGGTGCAGTTTGAACAAACTAATTTGTGCTCTGGAAGAATAATAGAACCCGGTAAGTGATTTCAGAATTTCTTGTTCTCTTATGGGTAAATTTGCTTTTAAATGAAGGTGTTAAATTTTATTAAACGAGAAAATGATAATTTTCTTCTTTTTTTGCCTCAAATTTGTAAACATTTTTGTATTAGAATTAATGTAGAATCAAGTCCTCATGAACCGTTGACTGTAGATTGTATTCTATGTATTATGAAAACAACTTTGTTTGAAATTAATAAAAATACCTGAATTTCTACGAACCAATCAGAAGGCTCCAAAATTGGATTCACACGGTTTCAACCTTTGTTTTGATTTCAATAGGATTCTGGCATTTTCATCAATTTCAACAAAAAGTGACTTCTCATAATAAATTTAGCCCAATATTACCCAATCCAGTTAGGGTGGGTGGATTCATTTCGAAGAGACGAGGAATCACAAGTATTTTTCGACGATATTTTTTTCTGAAGTTTCATCTTTAAGAATTTGAATTTTTTTTTTTTTTTTTTCTTTTCNTTTTTTTTTTTGCATTTACAGCATTTTTTTTTTTTCCTGTGTATGTTTTTTCTTCCTAAAGGATGAGTATTCTTACTTTCTACTTTTTCTGCAAAAGTGGAATTCTACTTCCTAAAGGCATGTAAACAGATGTTTCATTCTAATAGCATACTTATTTATTTTTTTATTTCTTCCTTTTCCAGGGACACAACCGGAGTGTACGATCTGAAGGGCTCTGTCTGATTGCAGATACAACTCATCTCCCTACAACTCCATCACTCACTCTGGTGATCACAAGACGGACTGACAGTTTTGTTTAAATTCTCCAGTTTCTACGTTCTCATATTGGTGTAATTGTTCAATTATTTATTGGTGGTTTTTAATTGAAAGTCTCCCATGACACCATATTTTCTGTTTTCTTTATCCAATGTCATACCATATATATTTCCAACGTTGTTGAAGTTTTATTGGAAGAAAGAATGTGGTATTACAATGCAGATAGTTGTTGCTCCAACGTCGTGAAACGAGGGAGCTTCTGTTAGCCAATAAGAGGTGATTTCCAATGTTGTTGAAAATCCATTCAAGGAAAGAATGAATTTTTAAGAGGCTAATTTTGCATCATGAAATAACGGAGCTAATGAAATGAATATCCAATGGTTTATAAACCTTTATTCCGATTTTGTTGTGCGTTTCCAGGTATTTCAATATGAAAAAAACCCAGGTATTTCAATATGAAAAAAAAAAAAAAAACATACTTGTCTTTTATTTTTTAAAAGCCAAGTATGATTTTCATACTTTAGTCAAAAATATGAAAATACCGATTTAAAAAGCTATGTCTATGATATTTTCCTTTTATTCCAATTTCAAGTTGACAAAGTCATTCGCGCGAGGAATAGATTTAATTTTATCTTAAAACATCTTTGATGAAGTTGATTGTTTTCGAATGAAATTTGATATTCTTTTTTTTTTTTTTTAANATTTGATTTTTTTTTTTTTTTTTTGCAAGATACAAGATTGATTTGAATTAAGTATCGTTTTAGCGCTTTAACGAAAGTTTCTCTTTGTATTTTAGGAATTATGGGTTGGTGGTGTAGTGGTGTTATTATTTTTAGTGCTATTATTACGTGGTAAATTCACCAACCGTAGAATTTACCACATAATAATAGCACTAAAAAAATGCCCGTGTCAAAAGATTCTTCAGTCTTATTCAGGCAGTATGAATAAGGACTATCAGAAGTATATTATCTTATTAATTTTCAATGTTCTTAACTCGCTCCCCCCTCTACCCACCTTCTACATTTTCTTGGAAAAATAATCTGTTCCGCTAATTCTAGGCTTAGTTGCAATAATATGTTTAACAAACGTCAAAAGTTGTGTATACCTTTCATTTCAGAAACGTCATTTGGTGAGCATTTTCTTGCACCATAATAATTTCTAGTTATTTTATTTTTATTTTGTGCAATATTTTTCTCAGTAACATATAGTTTTAGTAATAAAAAAAAAGTGCAATACCAAATTTGAACTGTGATTTCTAAAATACTTCAATATGCATGAAGTGATTCATATGAAAATTTAATCAAAAATGTTACCTAAGTTTATCGTTATTACTCCATTAATGCAATACCCATTATTTTGTTTATTTGTACAGTAGAATATCGATAATTCGTAAATACCGAAGGCAGATAATTCATAAGAATCATTCGGCCCTTGGTTAATGGAAAATATATTTTGAATCTACAATCTAAAGAGAATGTTCTTAACCAGTTTGTTCACAGATATCTGTTGTTATTTTTGCCTAGTTTATTTTCCCTGAGATAATGCGACAGCTTTTCCGGGCCATAGCTTATAGCAAAATGTCCTTTCCCTGTCATAGAAAGAATTTAAGGCGATTGATACCCTCACAAACTTTAGCGACATAGCTAATGTAAGTCCATAGTTTTACTTTATATTAAGTAAGAAGAAAATTACAGATTTTTCAAATACTATTATGCATTATGAGAAAAGAATGTACCTTCTTCCGCAGCCCTGGTCTCGTGGGTATCACACTGGAATTGCACAGGGAGGACTCAGGTTCAATTTTCGACGTGGTCGGAAAAGTTTGGAGTTAGTTCTTGTGATTTCGAGGTGCTCATAGCTTCGTGAGGACGATTGATAAGCTACTTCAATGTGATTAGCGACCAGTGGCGGCATTGCCACAGTAAAAAGATTTGGTTTGGTAGAAGATTGAAGAGATAATTCGTACATGAGGCTCTTAGTAATGCTTGATACTCACGAAAATTATGAAAAGGTTGTTGGGTCTTACAACAAAGAAACTCTACACTCAATTACATTACAAAAAAGTTTATCCTCTTGAGAAATCTCTCTCGACATTTCGTATTTGTCTTTACTTCATCCCAATAAATCGTAACAATATTATTTATTTGCCTTCAATTACGATTTACCGGGATTCTACTTTATTCCCATCACTTAGTCAGATGATATAATTTGTTTCAAATATCAAGTTCAACTTGAGTTATGATCAAGCTCCAATAACTACTAATAAATTTATAGGTTTTCCAAAATATCATTTGCTATTCTTAGTAGAATATTGTTTAATATATATTTTTTTTATTCAGGTCTCTTTGCATTTATTTTTATTTTAATGATGAATGTCAAGTACTTAGAATTGTTATGTACTAATTTTCATATATTTTATACATTTTGAAAGATTTGTGTTATTTAGAAAAAATAGATTATATTTTTTTATTAAAATCTACGTAAAATTTTCTTTGGAGATGGTATTTAAAATGTTTGCAGTCGTTATGAAAATAAACTTCTTCTATTAACGCTTGATAATGTTGGAGTCACGAGCGCTTTCGTCTGTTACTACAGTATCAGTTGGAAACTGTTCGCCAGATATTTCGGAAGAGACTAAAGTGCTCGTAACATCATATATTCGTATATTACTCGTAACTTAGAAAAAAATACATAAAATTTTCATCTATCTATCATAAAGGTTTTTGAATTGATAATAATATTTTTGCAAGAATGCAATTATAAGAACCTAATTTTATGTGAAAAAATAAAACGTGCGTAATTTATAAAATATCGTACTATTTATTAGTTTTAAATTTTATTTATTTTTGTACATATACATTTAAAAAAAAAAAAAAAAAATGAAAAAATGTTGTGTTATTTTTTTTTTATAATAAAAACTTTATTTTATTTAATAAAAATATTATTTTGTTTGTTTAGTGTTTATTTTATTTTCTGAAAATAGTTTAAAAAATGTGGTATGAACTTTACACGACTTTCCTAATCTATTAAAAAAGAAAAGAAAAGAAATTATTGTAATGAACTGAAATTTTTGATGTTCCAAAACACGATTGAGGTGCCCAGAGCCCAAATCTAGAGTTTCAGCCATTGATCAGTGTGTGTGT
This sequence comes from Pachypsylla venusta, assembly GCA_012654025.1. Taxonomy (NCBI): domain Eukaryota; kingdom Metazoa; phylum Arthropoda; class Insecta; order Hemiptera; family Aphalaridae; genus Pachypsylla; species Pachypsylla venusta. Next base: position 24,654,696 of record CM022874.1, on the reverse strand, counting down.
GTGTGTGTGTCTTTCTGGGCATTAAAACCGCCAAAAACTAGTAAATGTAGTACTTGCCGTTCTCGAAATATCCTAGTTACAGACAAAAGGAAAGATAGACATACACACGGATCAATGGCTGAAACTGCATAGGTTTTTAGGTAAAATAGTGTATTAAACTTCGGAATTATACATTTGAGGTTAAAAAAATAGTCTCTGCTAACAAGAGTATCTAAAGGTGTTGCACTTGTCTCTAGGTCTAGGTGGTAGTACAGGTTGATTAGGAGGACAGTCAATATTGTCGAATGATATCGAGGTGGACATGTCACAGTGACCTCGATGAATTCTTTAGGGTTGATTTTTAGGGACTTTTCCGACTCATTTTTAGTAAAAGCCGCGGTTAAAATGATGAGTTGAATTTCGGTCGATTACCGTTTTCTTGTTTACATCAAATTCTATCATATCAATTAATAGGTTGCCTCGATAAATCAATCTCGTGGCGTTTGGTACTACATTTAGTTTTCAAGTTCAATCTTATTTCATCTTTGATGCTAATTGTTTGGACATTGACTATGGAGCAGTGATTCTCAAAGGGGCGATAAGGCCTCTTGGTGGAAATCATTACCAATTATAATGGAGAACCTGGTCAGAGCACTGGTTGTTGGACAGTGGGACGTTGAGTGGAGGGGGAGCGATGCTTATCTGCATCTTATTAACATTGAACCAGACATAAAATAACCTGGCTCTGAACCATTAAAGACAATCCTCGCACTGACCAGGAACAGGTTCTTCATTATGATTATACATAATGAAGAACCCAATGCCCCAAGTGAAATATTTTGACATTCCTCCCATAAATAATCACAACGGGAATAGTGGAGAGAGAATATAGAGCACCAGCCAGCTATACATATGTATGAAGGTTTGGTTTACTAGGTTACCAAATGTTTCTGCTGTTAAGGTGGGTTGCGGGTTGCAGCGAAGGAGCCCCTAAAAAGATTGCAATTTAATTCTTTGGAAAGTCACACATAACACAACAATCGGACATACACTGTAAACGTTGATTAATCAGCGGGTAATTCTTCGAACACCAGTTCCACTCAAAATATAATTTTCAATATCTCCAACTTTATTCAATGGCTCTTAATATTACAGTCACCGCTTTTCAGCTTTTCCTCCGAACCAGCCTCATTACATTAGAGTTACGGAATCATAACTTGGAGAATGATACCTTTCGAATATTGAGAAAAATATTGGGTCACTAATTGTTGAAGGTGTGGGGAGCCAAACACAGAAGTCGTCCTGGAATCGATACCTGGGTGATGGTAGCACTAATCGAAGCATATACATATTGGCGACACATGACAAATTCACCGGTAAGGGTTGGGAGAAGACAGGTGATATTTTTTTCTCTACTCGGTTCCGCAAAAAATAAATCCGAAAACATTGGGTTGTATTCCCTCCATCCCGTTCACGCCAAATGCATAAACATAGTAACACGTTGTGACAAGCATTGGTTTTCCTTTTATACTCCTAGAGCCATTTTCCCTAATACGTTCTTCAATTTTATTATTTTATCCTTTCCAGACTCCCACAAGATCTTCCTTCCATTTATCGATCCTTGAGTCCTATGTATTATAATTTGATCTATGACTCCACAGAAACGGACGAATCATTTTAATCTCATGTTTTATGTGTGTTATTATTAATTTCCTTCCAAATTATCAAAATGAATGTTTACAGGTATTATTAACTTTAATAATTGATGAGTTATGTGGAGATGATGGCCCGAGTTATCGTGAGGACAAAAAAATAAAATCCTTTTTCAAGTACATGGTAATTTATGTAAATCATACTTACATAAACCCCAACGGGATCGGGCGTACCCTGTAAATATTGATTAATGCTGACCAATCTTTTTATCACCAGTTCTGTAAAAGAAAAGACATTTATTAATTTTGATTGGCTTTTTCAAAACGGACCATATTTTCGTCTCAAATACTCTAATAGTAAGGCTATGTTCACATGACCGTGCCTTATCATATGAACAAATCGATATAAGTTTGTAGAACTAATACCGCGCGGCATCGCACGTTAATGTAGACGATATGAACTATTTACATAGATCTTGTGCCGCGCGGTTCGTCGTACCGCGCGGACATGTGAATATAGCCTTAATCAGCCAGGACGTGGCTGACTCAGCACTTTTCGTTGACATTCCAACATGCCAGTGATGCTAGCATTTTAGGCACATTGCCAGAGCCAGGACATACCTGGCTGATTCAGCACTTTTCGTTGACATTCCAACATGCCAGTGCTGCTAGCATTTTAGACACATTGCCAGAGCCAGGACATACCTGGCTGATTCAGCACTTGTCGTTGACATTCCAACGTGCCAGTGCTGCTAGCATTTTAGGTACATTGCTAGATGATGGCGAGATCTGTGAGATTTATTTTTTATATCCTTTATTTTTTTACATGGGTTTGTGGTGCAGTGATAAGACTCTTGACTGGTAAACAGTAGGGCGTGGGTTCAAACCCAGCCCAACTATGAATATTTATCCCCATGGATTTGAGATATTTACCACATAATAATAGCACCCAAAAAATTGCCGGTGTAAAGAGTATTATTATGAAATATTATTCTGTATATATTTTTACTTTCTCTTCCTCTAGAAGATAAAGTATTGTATTCGTGCAGCAAATTTTGACTTTTTTTGGCCCAAAAAATCGTCTCACGGGAACCCAAAACCCAAAATAAAGATCAAATATATCATTTCCTATTGCTTTTGGGCCATATTTTCACTTTTTCGGGTCATTTTTGAAGTTTGGAAATATTTAGAGCCATGGGG
>CM022874.1:24615925-24648891 GCA_012654025.1 Pachypsylla venusta | reverse complement strand
AGTCAAATGGTCAACATCAACAGAAAATAGAAATATAACAATAATATCACTAAAAAACTTAAAACTTTTGAAGAGCAACATCGTCATTCGGTGGTAGTCTGATGGAATGATTAAGGAAGAGAAAGTCTAGTACGGTTTTCCGTACAATTTATTTAATATGTAATAATATATGAAACCTTTTGAGAGCTGCTAGATTGTTTAAAAGGGAGGTAACACCTGCTGTGTTCCCTTCACAAATGAATTTATTGAAACTCCTAACATAGTTTTCATAAACCACATTTTCATGGATTGTCTACTAAAAAGAGTACTGGGGAAGTTAACAAGAAATAATATTTCGAATATCTATTTGTATTGTTCGTGTAAATAAACCAATTTAACGAATTTAGATCGAAAACACACAATTTTTTTTTTTTACAGCCTAACAGTTTTTTTGGTCCCTTCTGTTTTAGGAACAACATCTCATAATGTCGCTGCGAATTTCGTAAAGCCTCAAAATGAATCAAAAGACAGCCTAACAGTTTTGTTGGTCCCTTCTGTTTTAGGAACAACATCCCTTATGATGAATTTAGTGGAGACAACTTTAACGCTCCCAATCCTATCCATGAGGCGGATGCAACCCATTCGTTTGAAGACAGTGACGCTGATATGACTTTGCCGAGGAATGAAGTATTGATATCCTGAAATACGACACCATTGAAGCAAAGGACAAAACTCAAGTTGATAAAAATTTTGCGATACTTTCTTCGTACTATGCTTTAATAATTGAAATTATGGTTATTCGGGAACCGAGGTCCCGCCAGTTTTCGACCGCTAAACAACTCCATAAAAGTTACTAGTCTAAGACTGTGTAAGTTTCCTTATACATGCTTGTTTTGTAAGCTTGTTCTTTATGCGAGTTTTAATTTGTAACTACTTGGTATACACCACTATAACCTTATTGGAAGCTTGAATAAATAATCAATTAATCATGCCAAAATTATGGCTTGCATTACATTATTTGTATATAAGTGAAATTGACATCTGTTCGCCGTGCTTTAAATGACTGTAATGTAAATTACGTGTGCTGGTGTAGAATACTTTTTGTTGCTCAACTGTTAAGATTTTTATTTTTGTATATTTATATTGTTACTTTTGTATTTTTCAATAAGAATGTAGAACTTTATTACATAAATCAATTTATTGTCTTAACGTAAGCGTGAATTTAGTTTTGCATTTTGCCAGAGACCAATTTGTTTTGTCTTGATTTTAGTACGAATGCGAAATGTTAAAGCTACCAAACAAATGGATAAAACCATACACTATCATCAATGAAAAACCTTCGGTGTGATACCGCCAGTTCAAAGCTTTGGAATCCCTGATTTCGCTACGAACATCCGCGTCAAGTACCATCTGCAATTAGTGCAGAAGTCATTATTATAAACATATCTAGATATCACCAGCGAGTACTTGTAAATTGTAGTTCTTTGAACTGTAAACCTCACCTAGTTCAGTGGAAAAAAATCATTTTGCATCTGCCACCGAGACCTCCGTTTGGAAAAAAAACTGAAGATGGTAATAACATTTTATTTTCTCAATATTTTCAAACCAAATTTTGACAAAACAGTTTATTATTTTACTTGATGATCGGGTGCCCTTCCAGCGATTTTTGTTTTACACTTTTGATGTCGCTCCTGAGTAGTCAACAAAGAGGGAGCCAGTTAGGCGAATAATATTTTCGAATTGCTTTCTGTGTTATTTTACATCATCAACTCGGGTGGGCTCGACCAGGAGTATAATATATCACCCTCAAATATCTTCTCACAAATCTCAAGTAATGGAAAGTAGAGTTTCTTCGTGGCAAAGCCTCTTCACATTTTTTTTTCTTAATCACAAACACAAAGTGTAAAATTTTCTCACCCCACCGGGAATTAAACTCAGGTCTCCCGAGTGATAGCCACTAGCCCAGGAGGTCTTCTCTCTCAAGTATAATTTATCATATAGGGATTGCAAGAATTAAGTTGGTTCGTAAGACTTGTAGTTAGCCAGCGTCTATGGCACGTGGAATACACCAGTTCCGTTAGATCACTGAAGTTAAGCAACGTCCAGCGAGGTTGTACCGTGTAGGTATCCACGTGGGTTCGCGCCCTCGTGATGCTGGCTATTTTTCCGGCCCAACCCAGGCTGGGTGAGGTTAATGTAGGTAGCTGGTTTGCAAGTTTCCAGCGAATGGAGGGTGAAACCCCCGTCTTGAATGACCAATAGATGTTAAAGAGACATTAAGCCAAATTAAAAAAAAAGGACTTGCAGTTTGGGGTGCCTTGAGCCAAATTCAGATATCTTTGTCAAGTGACCATGCTAAGCGGTCCCTTATATCTGTCATTGTTCGTGATATGATCAATCATAACCCATTAAACCTTGTTGGTTCTTATAATGAGTGTTGAAAGATGTCATGATTTTTCCGATTATATTTGAATGTCACCTAAACTGACCTAACTTCAATGTTTCAAAGACCATTCATTGTATTTTTCATATTTTTTACGTGCTAATTTAGCAGAAATGGATTTTTCGTCATTTGATTCGTACTCGTTTTTGCATATTTTTAATATATGTTACGATAAAGACAATAATATAAATTTAATGTATTTTTGTACGAGTAATTTCTGCACTTTCGATCATTCATTTGTTTGTATCTTCTTGTAAATACGAATCAATTTATTCAGAACCTTTTGCGTGTAGAACAATGTTTGTCATCTTAGCTCTTTATTAGCATTTTTCTAAAAAAAATATTGGCAGTAAAAACATTGATAACATTAATTTAACCTTCCGGGATATCGTTTGATTACGACCCCTCCCCCCCTGCCTTTCGAAAAAAAATTGTGAAAAAGATATTTTTTCTCTCTTCATTGAAGCTTCGGACTCTTCCATGACTCGTAATTGAGCAAAAACAGTGAGGTCTAGTTTTAATACCACGGGTTTTCTTTTGTTTGTCTTTTTGTATCACGATCACTCGTGAACGCCTTGTGGGATATTGATTAAACTTGATAAGTGATATGTACATTCATAACGTTCAAAAAATTAGTTGACTGGGCCATCTAGAGAAGAATGGTGGCCCATTACCGTTCCATCAATTGTATTATATTCTTGTATAAAGCATTTCATAATTATTAAATTTATCTAACGGGAACTTAATATCCCGTTAGATAACTGAAATAACGTCCAGTACCATGTAGGTGTCCGTCGTGGGTTCGCGCCTCGTGATGCTGGCTACATTTCTGGTTCAACCCAGGCTGGTTGAGGTCCTTATGGGTAGCTGGTTTGGAAGTTTCTAGCGAATTGATGGTAAAACCTCCATCTTGAATGACCAATAGATGTTAAAGAGACGTTAAGCCAAAAAAAGCTACTCGTGAGTCGACTCGTTGATGAGTCGATTCATGTTTAAAAAATGATTCGACTCGTGAGTCGTCTGGTGGATGACTAGCACATTATACCCGTGCGTAAAATATAAAATTTTGAGGGGTACCTATATTTTTTTGGCCGATTCCAAAATAATAAACCAAAAATGTTTGTATCTAAAATACAAAAGAAAATACTACAAAACAGTGACGATAAAAAGAAAATGCAATGGCACGTTGGCCAGCGTCTATGGCACGTTGAATACACCAGTTCCCGATCGATCACGGAAGTTAAGCAACGTCCAGCGAGGTTGATCCATGTGGGTTTCCACGTGGGTTCGCGCCCTCGTGATATTGGCTATTTTTCCCGTCCAACCCAGGCTGGGTGAGGTCAATGCGGGTAGATTGTTTGCAAGTTTTCATCTAATGGAGGGTAAAACCCCCATCTTGAATGACCAGTTAAAGAGACGTAAAGCAAAAAAAAATGTAATTTTCATAAATTTAAAGGGTTCTATTATTAAAATGAGCAAATTGTGGTGTAAACTTTCTTTTTCATCGTGTGTAGACAACTTCTTTAATTGAGAAAAATCACTTATTTTTGCGTATATTTATTTAGATTAAATGATTAACTGTCCCAATCATTTCTTTGCTCTTTTGTACGATTACTGACATCCCTATATTCGTTATCTTATCTGGTATTGGCGATTTAGATTAAGTTGCAATAATTGTAAATGTACCGCCTTTTAGTGGCGTAGAATTACGGCCAGTGAAAATGAGTTGCACTCAAAGATTTGTTCTCACCGCTCAATACAAGTCAAATAGTAAAGGTTGATGTCCTTTTTAAACATACTACTAAATCCAAAATTGAAAAACAATTTCATAAAATAAAACTAAGGTCTAATTTCTTCTTACTGGTCTAACTTCTTCTTACCAGTAAGACGAAATTCTCCTTACTGGTCGCAAATTATACCCAGGGTAACCATACGTCCCGCTTTGGAGACCCTGGTCCCGCTGTCCCCAGCAATTGCTTGTGGACCCTAAAATGTCCCGCTTTTGATCAAAGCAATGGATATGTCCCGCTTTTTGGTGAAACTAACTTTTTAAAAATTAATGCTTCCGTTCAAGAAAAATCAGCTCCGGACGGAAATCAAACCGGCTACCTGGGTTGTAAGTTAGAAGTGCTACCTCTCAACAACGAATGCTTGTAATGTTGAGTATTAGGTAGGGTAGGGTACCTACTTTATTTAGAAGATCGAAAAAAGAAAAAATACTTCGCCAGCAATTAGGTATAGACATAAGTGCATACAGTATTATACCTACATTAATGTTATAGAATGTAAACACAGACACATACACACCGGAGAGCTATTTCTTCGACTGTTCAAACAGTAGACAAGTTCAAAATTGCATATAAATAAATAAAGGCCCCCATATAAATTTCCCCTTCGCCCCCCCCCAAAAAAAAATACACATCCAACTTTGCCCTCCCCCCCAAAAAAAATACCGCGTCCCGCTTTGGTCTTAAAAATTTCTGGTTACCCTATTTATACCCCTCCTTTAGTTGGGGTAAGACATGTTCTATTTGAATAAAGCATCGTTTACCCGGATCAATATATTAAACTACGCGAAACAAATAGCAAAGTTCAAAGTTATTCCAAACTTTGAACATTCCAACTTTTCCATGAAATCAATATCGATGGGATTTATAAATGTAAGTAATCTTAGTGTGGTAAGAAAATCAACGTGAACATTGAGTTTAAAGAAAAGGACGTGGTGATGAGGACTGGCATTTGAAGAAATCGATTGTCTGAGTGATAAGAAACAAGGTTGAGTGAAGCATTTTTAGCGTGCATAATATTGCTAAACCATTCATTGAGATGATTAAGATGTTTGATTTTAGTGATGGACACGAGACGAGTCTCGTCTCGTGTTTTCACGAACCGAGACAAGGCCTTGTCTCGTCTCGTGTTTTTTTCACGAGACGAGACAAAATCCTTGTCTCGACTCGAAACCAAAAAGTCTCGTCTCGTAAAAACACGAGAAATTTCTCGTCTCGTGAAAAATAGGTACCTATACTTTGATATTGTTGGGTGCATCAGATAGAACTTTTCCTGGGGATTCTAATAATATATTATAGCATATATTATATTAGCAATATATGTATTAGTGTGGATACATAATATGTATTATGATAATGATAGTTATGTATATAAAGAGTGTCCATAAAGTCTCACCCCACCCCCCGTATCTCGAGAATGGCTGAAAATATAAGGAAACGCAAAAACACGTATCCCTTAGATTTTAGGGGGATTCATTTTAGACTAAAAACTTTTGGTCTCGTCCAGCCGTTTAGGCTGGGCACCGGCTGGATTCAGAATCTTAAACGGGAAGGATATCAAGTGACACCTTGTTATAAAGGTCTCGTTAATACGAGTTCATTACAGAAAATGGGAGCTCTCTAGGATCCACCGTTCACGAATTACAGGGTTGAAATGTGAAAATTGGCCCTTTGCGGCCGCACATAAATGGTAGGTAAAAATGAATAGAAATATTTTTTTTTGGACCCAAATAAGCAATTTCGTAAAAAATAATGTTCCAACAAGATGGTTGTGCCGCCCACTTCGACCGCAGAGTTCGAACCTTCTTAGATCAAANCGAGACGAGAAATTTCTCGTCTCGCGTCCATCACTCTTTGATTTTCGCCACTGTTTTTATAAAGATTATGATTACACTCCTGGTGAACTCGTTTTCACCAAAAACATTAATTAACGTTGATATAAAATCAAGTACCCTTAATAAAAAGATTCATTCGTATCACATTGAGGTGTGTCGCTAACAACTAATTTCTTGCTTAATACAGTGCTACATTGTGCAGTGACCTTTCAGTTTTATATGTCATTCAATCAATCATTTTGAGTTGTAATACTTTTTTTAAAAAAATCTTTATTATTTCAAAAGACTATCTTTTCTTCTAGTATATCTCAGTTCTCTGTTTTTTGTTTGTTTCTTCTCGATATATTTAATTTGTCTGTTTCTTTAAAGTTCTGTAGTGCTATGAGTATTTTCTTTGATAATATCAAAGTTGTCAGCATGGAAGTCATCAAATCAAAATATTACACTCTCAACAAGATGCATCTGATTTTGATAGGTAAGAAACATTCTATCCTAATAATGGGTATTATAAATTAATGTTTTTTGATTTTAATTATTTATTGTGTTTGATAAATTCCTGGCCTTTGACACATTACAATATATGGAAATTACTATGCCCCCTCCAACAAAATTGTAATAATAGTCTTGAGCCAAATAAAAAAAAATTCTAGGTTTCTGCACGAATACAATGCTTTATCTTCTAGAGGAAGAGAAAGTAAAAACACCTTGAGAAGTATATTATCGATAAGAAGAAACTGCACAAACTTAAAAAGGGGATAGAACTATTCCAATCTGGTGTCACTGTACAGCTCAAAATCAACATTAAAGAAAAGAAAGTCCCAATCGCTCTATTTCTCATCCAATGTCACAGTAAATGGTCCAATTGAATTTCTTTTCTTTCCTGATCTTCGCTGTTAATATATGCGGATCTTCTTTGGAGCAAGATTCCAGGTCGACTCATTTCCCGGAACGCTTATGTTCTTTACTCTCCGATTTATCATTCTATGACCTTTTTCGTGTGGATTCCTAAAAGGAAAGCTTTATAATGTTGAAGAAAATAATTATTAGAGTTCGTGTGCTATTAGAAAACTGCATTGATGAGAACGGTCAGTACCTTTTTGATATCATCTGCGGAACATTAACAATGAAATATACAAATGCTTTTAGGAATACATGTTTTCTTCAATCGGTAAATGCTTTACTGATTGAAGAATAAAAAGATCTTCAAAATTGACCGGTTTCTAATTTTTGAGAACCATCAATTTTCGATGAATGACCCTTTATTTATCGGTAAGTAAGCTTAGTTGTGACTCAATCAGCATGGAATAGCGATGTTGTGTTTACTTGTAAAATGATTTTTCACCAGAATAACAGAAGAGTTGAAGACAAACCTGAAATTGAATTATCAGCTAAAAGTGCGTACTTCAGTGTGATTTGTTTATTTGATTGTATAAGGTTGAGTTAATCTGCTTTTAATTTTAAACTCGCACAGAAAAAAAAAAAAAAATGTAAATACGAGAGTACATACGAAGTAGTCAAAACTCTTTGCTGGATGCAGGATATGTGCTATTGTGTATCTTATTGAAGGATCAGGATTTTGAAGTAAGGACCTGTGAAAAAAAACTAGCAAGCTCCGCATGATTTTCAAAAAATTTTGTTAAATTTGGTCATTTTTCAGTTCTAATTTTTTTTTTGACACTATAATATAAATTTGATAAGATTTGAGGATCAATCTATACATAATGGGACATATTACAAAAACTTTGTTTCGAGAAAACGCTGATCAAAGTTTGAAATTACTAAGGAGGGCCAAACTGGCCATATTTGAATGTACCCATAAGATTTATGGGTACATTCATATTATGGCTCTGTTTAGAAACTATTCCTGATTTGTCTTTTTATTTTCAGCCAACATGACTATCTGAATAAGTAACCTACTTAGAGTAGTCAAAAGTCAATCGCGAGATAATATTATATCGTATGCTACCAGCAGTTGGTTCTTCTGCTGCTTGATGAACATCTACTGAAGTTTAAATGAGAAGAGAGTTTCTTATTGCCTCGAAACTGAAAGTTCTCAGAACAAGCCAATTGTACCCCATTCAGGTTGTTTGGATATTGTCAAACAAGTTTTCCTGGAGTCAAAAATAGTCCAAGTTTGAGCTGAGAGTGCAATGCAAAAGATACGCGCAAGGAACATCATTTGTTTAATCTTTTGTAAGTAGGAAAATGTTTATTACAGTTTCAGCACCTCAGTAGGTACAAGAGCAATGTGCACATTGGACTAATTTGCACGGCAGAAGTTTAGAGTTTGATTTTCGGATAGGTCAGATATTATCTTAATCGAGTGATATTTTTTTTAATAGTAGTTCTGTGAACATTAGGTGTCACTCAAACTATGAATCTCCCTCTAATACCGAGTGGCTCGCCCAATTGGGCGCAAAAACTAATTAGCGAATTCTGTGAACTTAATGTATACTAAGTTCCGGACAAAATGTTTGAAAAAGACCTCAATTTAGTCATTCAAATATCAATACTGAGTTTCATTAAAATCGGACAAAGCGTTCGAGAGTTATCGTGTTTTATAATTTTTTTTTTAAACAGTTTTTTTCGCAATAACAGACTTTTGAAGTACTTCGGTTATAGTAATTTGGATGTTTACTTTATAGGTAACCCAAATAGATGAGAAGTTATTGCGACAAAACTATTTTTATTTTTTAACTTTAAAAGCTCCCAAAAAAGAAGAGAGCACTTCTTTTAAAAAAATCATAGAATAAATCCAACCAAATTTAGTCTGAGGAATCTACCCTATCAATTCGATGCAAACATTTGGTAACACCTTGTATATTACTGAGTTCCCCAAAATTACCCTCTGCTATTTTTTTCAGATTTTCTATCCCCTATAAGTACAGCTCAGATAACAGTATCCTCTCATCACGTCCTTCTTATGCAAGGCTCTCAATATAATTTATCAATTTTTTACAAGCCGACTGAAGGAGAGCTGTAAGTACAATAGTATGAGTTTGGTTAATTTTCTGAGAATTATTTGAATATTACATTAAAAATCCCCCCCCCCCCCCCCCNAAAAAAAAAAAAAAAAAAAAAAAAAAAAAAAAAAAAAAAAAAAAACTGCGCGATTGAAGAAATGAAATTGCTCATTGTTTTTACAAGCGAAAATGTGCATCCAAATTTTGTCATAAAGGGGTTTAAAGCCTTTGTAAAATATACTCGATGTCATGTACCTACCTAATACATACCTACCTTGTGTTTTGACAAAAATGTAATAAATTATAGATTTACCTTTTATTTATTACAATTATCAATTGAATGTTCTAACTTATTGTAATCTTGTTGTTTTGATTTCAGCTTTTCTGACAGTAATGAAACCCAAATCACTATTACGTCAAATAACAAACATGCAGTTTCAGTTTATCCTACTTCTCTTTTAGGAAACAATTTACTGGCAGACCAGTCTTGGCAAATAACTGTGCGTGCCGAAAATCCTGGCAATGTTATTCTCTTAATCAGTACAAGTATCAACGAGAGAGAAAAAATGTAAGTCTCTCAACATTTTAGTAAACAATTTACTGGCAGTCCAGTCTTGGCAAATAACTGTGCGTGCCGAAAATCCTGGCAAAGTTATTCTCTTAGTCAGTACAAGTATCAACGAGAGAGAAAAAATGTAAGTCTCTCAACATTTTAGTAAGCAATTTACTGGCAGACCAGTTTTGGCAACTAACTGTGCGTGCCGAAAATCCTGGCAATGTTATTCTCTTCGTCAGTACAAGTACCAACGAGAGTGAAAAAATGTAAGTGTCTCAAGATTTCATCGATCGAACCAAATGGTCATTTTTACACATCCGATTATCAAGTATGCAACAAATTCACTTCAGATATTTTTCCCGCCGGCACGGCGTAGAGAGTAGAGAGACCTGAAAAATGATATATCACTAGTATAGGCTAATATCCATTATACGAGATTGCGAACGGATCACTGCTTCTCAATGTCAAGTTTAGAACTCCTTATTTTTATATTAATTGATTCATTTATTTTCCTTTCAGAGCTAAAGATGTCTTTGTGCATGTTGATGTTGAAAAAATGCATGTTCTAATCACTGTTAGTATGATTTTTGGGTGGATATATTTCGTCGGATGGGCACTATCAGCCCACTGTCAAGTGTTTGAAAACTGGTACAGGAAAAGGTAGGAATGTGTAAAATAAGAGCGATGTTTATCCCATTTGTTGCGGCCCTTTAAATAAAAGATTCTATGTTGGGTTCCCAACAAGCATCTCACCGCAACTTAAATGGGCAATATTGTGTTTAACAGATGAAAAAGAGTTATTTTTTTTCGAAAACACTTTCGGCTTAGTCTTGCAAAGCTCCATCATAGCAATTTTCTACATGCCCTCCAAAAAACATTTTTAACTTGTCGTAATCTTCTTTCTTTTCAGTGTTGTGGGTTTAAACTTTGACTATCTTGGACTTAATCTAATTGGTCATTCTTTGTATGGGATTTACAATTTTACTTTGTACTTTAGTCATTCTGTACAGGTAGGAAATGACAATTCAATGAATTCGGCAGTTTATATGATGCTTGACCTCGTTCTGAGCAAACTAATATTGTGGAAACAGAAGCTTGAGTTAATTGACCTATTCATTTGTGTTATGGCAAGAAATACACATGTTGAGCAGATGCTACGCAGTACTCGTATGACGGCTGGATTATTCTCATACTGCGAAGCATTTGCTTCGTTTTTATACAAACTACTCAATGTCTTGCCATAACAGCAATAAATACATTTAACTCAAACTTCTGTTTTACAATAATAGGAATAAATAAATGGAATGCCGACGTTTTTGCTGCAACTGCTCGTTTGGCAGTACAGACGCAATGAACATTTCAGAATGTTTTTATATCACGTTGCTATTATATAATTTCAAATACTTGGATTTGACAATCAAGAAAAATGTCCTTCTTGGATTCCAATATTTTTCTTTGTACATTTTCATGTTCGGCTAGAGCAGGTCAAACAGCCATGATGTGTTCATTTGAGGACATGTGGGAGAATCCTTGCGGACTACCTTGCGGGGATGTTAGGTCGGACAATCATTCCTTGTTAAGAGTCTTAAAACGGCTTCTGCCGCCTTCTGGTATATTCTGTTACATATCATTTTGTTTCTTACCCCATTTTCCTATGTTCCTGGCGTAATTATATTGCAGTGTTTGACATGGTTCTGAAATCCCATGTGGATTATTAGCCTCCATACAAGAATATGATTTTTAAATATTATAAAGAGTTTAATAAAAGTTATGTACCGGAACCGCTTTCGCATTAATTCAGGGCAGTCCCTTTTACAGCCATGCCATTCCGAAAACGAGAAAAATCTGTCAGAAAATTTTCACTCCAGGCGGGATTCGAACCCACAATCTCCGGACCAAGAGCCAATGGTTTTTAACAAATTGTCCATGAAGATCGGCATTTTCACTCTCAGCCAAAATATGTCTGACCATCGATGTGTATGTTGTGATCTATTTGCTTAGATACCTCAGAACAGACCTTTTGCACAAAATTTAAAATGTCGGAATTTTTTGGTGCGAATGACACAGTCTTTGCTGTCGATTAAAGCGCCTAACAAAAATTATTTGCAGCAGGCAACAGTTTATTTAGAGCTGCAGTCCCATACATCTGACTACTATGGGGAATGATGTTGTTACTAATGAATGGAACAGTAAATTGAAATGAGTTTAAAAAAAAACAATGTTAGTGTCTCTTAACCACGATAGACCTTCCTGCCTGACCCTGCATCATCAGACAACGAGTGGTGCAAGGTTACTACACCAGAACTAATAATAAAACTGTTCCAATTATTTTGTTGTCCAGGAAGAATTTTTCAATCGAAATCCGGTCAGTGCCAATCCCATTCAAATCAATGACGTTGTATTTTCAGCTCATAATTCTTTGGTCACCCTCTTCACAGTGTACCAGTGCTTCATCTATGAGGTAAATATGAGGCAAAAATAAAATATTACTTGGTACAGGTACACTAATAATTTTGCAATTAAAATAATACTAGGTACAGGTACACTAATAATTTTGCATATAAAATAGTACTAAGTACACTAATAATTTTGCAACTAAAATAGTACTAGTTACAAATACACTAATCATTTTGCAAGTAAAATAGTACTAGATACAGGTACACTACTAATTTTGCAAATAAAATAGTACTAGGTACAGGTACACTAATAATTTTGCATATAAAATAGTACTAAGTACACTAATAATTTTGCAACTAAAATAGTACTAGTTACAAATACACTAATCATTTTGCAAGTAAAATAGTACTAGATACAGGTACACTACTAATTTTGCAAATAAAATAGTACTAGGTACAGGTACACTAATAATTTTGCATATAAAATAGTACTAAGTACACTAATAATTTTGCAACTAAAATAGTACTAGTTACAAATACACTAATCATTTTGCAAGTAAAATAGTACTAGATACAGGTACACTACTAATTTTGCAAATAAAATAGTACTAGGTACAGGTACACTAATAATTTTGCATATAAAATAGTACTAAGTACACTAATAATTTTGCAACTAAAATAGTACTAGTTACAAATACACTAATCATTTTGCAAGTAAAATAGTACTAGATACAGGTACACTACTAATTTTGCAAATAAAATAGTACTAGGTACAGGTACACTAATAATTTTGCATATAAAATAGTACTAAGTACACTAATAATTTTGCAACTAAAATAGTACTAGTTACAAATACACTAATCATTTTGCAAGTAAAATAGTACTAGATACAGGTACACTACTAATTTTGCAAATAAAATAGTACTAGGTACAGGTACACTAATAATTTTGCATATAAAATAGTACTAAGTACACTAATAATTTTGCAACTAAAATAGTACTAGTTACAAATACACTAATCATTTTGCAAGTAAAATAGTACTAGATACAGGTACACTACTAATTTTGCAAATAAAATAGTACTAGGTACAGGTACACTAATAATTTTGCATATAAAATAGTACTAAGTACACTAATAATTTTGCAACTAAAATAGTACTAGTTACAAATACACTAATCATTTTGCAAGTAAAATAGTACTAGATACAGGTACACTACTAATTTTGCAAATAAAATAGTACTAGGTACAGGTACACTAATAATTTTGCATATAAAATAGTACTAAGTACACTAATAATTTTGCAACTAAAATAGTACTAGTTACAAATACACTAATCATTTTGCAAGTAAAATAGTACTAGATACAGGTACACTACTAATTTTGCAAATAAAATAGTACTAGGTACAGGTACACTAATAATTTTGCATATAAAATAGTACTAAGTACACTAATAATTTTGCAACTAAAATAGTACTAGTTACAAATACACTAATCATTTTGCAAGTAAAATAGTACTAGATACAGGTACACTACTAATTTTGCAAATAAAATAGTACTAGGTACAGGTACACTAATAATTTTGCATATAAAATAGTACTAAGTACACTAATAATTTTGCAACTAAAATAGTACTAGTTACAAATACACTAATCATTTTGCAAGTAAAATAGTACTAGATACAGGTACACTACTAATTTTGCAAATAAAATAGTACTAGGTACAGGTACACTAATAATTTTGCATATAAAATAGTACTAAGTACACTAATAATTTTGCAACTAAAATAGTACTAGTTACAAATACACTAATCATTTTGCAAGTAAAATAGTACTAGATACAGGTACACTACTAATTTTGCAAATAAAATAGTACTAGGTACAGGTACACTAATAATTTTGCATATAAAATAGTACTAAGTACACTAATAATTTTGCAACTAAAATAGTACTAGTTACAAATACACTAATCATTTTGCAAGTAAAATAGTACTAGATACAGGTACACTACTAATTTTGCAAATAAAATAGTACTAGGTACAGGTACACTAATAATTTTGCATATAAAATAGTACTAAGTACACTAATAATTTTGCAACTAAAATAGTACTAGTTACAAATACACTAATCATTTTGCAAGTAAAATAGTACTAGATACAGGTACACTACTAATTTTGCAAATAAAATAGTACTAGGTACAGGTACACTAATAATTTTGCATATAAAATAGTACTAAGTACACTAATAATTTTGCAACTAAAATAGTACTAGTTACAAATACACTAATCATTTTGCAAGTAAAATAGTACTAGATACAGGTACACTACTAATTTTGCAAATAAAATAGTACTAGGTACAGGTACACTAATAATTTTGCATATAAAATAGTACTAAGTACACTAATAATTTTGCAACTAAAATAGTACTAGTTACAAATACACTAATCATTTTGCAAGTAAAATAGTACTAGATACAGGTACACTACTAATTTTGCAAATAAAATAGTACTAGGTACAGGTACACTAATAATTTTGCATATAAAATAGTACTAAGTACACTAATAATTTTGCAACTAAAATAGTACTAGTTACAAATACACTAATCATTTTGCAAGTAAAATAGTACTAGATACAGGTACACTACTAATTTTGCAAATAAAATAGTACTAGGTACAGGTACACTAATAATTTTGCATATAAAATAGTACTAAGTACACTAATAATTTTGCAACTAAAATAGTACTAGTTACAAATACACTAATCATTTTGCAAGTAAAATAGTACTAGATACAGGTACACTACTAATTTTGCAAATAAAATAGTACTAGGTACAGGTACACTAATAATTTTGCATATAAAATAGTACTAAGTACACTAATAATTTTGCAACTAAAATAGTACTAGTTACAAATACACTAATCATTTTGCAAGTAAAATAGTACTAGATACAGGTACACTACTAATTTTGCAAATAAAATAGTACTAGGTACAGGTACACTAATAATTTTGCATATAAAATAGTACTAAGTACACTAATAATTTTGCAACTAAAATAGTACTAGTTACAAATACACTAATCATTTTGCAAGTAAAATAGTACTAGATACAGGTACACTACTAATTTTGCAAATAAAATAGTACTAGGTACAGGTACACTAATAATTTTGCATATAAAATAGTACTAAGTACACTAATAATTTTGCAACTAAAATAGTACTAGTTACAAATACACTAATCATTTTGCAAGTAAAATAGTACTAGATACAGGTACACTACTAATTTTGCAAATAAAATAGTACTAGGTACAGGTACACTAATAATTTTGCATATAAAATAGTACTAAGTACACTAATAATTTTGCAACTAAAATAGTACTAGTTACAAATACACTAATCATTTTGCAAGTAAAATAGTACTAGATACAGGTACACTACTAATTTTGCAAATAAAATAGTACTAGGTACAGGTACACTAATAATTTTGCATATAAAATAGTACTAAGTACACTAATAATTTTGCAACTAAAATAGTACTAGTTACAAATACACTAATCATTTTGCAAGTAAAATAGTACTAGATACAGGTACACTACTAATTTTGCAAATAAAATAGTACTAGGTACAGGTACACTAATAATTTTGCATATAAAATAGTACTAAGTACACTAATAATTTTGCAACTAAAATAGTACTAGTTACAAATACACTAATCATTTTGCAAGTAAAATAGTACTAGATACAGGTACACTACTAATTTTGCAAATAAAATAGTACTAGGTACAGGTACACTAATAATTTTGCATATAAAATAGTACTAAGTACACTAATAATTTTGCAACTAAAATAGTACTAGTTACAAATACACTAATCATTTTGCAAGTAAAATAGTACTAGATACAGGTACACTACTAATTTTGCAAATAAAATAGTACTAGGTACAGGTACACTAATAATTTTGCATATAAAATAGTACTAAGTACACTAATAATTTTGCAACTAAAATAGTACTAGTTACAAATACACTAATCATTTTGCAAGTAAAATAGTACTAGATACAGGTACACTACTAATTTTGCAAATAAAATAGTACTAGGTACAGGTACACTAATAATTTTGCATATAAAATAGTACTAAGTACACTAATAATTTTGCAACTAAAATAGTACTAGTTACAAATACACTAATCATTTTGCAAGTAAAATAGTACTAGATACAGGTACACTACTAATTTTGCAAATAAAATAGTACTAGGTACAGGTACACTAATAATTTTGCATATAAAATAGTACTAAGTACACTAATAATTTTGCAACTAAAATAGTACTAGTTACAAATACACTAATCATTTTGCAAGTAAAATAGTACTAGATACAGGTACACTACTAATTTTGCAAATAAAATAGTACTAGGTACAGGTACACTAATAATTTTGCATATAAAATAGTACTAAGTACACTAATAATTTTGCAACTAAAATAGTACTAGTTACAAATACACTAATCATTTTGCAAGTAAAATAGTACTAGATACAGGTACACTACTAATTTTGCAAATAAAATAGTACTAGGTACAGGTACACTAATAATTTTGCATATAAAATAGTACTAAGTACACTAATAATTTTGCAACTAAAATAGTACTAGTTACAAATACACTAATCATTTTGCAAGTAAAATAGTACTAGATACAGGTACACTACTAATTTTGCAAATAAAATAGTACTAGGTACAGGTACACTAATAATTTTGCATATAAAATAGTACTAAGTACACTAATAATTTTGCAACTAAAATAGTACTAGTTACAAATACACTAATCATTTTGCAAGTAAAATAGTACTAGATACAGGTACACTACTAATTTTGCAAATAAAATAGTACTAGGTACAGGTACACTAATAATTTTGCATATAAAATAGTACTAAGTACACTAATAATTTTGCAACTAAAATAGTACTAGTTACAAATACACTAATCATTTTGCAAGTAAAATAGTACTAGATACAGGTACACTACTAATTTTGCAAATAAAATAGTACTAGGTACAGGTACACTAATAATTTTGCATATAAAATAGTACTAAGTACACTAATAATTTTGCAACTAAAATAGTACTAGTTACAAATACACTAATCATTTTGCAAGTAAAATAGTACTAGATACAGGTACACTACTAATTTTGCAAATAAAATAGTACTAGGTACAGGTACACTAATAATTTTGCATATAAAATAGTACTAAGTACACTAATAATTTTGCAACTAAAATAGTACTAGTTACAAATACACTAATCATTTTGCAAGTAAAATAGTACTAGATACAGGTACACTACTAATTTTGCAAATAAAATAGTACTAGGTACAGGTACACTAATAATTTTGCATATAAAATAGTACTAAGTACACTAATAATTTTGCAACTAAAATAGTACTAGTTACAAATACACTAATCATTTTGCAAGTAAAATAGTACTAGATACAGGTACACTACTAATTTTGCAAATAAAATAGTACTAGGTACAGGTACACTAATAATTTTGCATATAAAATAGTACTAAGTACACTAATAATTTTGCAACTAAAATAGTACTAGTTACAAATACACTAATCATTTTGCAAGTAAAATAGTACTAGATACAGGTACACTACTAATTTTGCAAATAAAATAGTACTAGGTACAGGTACACTAATAATTTTGCATATAAAATAGTACTAAGTACACTAATAATTTTGCAACTAAAATAGTACTAGTTACAAATACACTAATCATTTTGCAAGTAAAATAGTACTAGATACAGGTACACTACTAATTTTGCAAATAAAATAGTACTAGGTACAGGTACACTAATAATTTTGCATATAAAATAGTACTAAGTACACTAATAATTTTGCAACTAAAATAGTACTAGTTACAAATACACTAATCATTTTGCAAGTAAAATAGTACTAGATACAGGTACACTACTAATTTTGCAAATAAAATAGNAAGTTTCGTGCAATTCCGAGCTGTAGTTCGTAAGTTATAAACAAACAAACAAACAAACTGACATTCACTTTTATATATATAGATGTCGAACCTTAAACCTTGCCCCAAATCTAAATTTCTCCATTTTTCATTACTTTAATTAAGTCCCGTTGCTCAAAAAGTAAATTACTTCTCTGCAGTTTTACCTAATGTTCAAATCTAGTATTTTGCCTGTTTCCGTGACTTACTTCTAGTCGGTCTATGAACTGTGAACCTCACTGTAAGCTTGGGCCGCCATTTAAACCCGATAGGCCAAGATAATCAGTTAATGAACCATTTCCATACCAAGTTCCAAATCAAACAAAGAGTTCGAGAGTTATCGTGGAACGAGCTGACAGACAAACAGAAGCTAATAGAAAAATTGTTGGGCCAACTTGGTAAAATTGGTACTATGTAGACTTGAACTACTTTGATTGATTTTGTTTTTATTTCAGAGAAAACAACGTTTGTATGAAAAAGCTTGAGGCGAAGATTGAGGCGAATTCTAGCGATAGTAATATAGCAAGATACTGATGATAGTGTGACGCGTAGTCAAATGTAGTTCTCATAGTTAGTGAATATATTTTACAATAGTTTCAAACATAGATCAACTATCTGTTCTTTTTTCAGACTGTCTACAAATCATTTCAGCAAACTCTCGTATTCGCGTTAAACATACAGAGTGTTCACTATGGCACAATATGTGCATAGTGAAAATACATGTAGAACACGTTTGTATGGTTTCAAAAGTCGCCATTAGGTATTTAAGCGACTTAAAATGTGTGATCTAATGTATTTTAAGATACAATTTGGAATGGTGTTAGGTTTATTTACTTCCCCACTCATTTTGTGGTTTTGAACCTGAACCTTTTATTCGTTAGTCTTAGTAACCTAAAATTAAACCAATCGATTTTTCTTGAGAAAACGTGTTTCGAACTCATAACTTCTTACCTGTACGTCCAAGGGCGTAGCCAGCATCTGGCCTAGGGGGGGGGNCCTTTGACACGATAGCTCCTTCCCAATAATTTTATTTTCGCTTTATTTTTTTGAGCAATTAATTTATTATTTTTTAATCTGTTCTTCAGATTTGTATATTTATATTTATCCTCATTCTTCTATCAGCTATTGTAGCCCATAGCGAAGCACGGGTAAAACAGCTAGTTACTTATATAGAAAAGTACATGTGGACAACGCCTACAAGAGCAAACGGTAGTCTTTCGATCACTGATCAGCTGCTTTATGTTTGTGTTCTATGCTTAGGTCACCTAACAAAATTTAAGCGTAAAGCCACGCCTCGATGACAAAAACTATGACTTGTATTTCATTTTTTCCCTTCTTCAAATATGACTTCTAATTTTTAAGGAGAATAAAAAATTTGGCCTCCATTTGAATAGGTATTCCGAAAATAATTGTTTTCCTTGACCGTCTGTTTGTTCCAAGATGTCTTTAGACAATTGTCCGATTTTGATGAAACTTGGTATGAAGATGCAATCATATTCATAGAATGTGCTGACTAGATTAACCACATTGGACAACCCGTGGCTCCGTGGCGGTCATTTGAACTTAGTGAGATCTACAGTTCACAGAACTACTAGTGAATAAATAATTCTACAAATATCATCAAGAGGTTACTTGGCTCAAATTTTAATATTCAGCTCGAGATTTTTATAAATTATTTTAAAATAAACTGCGTGGTTACTCCGATTTATTTTGTCCTTGAAAAATATTAGGTAGGTATGTCTCTGATAAAATTTTACTTAAACTGTAAGGAGGTAACATTAAATCCGGAAATTTTCAAGTCTATAATAGAAACATTAAAATCTATGACAAAGTTTAAAACGTTCACCGCTGCTTCATATTTTTTTCACATTTATCAATAGCAACTGTGTCTACTCTGTTATGACAGAGGAACTTTTTAACATCAGCGGTTATAGCATCCTGGTGGGTGCCTGGTCCGCCCCCCCCCCCCTTTCGAGTAAAAAAAATATACAAATTCTTATGCGCATACAGTGATCGAATCCAATATTACCTTGTGCCCGTTTAGCGGGTATATACGTCAAAATAGCTTCCTCATAGTTTTACCTCTATAGAACATTTTACTTAAAACAATTTAGTGAAATTCATAGGTAGATATTTGTTGGAGGGTCTTAACATCATCTCCCCGATCTGAAATGCGTCTACAACCTCTGGTCAAAAAACAAGTGGACTAACTATTGGACAGCAGAGACTAGTGGATTATAGGATATTCATAAATATACTATTATTGAGACGAACCGTTTATACCCAT
Organism: Pachypsylla venusta; assembly: GCA_012654025.1. NCBI lineage: Eukaryota > Metazoa > Arthropoda > Insecta > Hemiptera > Aphalaridae > Pachypsylla > Pachypsylla venusta. Next base: position 24,628,648 of record CM022874.1, on the reverse strand, counting down.
AATAATATGAAAATGTCATCAGACAGAGTTCACAAGTCTCTATAAAATTTACAGTATTGAGGATTTTTATGTGAGAGCAAAGAGGTCCAGTTTTCTTTTGTTTGTCTGCTTTTACCACGATTAGTGATGGACGCGAGACGAGACGAGACNCTTGTCTCGTCTCGTATTTTTTACGCGAGACGAGACAAAACCCTTGTCTCGTCTCGTCTCGAAAGTTACGAGACGAGACGAGAAATTTCTCGTCTCGCGTCCATCACTGACCACGATAATTGGTACAAACAGACCAAAACGCCTTGTCTGATTTTAATGACACTTGAAATGGAATTTTATTTGGTTCATATGGTTGGCTAACTTTTGAGCTCTGTTGAGCCAACCGATACCTTATTATAGTGATCATTTCAAGTGAGTGTGATCTACAGTTCACATAACATTTGGTCATCTTTTTTTTTTAACTGTTGATCGAAGGATTAACGTTTCAATAATCTAAGCCCGTATTATAGGATCAAGTACGGCATGTTTTTTTAAAAGAATGTAAAGTTGTTAATGAAAATCAGCTTTGAGCATCCTTTGATTGTCATCAGAACCCATTTTAAACTTTACGATACTGAACGTGTTGAGATTTGAAATTTGGTATTCAGCTCTTGTGTTGAAAAGAAATACTACACCAGCAATAAACACGCTCTTCAATCTTTTACAGTCCACTTTAATTCGTATCTTAATAAATTTATGAACTCATATCTACTACAAGGGGATTTTTATTAGGTAATATCAACCCATGGGGTCTCCAAATGATTTATAAAATAAAAAAGAAACAATAGGACTTTCCCATGGACCCAGACTCAGAATCAAAATGTGTCATGTCTGTTTATACGAGGGCCAATAAATTAATTGAACCATTTCAATAAGAAGATTCCTCAATTGTTATTGAGAGGAGAATTCTCTATAAAGGACCAGCAGCTGTGCCCCGTGCTTCTCCCCGATTAATATTTGTAGAATTTAGCCGAAAAATTAGCTTTATCTTGAAAACGATTTATCATATTTGAGTTCTGATAATTTATCTGAGGTCCAGAATTCAGCGCCTATTTCGCTTGGCGCCTTAGAATTATCCCATAATTCCAAACAAAAATAGTCCGTTAACAGCTCGACATTTTTTAATTCTAATAATATTTCTGGGGTATCACTCCATCATATATATATTTTTAGGGGAGGAGGGGGGTCTATTCCCATTAATGTTTTGATATCTCTCCCGTTTGGATAAAGAGTTAATGATTCCCATAAAAAAATCGGAAAATGGTCCGTAACTCAAAAACGGGTTTAGAGTTTTGAATTCTGACAATATTTCTGAGGTCTCAGTCTATAGTTTTGGGGGGGTTAAGGATTCTATTCATTAATTTTTCGATATCTCTTACCGTTTTGGATAAGCAATTAGTGATACATATACAAAAATCGGAAAATCATTCCCAACAATTTTTCCATATATCTTACCGTTACTAATAGTATTCTATGATTTCCCCATTTCCCATAAAAAAAAACCATCTATTTTTCGATATCTTACTGTTTTTGGCTAAACAATTACCTAGTTATATACGAAAATTAGAAAATCGGCTGTAACTCGAAAACTGTTGGACAGGTTCGTATTTGGTAAACAATTAGTATTTTCGAAATTTTATTTTGCCCGATCCCAGATTCGGTTTTTAAACTCTGGATTAAGGTTGAGTTGATATGTTGTCGCTACAAAATTTAAGATATTGGGCCGTGACTTGCTGAGCTTGGTCAAAAATCGGAAAATTGGCCGTGACTCGAAAACGGTTCAGCCACCTAAAACTTTCTCGCTTTGAGTTGATATGTTGTCGCGACAAAATTTAAAATATCCGACCGTGACCGGCTGAATTTGGTCGAAAATCGAAAAATCTTCCGGAACTCGGAAACGGTTTGACATTTTTGAATCCTATTAGTTTTCCTGGGGTTCCTGGCTATGCTTTTGGTGTTCATTCCTATCAATTTTTCGATATCTCTTACCGTTTTGGCTAAACAGTAAGTGATACAAATAAATATACACATACATCTATCGTTACATTGAGTTTTATTATTATACAGCGTATCCCAGAATGACCGGTCACCCCCCTTTAACTTTTGAACGGCTTGGAATTTTTGAATTTTGAAGTCAATCGAATGGTTATGGTGAGATCCAGATTCGACCCCGGAAAGTGACTTTTATTAACAAAAAGTGCCGATTTCTAAAAAATAAAAAGGAATGGCACAAATATTTTTTGTTAAAATGAAACTACAAAAAAATAAAGAAAAACTTACCTTTTCATTAAAAAAAAATCTGGGGCGAAGCTAGAGTGATCTAAAGTTTGATTTTATTACACCCTCCATTTGATTGGCCATAGCCCTTTTCCTACCCTGTTTTTTCAAAAATTCCAAGCCGTTCAAAAGTTAAAGGAGTGACCGGTCATTCTGGGACACTCTGTAGACTGTAGACTATATTAGTTCTGTGATCTGTAGACCTTACTCAGGTCCAAAGATGTTATTGGTTATAGTCCAATGTCAAATAATACATTTTCTGTTTGGAGGAAAATGGGTGGTTAGTATTATAGGGTGAAAGAACGTTTTTAGTTTATTCTTGTCTATAAAGAACCTTTGGAATCGTCACGAAAAAAAAAAAAAAAAAAAAAAAAAAAAAAANTCAAAAAAAAAAAAAAAAAAAAAAAATGTAAATCCAATAACTTTTTTATTTGTGATCAGAATTGAAAAAATCAAATTTATCTGTGTTCAAGACACCATGATGTTTACGGCTTTAGAACGATATCAGGCATGTGCCCCAACCAGCATCCCTGCAGGCAAGTGTTCTGTTCATGAAATTTGCAATATCGCGCTCACACATTTCAGCGTCCAGTTCTCTCATCACTCTCCTAATTTCTTGTTTGATTTGGGTGAGATTGCGGGGTTTATTCTCATAAAAAATTGACTGAGTTACAATAGCCCATAAAAAAATCGCAAAGGGCTAGGTTACAAGACCATGGTGACAGCAGTGTTTGTAGTGAGATTTAATCACCAAATGCGCGTTTCTCGGGGACAAACTTTCCATGTTAACTGACACTTTTAAAACACTCGAAAACAAACTAGGTCACTCGAAACTTCAGTTTTTTTGTGATAGCACTAATAATATAATGCCGGACACTCTTGAACACTCTATACAACAGATAACATATGTATTTATAAATACATCTCTTATTTTTCACTTCAAACGGCAAAGGTCCAGAAAATCACTTACCAGAATGTTTGTGAGCGAACAATCTTTGTATCCACTTCCTTTCTTACTAACCATATTTTTAAATCCTCTTACCTCCAGGATCTTCTGTTCAAAGCCTCCACCCTTCCCCTTTCTTTGGATTTTCATTTACCATCAGAAGTTTGATATTCTTATTCCATACCCAAACCATCGCAAAAAAACAATCTACTTGGTCCCACTCCCTCGTCTTTATTAGCTATTTTGCTATGTTTAAACATTGTATGCCCGATTGCCCCAATCCTTATACAACAAAACCAATGTGCAATGAGTATCAAATTCAATCTCTCATCAATTTTTCATTGGTATACTCATTCATGTAATTATAAATAATTATTTATTTTTAAACAATCAATCCCCATCACCATTTTATAATCCGCCATATTTAAATCCTCATTAATATTTTTTTTTTTTTGAAAAGAATAAACTTTAAATATTCTTATATTTTATTTTAAACCTGAGGTTATCAATAAATAATTGGTCTCACCTCATAAATCCAATTTACGCCGCCAATTTTAAAGTCACGAAATGTTTTGAATATTGATACAAGAGAACCTATATCTTTCTTTCCTTTGTATTGTGGTTGGAGCTTGGAGCTTATATAGATTTCCGCGTTCAAGATAGTGGTGTCTTAGGCAGGGTGGAGTACGTCACGGCTTGTCATTAATCATCGATATAACTATTGCTAAGCTTAACGCGTTTGTAAAATTATTAACTTTTTTCAGTTTGGAAAAGCACATTGCTTTTTTAATGAGATAAGTATGTATTTTAATGCACACAAACTTATTAAACTTACATCTATCTTCTATCTAATAAAACTCAATTTATCCATTGTGTATTTATGTATCACCTGCATACATACTTACCTTATTGTATAGTTTGCATATATGCAAGGCAGAACCGGATTAACTTCTCGCGAGGCCCTTTAAGTTGGTAAAAATTCGGGAGTACCAAAAATATGTTTCCAGGCAAAAAACACAAGCGTCATTTAAATTTCCTAATCTTCTCCCAAAATTCAAAACAGTCTAAAAGCGCGGCGCCCAGATGCCTGACCATGGGCAGTTGCCTCATTTGCCATAAAGTTATTCCGGCCCTAATGCAAGGGACAAAGGGACATCTTTATATCTTTGCATATATGCAAGGATAGACAAATGCACGAACATGTTCTTCTGGAAGTCCGAAGATTACCCGGAGTCTGCCAGTAATATACAGTGCGTTCATAATTTGCTCCTCTCTTATATTTTGAACGGCTGAACCTAGTAACCTTTATTATTATTTTAGAGACTAATGCTAAAATGAAGGACTAACAATGACAAACTTTGTAAAAATAAAAATAAATTCAGTCCGATTTATCGAGTTTTTGGGTAACTGAATCTGGATTTTTATTTTGACCATATGGAATGGTACATTATTCCAAAAACGTGTTCTGGCGTTTTTCGAAATTAGAATCCGTACTCAAGATATTGAGCTCCTTTTGCGTTGTAAAACGGTACTGAAGTCAGTTTCATGTCACTTTAAGTGACAAGAATTTTGTTTTTTTAAGAGGAAAAAATATTTTGTTTTCGCTAGAATTTTTTTTAATAAAAATATCTTAAATTAAAAAATAAAAATTGAGTCATCTCATTTAAGTTTTTTAAAAGTTGAAATTTCTAGGGGTAATAAATAGACTCAATGATACTTAAGAGGATGTACATATTTCGGTGTTGGTAGCTCTTGATAGGTATCCCACCCATCAAAAGATTTAAATTGGAAAGATATGGGATACCAAAATTCGGGACGAACTTGGGAACATAATCATGACAGAAGAAAATACAAACAATTTTCGAAATACAACCAATTTCCTCAATGGGTCAGTTGCATTAATTTTTTTTGTTGGCTATATCCACAATGTTTATTGAAATATGCACATACCTAGCTATTTTTTGTATTTTTTAAACACTCTCTTTTAGTTTTATAGAAAATTGATTTTTTGAAAATGAATAATTCAAAATTTCACGGCAACATTTTCATTCTTTAAAAAAAAAATGCAACTCGCCCATTATTTGGCGAAATCTGAAAATGGAGATGTTGCTCTGTGAGTAAGAAGTATCCAAGTAGTAATAACAATGAAATGTGACAAAGTAGAGACCTCGTAACAGTGGTGTTTAATTAACGATTTTTAAAAATGGAGGGAAATTAAATTCGATATGCTGCTGATTCGATGCTCTCGTTCCTTTATTTGATTTGAAGGAGTACATTACTCCAAGATACTCACAAGATAGGCGAGTTTCATCTCTTGTTTGCTCTTTTTCGTATCAATAGAAATATTATCTACACTTATAAAACACAAAGCCCAGTTGGTATACTGACTGACTGATAATCGACTTAGCTCCACGACGCGTCTCGACGGCTATACGTTGAAACTTGTCGAACGGAGATTTCTCTTACATTGCAGTTTTAAATTAAGAAAGAAACTAATCGCAAGTTCAAGTGGAAACGATTTATCACCAAAGACATTCTTTTTAGGGCGCCCCAAAAACCTTCAGGAAAAATATAGATTTTTTTTTTCCGAAAAAAAAAAAATTCTTGTCCGAAAAAAAACAGCCTTTTTTCAACAACCACGTGAAGTTGCGGGTGCCAGGTAGTCTGCATTTACAAAACACAAAGTCCAGTTGGTATACTGACTGACTCATTTTAAGGTAACTCGACGATGGTTATACCCAGAAACTTGAATTTGGAACACAGATTCCTTTTAGTATGTCGTTAGGTACGCACGAAATAAGAAAGGAAAAATCAACTGGAACCAAGTTATCGCCAAAATTGACGTTCTTTATCGATAAAATCACATATCGAGAGATATCGAAATCAAAAAATTACCGAGAATGAAATCCTTTAAAACCATAATTAAAATGATCAGGAAAACTATCAAATCCACTGAATTATGATTTTGGCATTCGGGAGAAAACTCCTTTTTAAAAGTCAAAGTGTGAACGTATAGATAACTATGAATTTTGTAGTTAGTTTTTAGACCACAATTGATTCCCCATATAGAACCAAAATTCATATTTTACTCCAGTTTTTCTAAATGTGGTAAGTACTGAAGAGTTTATATTATCATAAATAATTGCATAAATACTCGTATGAGAATGTACTATAAGAACGTGTGTGTTTAACATGCATTATATTTTCTTCTAGAGTGCATATTGCACCCTGTTAACCTTTGTTATTGGAGTGCAATGTAATACAGCAAAGATAATGCGATTATGATAATTGCAGTTACAGTTAAATTTAAAGTCATGTACAAGATTACCTCTCAGAACGTGTATCTGAAGTCAAGCCACTTACCTCTGTCCTACGTGTGCTCTGTGCTCCAGCTATTTTCTATTTGTTTACAATTGACCCATTGTTAACTTTACCAATATCAGGTCCATTAAGTTGGCCCGTCCACGGTGGAATTTCGGTGTTGTACGGGCCAACTTAATGGGCCTAACAATATCTATGCTTGCTACATAATTTAGAAGAAACCATCTGCCAAAACAGTAACACTATTATAGTACACCAGTTTCCGTCAGATCATCAAGCAACGTATTGGATACTGCACGAGAACACCATAACACACAACTGGACAGCTGTTGTAAACGGCAAAGGAGACCAAAAGAGGGTTATGTGGTATTTTTAGAAAACATCTTTTCTCCAAACATATTTGCGTTGTTTTAGAAAAAATAAATGGTACGGAAAACCGTACTAGACATTCTCTCCTTATTCCAAAGTTTAAAATTTTGGAAAATTTGGGGGAAAATGGTGCAATCAGCTGGAAAAACGGCCGTTACTAAAAAACGACCAGACATTTGTGACTTTTTTTACACTAAGACCTTGTTCGGGAATCATTCTGTCGATTGGTAGAAACCGCATTAAAAATAAAGCTCAATGTTAAGATATGTGTAAGTCACTCTATAAGATAGTATAGAGATCTTCTCCTTCTTCAAGTGACTGTTCAACCTTGCTATGACGATTTCGTTGAAGACCCATGTTTTCAATGTATTTCCCTCCTCCTAAGTGTCCATTTGCACATTCTCATTTCCCTGGCAAATGGATTATAAAAGGCAATATTTGTTTCCATTCCCTATTATGTGTCCCAGGTGACCTGGCTTTCCTCTTTTCTTATCTTCAATACTTTTTCTGTTTTTATTTTTACTTGGGTACTCTACAAGTGTTTAAAATGAGAACTTTTATTGTTTAAAATAATATAAACTAATATAATAGGAACATAGCCTGTGATTGTGTTGGCTTGAGAGATAAAGACCACCTTGAACTGTAATGATTAAGAATTAGCCATCTCGATAAGCGATCATCTCTAATTTGCTTAACAATTGTTCCACAAAGAATCGTTTCCCCGTGCATGCATGCATAATGCTATGTACTTGATTTGCATTTCTGATATATGTAAAAGCCCCTTCCATTGCCATTTTTAACTAGAACTCTTTTACATAATGAGCTGCACCGTTCAACAATACAGCCACACTGAGGTTCTGTGTATTGTGTATGTTTGTTATAGTTGCTTCTACATTTTTATGTATTGTTCTTATTATGCCATTCTTGTTCTTTCTAAAATTTGAAACAGGATCTTTGTTAAGACCTTGTATTGATAAAACTGAAAATACTTGAGGTAAACAAATATTTGGCTTCTGAACTACCGAAAGTGGTGAAGCCTTGTATTCATGAATTGTATTGAGAAACCAAATTAGCCAGCGTCTCTGGCACGTTGAATACACAAGTTCCTGTTGGATCACTGAAGTTAAGCAACGTCCAGCGAGGTTGTACCATGTGGGTGTTCACGTGGGTTCGCAGCCTCGTGATGCTGGCTATTTTTCCGGACTAACCCAGGCTGGGTGAGGTCAATGTGGGTGTCTGGTTTGCAAGTTTCCAGCGAATGGAGGGTAAAACACCGGTCTCGAATAGTTAATAGAAAACGTTAAGCCATACTAAAAAAACAATTTGTTTCCGTGTCTGAAAATTAATTTCTTGTGTTCAACATCATACCTCTTCTACCGTTCATCCGATGTTGATGAAAGTATCTGGGTTAGTCAGGGTAAGTCCCATAAGAGGATCCCATTTCATTGAATTTGGCCCAGAACTTTCGTCTTTAATACATGCACAAACGTATTTTATTGACATACTGATGTCATTGACATGGCTGATCCAATTTGGTCAAAATGTCTTAGTATTGATATCTTCGGTAATAATGTTCATTTGCACAGCCGACTTTTAGAAGTACATATAAATCGGTCATACCTATAGTTGTTGAATCAAACGGTACCAAAATGCAATCATAATGTTTCTTGGATAAAAATCACATCATGGTGAGACCATGCGCGGATATAGCCCTCTTGTTTTGGGGGGGCGCAATCGCACAATATACCTAATAGAAAATTTGGCGAGGGGAGGGACTCTTAACCTAGAGACTGGGGTTTCGAGTCCTGGGCAATACTTTTTAATGCAATGTTTATCGAGGTACGATACCTAATTTGTTAAAAGCTGTAGAGCTTACCACAAATACCTTTCATAAGGGTGATAAGTGATTTTATAAGCGTAATGATTTTTTTATTTACGTATTTCTATTTAGTCTCAGGATTGGGAATTATTTAGGGACCCGTGCCTCCTTTTCTTTACGTGATTAGGTATAATGAAATTAGAGAAACACCGCCCGTTTAAAAAAACTGGGGGGGGGGGCACGTGCCCCTGTGCCCTCCCCTATATCCGCGCATGGATGAGACCATGTGTTCAATTTAACACACAAAAGGAAAAACATTTAGGCTCTTTCTGAGATTCGTTTAACTGAAGGCGTCTCATTTGCCACTAGACAGTAGACTATTAGTTATTGTACTCGTAAGACACAAACTTGGGGGTTATTTCCTCAAGTAATTACTGTTATAATGATTTACGGTTTATTTTTACGCAAGAAAATTTAATTTGTTCTGTGCTTATTGCTTAATTTCATTTTCCGCGCGAACGACTTCGCTGTTAAAGCTTAGATAATCTTCTCTACAACCAGTTGTTGCCAAGCACCCTGTACTATTTCCCAATGTAGAAACAAAATATTGAGAGCCTACAATATGAAGCCTATATCTGTGTCCAATGTCGTGCATGTGTGTGTTTTCTCACACCCTGTAGTATTGCCCAATGTAGAAACAACATATTGAGAGCCAACAATATGAAGCCTATATCTGTGTCCAATGTCGTGCATGTGTGCGTTTTCTCACAAAACCTTTAAGAGATGAATACAAAGAACAAAGATTTCAATCTGATTGGACTTGAGAATCTTGCAGAATCAGCCATAAAACATGTTAAACAATTTCTAATATGGGATGGAATGCTAAGATAGGTCTACAAGACGATTTAATGGGATAATTATTGAAGCTCTTCTGCCACCATCATTGAATGCCATTTATCAGGTACTATGGTCTCGGAGTGAAGTTTCTCTTTGCAATGAACTTTGAAGAAGGAAAACACATCAGATTCTATTTTAATTATCGTTTTTAGTAGGTATGATGTATGTAATGTGTACACTCTACCAGATAAATTGCTTAAAATAAAATATGTCTGCAGTAAAGTATTTGGGCCAGTAAAGTATTTTTGAAACTCGGACCAAATCGGAGAAATATGCGTATTCCGCTCGCATTCACACACATGCGCAGAAAAAAGAAATTTGCTGCAACTTTTTAAATTTACGTTTTTTGTTTGGCCTAATGTCTCTTTAACATCTAATGTCATTCTAGTGAGGAGGTTTCCCCCATTCGCTCCCCATAGATCACACCCACAGTCTTGTTTGGGCCGGGAATATCCATCAGCTCACTAGCATTAGGGGGGCTCTAATCTAACGTGGTCGTCCATCAAGTAAAAAATCGCTTGACGTTGATTTCGCAGTAAATACAGTTTCCAGACAGGATCTTCCAAATGAAGATGAATTATTTCAACCTTTCCTCGCAGTCAGTACAGTTTTATTAATTAGGTTTTAATGAATGGGACTTTAAATTTTGTCTTTCTATAATTGGGAAGTCTTTACGCCTGCTGTGAACCTTGGGCAGAGTTTCTGTTTCTGAATCCAATATTTTTATTAAGAAAGGTATTGAGACGATTTATTTCCGTAATAAAATGCGGCTCAAGCTCCTTTTAGATTAGTTCTCCAAGTTGTCAACAAACTATATAATTATCCAAATAGTACCCCAAAAAACACTTCGCGGTAAATAGTTCCCGGCAATTCATTATTTTTTTTCTACCCTTTAAACCTTTTTTCATACATTAATTTAACTACTTCACCTTTACGCCTTTTATTCGCAACTATTCGCATTTTGGAACACCTTTCGCGGTGTGTCTTCTTAACAAATCTAACCTAGTGTGAAAACGGCTCCTATTTATTTAGAAAATGAATATTTTACTCAAGGATGTTTTTTTTTTACATTGCGGAACACTTTTTTTTTCAAATTTCAGCTTTCTAGATAGTGTACTCCTCAATTTTTGATTTTTGTTCGTACCTACCCTAAAGTGAAGAGGCTCCTATTTACTTAGAAAATATATAATTTACTCAAGGATGCTATTTTATACTGCGGAACATATTTCTTTCAACTTTCAGCTTTCAAGCTTACCCCGAAATGAGCTTCTCAATATTGGATTTTTGGTGGTACCCACCCTACTCCTAGGTTGGACATGGCCACTTTCAAGAAAAAATCATATATTACTCAAGTAGTAGATAGAATGAACTAAATGTTTTCCCCTTTTTATTTCCCCTCCCATATGTCAGCTAACCCCTTGAAACTTTCCTGCCTTCGATAACTTTTCGGACAATAATGAAACATACCTAGCTAGTACTGTCTATTAACTGAGCTTCTATACGATTTTAAAATTTTACATGCTTATTAAAAACCGTTTTCATAATGTAGATAGAAGATGCCGGAACTAATTTAGGAAAGTTCTGATTCTGATCTGTCACCTTTTAAATTGGGAAACCTCCCGAATAAAATATCTCATTCTTTGTCAACTTCGGAGTGTATACATATTACAACAGTATACCTAATATATGCGGAAAAATGAAGTTAGTTGGACGCGAGCACAGGAAAATGCATCCATTTCCTCCAACTGAATGGCACAGACTGACGTTACCCACCCAACTGAATCTGCTTGATTTTCTGACTTGAATTTTTTTCCTGGCACACTTTACACATCGTATCCTAAGCCTCAAAACAATCAATTCTGATATAAAACTATATTTTCTAGCTTACACTTACATTTAAAAATTCAGAGGTAAATAATCCCAGGAGGGGGTCGGGTCCATGTGTTCAGGTGAATTCATGTTCAAATTACGATGTATTATAAGATGTCAACTAGAATGATCGAAGATGTAAGGCAAGTCTTTCAAAATCAGAATAGAACAGTTCCAGTCATTAGTCAAAATAAACCAAATTGACGTAAAGAATTAAATTGTAACATGGCATAGTTCAAACTTGAGTTTACTATGGTATCCGAATGTCTTTATAAAAGAAATTTTCAACATGAAGTCTCGAGTCAAACTTAAAGTTAAGTATTATTTATTATGTTGCCATTCTATGTTTAGTTGAAACAGATTCCGTGGTAAAATATTCAATAGATATTGCCCACTGTATTCAAAAGCTTCATGTCCTAGGGACTGAACTGTGATCATCACTCTGCTGGAAATACCGTCAAATTTCTCATGATTTAAGTCTCCGAATATTCCAATTTTGCGTTGTATTTGGATGTGTTACTACAACCAGACAGGTGACGAAACTTGAGCTAGCAAAAGAGATATTTGAACAAAAGGAGATGACTAACTAATAAACTGTATATTTCACTCAGTTGTAATAATATAATGGCCACCAAATGGCCCAGCTAGACAAATTGGATTCAAAAAATAATCCGCAATTCCGAAAACGTAATGAATTTCTATACCAAGTGTTTTCCCATTTCCACCATACGTTATCGGGGAAAAACAAAAGCTTAAATAAAAATCGTTGTGTTAAAAGTAAATCTGACTTCGTTCAATCAACAATTATTGTGAAACGCTCAGGAAAAAGTATACCGTAAAGAAATTTATGCAGTAAACCAACCTTCGAGGATTTTATTATTCATTACTTTCTCTTCCTCTAGAAGATAAAGTATTGTATTCGTGCAGCAAATTTTGACTTTTTTTGGCCCAAAAAATCGTCTGACGGGAACCCAAAACCCAAAATAAAGATCAAATATATCATTTCCTATTGCTTTTGGGCCATATTTTCACTATTTCGGGTCATTTTTGAAGTATGGAAATATTTGGAGCCATGTGATCCAAAAAACCGATATTTCCGACGTACTACGTGCTACGTACTACGTACACCGTACGTACGGAATCGTGTGCAGAGCTCTGGAAGCCAAACTACTAGTCCGATTTTGATGAAATTTGG
>CM022874.1:24593348-24609747 GCA_012654025.1 Pachypsylla venusta | reverse complement strand
GGAGGTTCGTTGTAGATGTTGCTGATTGTAGATTGTAGTAATATGGCAAAGGAGGCTCGTTGTAGATGTTGCTGATTGTAGATTGTAGTAATATGGCAAAGGAGGCTCGTTGTAGATGTTGTTGAGTGCAGAATGTAGTAATATGCCAAAGGAGGCTGATTGTAGATGTTGTTGATTGTAGATTGTAGTAATATGGCAAAGGGGGCTCGATGTAGAAGTTGTTGATTGTAGTAAAATGGCGAAGGAGGCTCTTTGTAGATGGAGTTGATTGTAGTAAAATGGCGAAGGAGGCTCGTTGTAGATGTTGCTGATTGTAAATTGTAGTAATATGGCAAAGGAGGCTCGTTGTAGATGTTGTTCATTGTAGTAATATGGCAAGGGAGGCTCGTTGTAGATGTTGTTGATTGTAGTAGGTAATATGGCGAAGGAGGCTCGTTGTAGATGTTGTTGATTGTAGTAATATTGCAAAGGAGGCTCGTTGTAGATGTTGTTGACTGTAGTAATATGGCGAAGGAGGCTCGTTGTAGATGTTGTTGATTGTAGTAATATTGCAAAGGAGGCTCGTTGTAGATGTTGTTGACTGTAGTAATATGGCAAAGGAGGCTCGTTGTGGATGTTGTTGATTTGTAGTAATATGGCAAAGGAGGCTCGTTGTAGATGTTGCTGATTGTAGATTGTAGTAATATGGCAAAGGAGGCACGTTGTTGATGTTGTTGATTGTAGATTGTAGTAATATGGCAAAGGGGGTTCATTGTAGATGTTGTAGAATGTAGTAATATGCCAAAGGAGGCTCATTGTAGATGTTGTTGATTGTAGATTGTAGTAATATGGCAAAGAAGGCTCGATGAAGAAGTTGTTGATTGTAGTAAAATGGCGAAGGAGGCTCGTTGTAGATGTAGTTGATTGTAGTAATATGGCAAAGGAGGTTCGTTGTAGATGTTGCTGATTGTAAATTGTAGTAATATGGCAAAGGAGGCTCGTTGTAGATGTTCTTGATTGTAGATTGTAGTAATATGGCAAAGGAGACTCGTTGTAGATGTTGTTGATTTTAGATTGTAGTAATATGGCAAAGGGGGCTCATTGTAGATGTTGTAGATTGTAGAATGTAGTAATATGCCAAAGGAGGCTCATTGTAGATGTTATTGATTGTAGATTGTAGTAATATGGCAAAGGAGGCTCGATGTAGAAGTTGTTGATTGTAGTAAAATGGCGAAGGAGGCTCGTTGTAGATGTAGTTGATTGTAGTAAAATGGCGAAGGAGGCTCGTTGTAGATGTTGTTAACTGTAGTAACATTGCAAAGGAGGCTCGTTGTAGATGTTGTTGATTGTAGTAATATGGCAAAGGAGGCTCGTTGTAGATGTTGTTGACTGTAGTAACTTTGCAAAGGAGGCTCGTTGTAGATGTTGTTGATTGTAGTAATATGGCAAAGGAGGCTCGTTGTAGATGTTGTTGATTGTAGTAATATGGCGAAGGAGGCTCGTTGTAGATGTTGTTAATTGTAGAAATATAGCACAGGAGGCTCGATGTAGATGTTGTTGATTGTAGTAATATGGCGAAGGAGGCTCGTTGTAGATGTTTTTGATTTGTAGTAATATGGCAAAGGAGGCTCGTTGTAGATGTTGTTGATTGTAGTCATATGGCAAAGGAGGTGCTACGGTTCAAAAGATTTAAAGATTATGGCATTTTATCAAAAAGAGATAAATTATATGGAAAGGAAAAACGCATAAAAATAACAGCTTTTAATGTCTTTCCAATGGGGAAATAAAAATGGTCAAAACTCGATAACGGTCAGTCCTCTTCGTTGTGTGTATTTTGTTTATATTTAAATAAAAAAGGTTTTTAAGGTAAAAAATAAGTAGGTATAATTTTCCTTAACAAAATACAATTTATAATTACAAAAAGCCCGTTAGATCACTGAAGTTATGCAACGTCCAACGAAGTTTTACTAAGTGGTGGATTATGTGGGTTTGCGCTCTTCCCAACCCAGTCGGAATGAGGTTAATCTGGGTATATCGAATAGATGTTAAAGAGATTTTAAATCAAGGAGAAGGGGAAAAAAAGACTAATAAGGGGTTGATGTGATTATGTTAATACAGTAGCTACTGGCCAAATAGTTGTGTGCCAGAATCCAAATGCTCATGACAATGTTAGATTGTGAAGGCCTGCTTTAGTTTCAATATCTCAAATTGTAAAACAGTTGTGTGCCAGAATCCAAATGCTCATGACAATGTTAGATTGTGAAGGCCTGCTTTAGTTTCAATATCTAAAATTGTAAAATAGTTGTGTGCCAGAATCCAAATACTCATGGCGATGTTAGATTGTGAAGGCCCGCTTTAGTTACAATATTTTAAATTGTAAAATAGTTGTGTGGCAGAATCCAAATGCTCATGACGTTGTGAGATAGTGAAGGCCTGCCTTAGATTCAATATCTTAAATTGTAAAACAATTGTGTACCAGAATCCAAATACTCATGACAGTGTTTGATTGTGAAGGCCTGCTTTAGTTTCAATATCTCAAATTGTAAAATAGTTGTGCGCTAGAATCCAAATGCTCATGACGGTGTTAGATTGTGAAGGCCTGCTTTAGTTTCAATAACTCAAATTGTAAAATAGTTGTGTGCCAGAATCCAAATACTCATGGCGGTGTTAGATTGTGAAGGCCCGCTTTAGTTACAATATTTCAAATTGTAAAATAGTTATGCGCTAGAATCCAAATGCTCATGACAATGTTAGATTGTGAAGGCCTGCTTTAGTTTCAATATCTCAAATTGTAAAATAGTTGTGTGCCAGAATCCAAATACTCATGGCGGTGTTAGATTGTGAAGGCCCGCTTTAGTTACAATATTTCAAATTGTAAAATAGTTGTGTGCCAGAATCCAAATACTCATGGCGGTGTTAGATTGTGAAGGCCCGCTATAGTTTCAATATCTCAAATTGTAAAATAGTTGTGTGCCAGAATCCAAATACTCATGGCGGTGTTAGATTGTGAAGGCCCGCTTTAGTTACAATATTTCAAATTGTAAAATAGTTGTGTGCCAGAATCCAAATACTCATGGCGATGTTAGATTGTGAAGGCCCGCTTTAGTTACAATATCTCAAATTGTAAAATAGTTGTGTGCCAGAATCCAAATGCTCATGACGATGTTAGATTGTGAAGGCCCGCTTTAGTTACAATATCTCAAATTGTAAAATAGTTGTGTGCCAGAATCCAAATACTCATGGCGGTGTTAGATTGTGAAGGCCCGCTTTAGTTACAATATTTCAAATTGTAAAATAGTTGTGTGCCAGAATCCAAATACTCATGACAATGTTAGATTGTGAAGGCCCGCTTTAGTTACAATATCTCAAATTGTAAAATAGTTGTGTGCCAGAATCCAAATACTCATGGCGGTGTTAGATTGTGAAGGCCTGCTTTAGTTACAATATTTCAAATTGTAAAATAGTTGTGTGCCAGAATCCAAATACTCATGACGGTGTTAGATTGTGAAGGCCCGCTTTAGTTACAATATCTCAAATTGTAAAATAGTTGTGTGCCAGAATCCAAATACTCATGGCGGTGTTAGATTGTGAAGTCCTGCTATAGTTTCAATATCTCAAATTGTAAAATAGTTGTGTGCCAGAATCCAAATGCTCATGACGGTGTTAGATTGTGAAGGCCTGCCATAGTTTCAATATCTCAAATTGTAAAATAGTTGTGTGCCAGAATCCAAATAGTCATGACGGTGGTAAATTGTGAAGGCCTGCCTTAGTTTCAATATCTCAAATTGTTTAATAGTTGTGTGCCAGAATCCAAATGCTCATGACGTTGTGAGTTTGTGAAGGCCTGCCTTAGATTCAATATCTCAAATTGTAAAATTTCAATATCTCAAATTGTAGCATTCCTTAAATTGTCCAAACTGAATTTTTATATAGCTACATCATCTTGATGGAATTAAAGCAAGATGGATGAACATTATCAATTATCAGAAACAAAGATAAGATTGATGGGAATGATAAGCTGTGAGTTTGACATGATAAGAGCTCTGGATCACGAGACATGACTCTGAAAGTTTAGTTTATTGGTAAATGAGCATCGAACTTTATTTAATGGCATGTGAACATAACAAAGATAACTATCCATCCTTTCAGATGTCAAATCAAACTAGTTTTGGGTGACATCAACCCATTCGTTAACGAGGGAACATCTTAACCCTTTGAGAAAATCATGTGTATGTTTGTATAAACAGAATTTTTATGGGATTGTAGATTTTAAAGCAATTATAGGAATTTTCTATGCAAATTTGCACCTTGTGGTAAACATTGTTCAAAATTCTACCCTATGGTAGAACTATTCCTTGTTGACAGTCTTAAACTAGCCTCTGCCGCCTTCTGAGGTACTCGATTACATATCATTTTGTGTATTTCCTCTTTTTTTTTTTTTTTTTTTTTTTTTTTTTTTTTGTATTTCTGACGTAATTATATTGCAGAGATTGTTATGGTTCTGAAGGCGCCCATGTCGAATATTAGCCTCCAAGAGCAGATGTATGATTACTGTCGTTGTAGTGAGAGTTATATTCCCGCTTCTCCTCTCAGTCTAGTTAAAGACTATTTTACTTAGTTAAAGACTTTATTCACTCAGCCAATGGTAGCATCAGCAGTTTCGATATGACTGTAAAAGCCGACGTTGTTTTAGTTTTATTAGTGTCGTTGTAGTGAGTGTCATATTCCCGTTTCTCCTCTCAATCTAGTTAAAGACTATTTGAGTTAGTTAAAGACTTTTTTCACTCAACCAATGGTAGCATCAACGATTTCGATATCATTGTAAAAGACGACATTCTTTTAGTTTTGTACGAATATTATTCCTTGTAAATTTCCCTAATTATCTTAAAGGTAACTTTAAGATTGAGTCTAGGGTAGAAAATCAAAGGATTTCTTTGTATGTTCTGTCCGTATTACAAACATTGCCGTGGCCCAATCTGGAAAATCTGAACTGCATATATGGGAACTTTACAGGAGAAATAGAATAATCAGCGAAATTACTCTGAAGAAAGTATTTTACAGGTTGTAAATACAGGGTGATTCATGTTGTTTGTATCATGGGAATAGTACAACTCCTATTGAAAAAACATGAAAAAAGAATCACTTTTTACAGGTGTGACTTTTTTGTTTAGGCCTTAGTTTGGGCCTTTAATAAGCTCATAAGTCCTTTAAAAATGGTCCGATTGTCAATAATTAAAATGATCTGAAATGCTAATTTTAAGCTGAATTTATTTAGTTCTGCACATTGACTTGCTCCGAATCAATGTAACAAAATGGTGGCCATTTAGAATTTTCAAATTTGATTTTCTCGAAAACACCTCCATGGAATTTTATCTCATTTTTATAGATTTCTATAAAAATTTCTATAAATTATTGAAAAATCACTACAAACTTTACTTCCAACACTTTTCCGAAATATTAACCCTTATTCCTTTTTTATTGCCGAACGCGTCTGTTAACCAGTGTAAAAAGCATTGAGACTTAATCACTGATGCTAAGTTAATGGCCAGCAGTAGGTAAAATTTCTATTTAAAAACTTACCTTTTGCTATTCTAGGCTCCCTCAACATATTCTGTGTCACAGTTTTTCGTAATACATCCGGTCTGGTCACTTATTTCTTGGGCAGCTACTAAAACTCTAGCGACTAAGTCTTCTTCAGATGCAACTGGGGTTTGATAAACTAAGAAGTGCATGTGGCCCCAAAAATAGTATTCCAGGGGGTTTAAATCGGGGGATCTTGCTACCCAACTCCTGGGTCCACCCCTCCCAATCCATCTTCCGAATGGAAGACAGTTCGAAAGTAAAGTTTGTAGTAATTTTTATTTCTACAAAAATGAGATAAAAAAATTAAAAGTCCATGGAGTGGTTTTCGAGAAAATCAAATTTGAAAATTTTAAATGGCCGCCATTTTGTTACATTGCTTCGGAGCAAGTCAATGTGTAGAACTAAATAAATTCAGCATTTCAGATCATTTTAATTATTGAAAATCGGACAATTTTTAAAGGACTTATGAGCTTATCAAAAATATCACGTTTTTAACTATAACTCCCAAGCTAAGGCCTGAACACAAAAGTCACACGTCACACCTGTAAAAAGTGATTCTTTTTTCATGTTCTACAACTCCTATTCCCATGAAACAACCTGACTCACCCTGTATATCATTTTTAGCTGTTTTCCCGTGCTTCCATACGGCTGCAAAATTAATAACAATTTGGATATTAAAAATTCTCAAATTTGGATCTTTAATGATACTACGCCGGTAATGGAATTGGATCATCTTCAGAAAAATCTATATTTTAGTCAAAGATATTATTAGTTATGCAGACATCTTCGTGGCAGAGTGTGTTTGAACCCTGAACAATCCTGAGCAGCTATGGTATTAACGACAAGTCGAAGTATTATAAGGTAATTGTTAAGTATAGCTTGGTGTATTAAAAAATACCTTGTAATGCTATGATGTCACTCTTTGTGCTACACGAAGAAAAATAAATTTATATTAAGGAGCGCGGTAGCGCTCCGCCCCGCCAAGTCAAAAAAAATGCGGTAGCTACCAAGAGTATATTATACGCCACAGCTTACATTGCCGATTTCAGCTACTTCCAGAGGAAAAACTACACACCTCAGGATAAAAATGATTATTTCCTACGTATGAGGCGAACTCAGAGACGAAGTATATGAAGTTTCAACAAAATCGGTTAAGTCAAATCGGAGATATAGGCTTCNGATTTCATGTCTTTTTTGGGGTGATGACTTGGCGGGGAATTTTTATAGCACGCAGTGGTATTTTTGGGGGGATTATAAATATACTGCCGACCAATTTTGGATGCATGGATAATAGATATATTATAAAATAATTGGAAGCTTTGTAGTCATATGGTGATAAGAAAAAAGACTGCGGTCAAAACCACACCAGCACGGCTGCGATTTCTGAAAAAGACCGCAGCGCTGACCATCCGTCCGATCTATTATATTTTGTAGGATACGGTAGCGGTTTACAATTTATTACTGTTTATCACAACCTCACCGGGATTTCCATATCTTATACCTACTTAAAATATCTCATGTATACTTTTTATTTTTACTTATATCGGTATAGTCACCTATTCCTTTGGCTCAACAATTGTCCTCATGAGGGTGATGCAACCCAAATATGAAATTTATATTTCGAAGGTTTTTGTTTAAACATTTGAAAAAATTGATCTTGACGGTAATTGAACCCGGGGATACCTTAGCTTGTTGTTATGTTCAAAAAGACTACGGCTGTGCTGATACCCAATCCTGAGAAATCGATTTTTTTTTGTCCAAATTGGCCGTCCTATCTGAACAGAACCTCATATGGTTCTAAACCAAGCGAAGATTAAACTCGTCTGATAGTGATTGCTTGTACGAGTCTATTGGATTTGGTTTACTGAGGAACGGTTATGAGCTTCGAGCACGAAATATTTCTTGTTTTCAGCCGGCAAATATAAATAATACCTTGTTTAATATGGAATAGCATAACAGATAATCTGGTCAGTATAAGTTGATTTTTTTCTCTTCAAAAAGTAGGAGGGCTTCATTTAATGACCCCTTGAAGCAATTTATTATGTATAGAACGCCATTTTGTTGTAATATTTTATTCATTTGCATGCATTAGGTTGTGAAGCCTAAAGTTGAAAATATAGTTGCCTTTTTTATAATACCTAATATCACACATAGTCCAGGTTCGCAAGGATTCAGTGTGGAGCACTGCTATCGGAAGACCATCACATATTTTTCTATGACACTATACAGTGGACGTGCATGTCATTTTGGAGCTTCCCCGCAAACTCTCACTTAGGATCCTTACATTTCATACCTTATCGCTAGCTCTTAGGGTTGGGGGAGTGCCACTTAGAATATTTTATTTGTCTAATTGCTTGATTTATTGCAGAACTGTCATTTGGATTCGCGTCTTCGGTTGGGTAGTAGGAAATAACATCAGGGACCGCTCTATCAGAAGCCGAAATCTTAGACGCGCTCTTTCAGAAGCGCGAGGGATCCTAAACCCTGGGTCCATCAGGGTTAGAAATTCTTGAGGAATCTTCCGAAGCTCTGGTTTATATTGTTACAAAGGTTTTTATGCCAAGATATTTATAACTGAGGTACCCAATTTTGCTATTTAAAACGTGTGAATATTTCGTTTGTCCAGTCTAAAATATCTTCCAATATTTTTAACTTTGAAAACAAAAAAAATTAAGGGGTAAAATAACCATATGGGTTAAGTATTTTGGTGCAATTTTTTCAGAGGGCCCCTTAATGGCTATTTCAGTTGATTTTTCAACGATTAAGATGGAGATGTCTACGATTTTTTGATCTTCTTATATCAAAAGTGTTTTCGAAACGGATGGAAGTTCTTCTTTTTTTTGTACTATAAAGTACATTTTCATATGTTTTGACTTTTCTACGACCTTTGTTGAGTAAATTATATACATAGATCACAGAAGTTAGATGGCGAGTCATAATAATAAATGTGTGGTCCAACCAGGATGGCAATCCATTTGAGTATAAGCATAACGCGTACTTGTAAGGATAACTGTGTTTCTTTCGTTGATCTTGGAAAATGGCATCATCTACTAATAAAATTTGCCTCCCACATTTGCTCTAAAATAATAGTTTTGTGTGAAGTAACACTCGATCATTACGTACTTTGATTTGAACTAGGCATGGTTGCCTTTTGCTAAACTATAAAGGTACAATAATGATTAAACAGGACAACCAACCCTCATATTTCTGAAGGGGACAACATACAACTTACATGTTATGAGTAACTTTTTTGCATTTATTTCCAAAGCTTAGTTATTCGTAAGTATTATTTGAATATTAAGTACCTATTTATATTTTATTACTGTTACACTGTATAATGTAAAATTCAGTAGAACCCCGATTATTTCAACTAATTGGGACCGAGGGTAGGTGAAATAATCGAGGTTCCGTGTAAAGCAATGAAAGGAAGGCAAAATTTAGATATGTACTAAAGAACAAAATGGGTATAAATGGGTTTAAATATGTACCCTTTTTATCTGAAACTAAAAAAAAAAAAACTTTATCATTATATGAATATGTCGAAATACATGACGAGATTTGAATTTTTCCAACCATTCTTGGCTGGCGCAAATTCTGAATTTGTACAATGCCTCATCCAACAAGTCGAACTTAGATCCTTTCATAGTTTTCCGCTTCTTACTTCCATCATCAGAATCGTGGATGATTCTCCTTTTTTAATGCGCTCCAAAATATCCAGCTTGTCCTTGATTGACAGCAAAATTTTGGGTTTTCTCTTTAAACCACTGAACTAATTCCTTGGCTAGAGAACTCATTGTCAAACATTCAAAATCGTAGGTACGCAAAAAAAAAAAAATATATATATAGAGTTGAAATAATTGAGGTTCTACTGCAAATTAAAACAAAACACTATTTATAATTAAGGAGCGCGGTAGCGCTCCGCCCCGCCAAGTCAAAAAAATGCGGTAGCTACCAAGAGTATATTATACGCCACAGCTTACATTGCCGCTTTCAGCTACTTCCAGAGGAAAAACTACACACCTCAGGNTAAATAAATATAAATAGTGTTTTTGGTAAATGTTTTGTTTTAATTTATTTTAAAAGTTAATATATTTTTTAACACTTATAATTAACATGTTATTCAAATAGTTAAACTTATATGTACACTATTGAACACCATACAGGTAGCCCGACAATTCTTTCAATTGTTGTGGTTTTGAATCTAAAATAAGTTTTTCATTATATTTGTGTAGGAAAAAGAAAACGTGATAGCAAAAATAACAACCAAGTTGTTGTCAATTTTTTTAATGAAGTTCAAGTTGTTTCCATACGAGGGAAGTCTGTGTGATTTTTGGTCCAGGATTTGTAGTAAACCAGATGAGATCAGTCGTTCGAAACGAAAGGTAGCCGATCTTTGGTCTGGAAATTTTCCCAAGTAGATTTGGTACGTAGAATCAATCATCAATGGAGTCCAGTACAATTTCCTCAAAACAACTTTGTATTTGCCAATTTTATTGAAAAATCAGCTTACGGGGACAATGAAAATATCTAAGTTATCCCGGATTCCCAGTTTCTTCACTGCTTCATAAGGAGTGAAAACCTTTCAAAGTCGCTGTGTGGCGTCCCAATGTATGTAAATTTATGGTGACATGATGAAATTATTTAAATGTATTCAAAAGAAAAAGAAGCAGTCTCATTACTGGTTCTTTATTTCCACACCACGCCTACATGAGACCTAATCTAGTCATTAGTCAACGTGAGAAACTTGTTGAACAGATAACTTAATATTTTGATATCTTCAACAGATTAAGGTCCAAATGGCAAACTGATGAAATCTGTGTTTGATACACATTAAAATGGTTTTAATTTTCATAATATTAGAAACATAATAGGACCAATTTACATTGAAATGTTTACTAAATGTGAGAAAATAGATTGAAAACTGCCAGTCTCTCTGAACTTGGAACAGCGTTGAACTCTTTAACTTATCGAGATATTGAATCATTAACCTGATTTCTTTATTTTGCAAATCATCCTGCTTAATTAAATCGTTATTTATTTGTTTTAGGTGCTAATTTTTCTCATGTTGTGCCAATAATTACTCATCAATGTCTAATATATATTTTAAATTTCTGATCACTTATTACAGATTTCTATTTTACCTATATTATAGTTCGTGGCATCCTTAAATTTACGAGCATTTTCAATATCAACTTCTACCTACGTTTTGTTAGATAGCTGATAAGGGTGCAACGAAGACGTCTCCAGAAGATTACAATTTACATTTGAACTCAAAATGTATTTATTTTATTTGCGTATTCAACGTAGTGAAGTTCTTGATTTACTGGAGGCTTGCAGTAGGTTGTCAATATCATCGCTTAAATTTGAGTTCTAACTGTGAAATTGCAATATTATACTGCTGAATGGAACTGAAAGCACCGACAATTGTTAGGAACAACCCCCAAAAAACACCGACAATTGTTGCCATTATTAGGTACCTGTTACCTACCTATGAGGTGAATATCAGATTTATGAGGATAAAATTCCATGGAATTTTGGTGACTGGGGTTTGCACCCACGCCCTACTGTTTACCAGTCAGAGCGTCTCGCCGCCAATCCGTATTGTGTGTTACAAGGAAAGTTTGATACATACTTGGTATAATTTGTATGCTTGGTACACCCTGTATGAATTCATTATGATTTTATTGTCGACACCGACAATCCATATTGTCTGTTACAAGGTAAGTTTGATACATACTTGGTATAATTTGTATGCTTGATACACCCTGTATGAATTCATTATGATTTTATTGTCGACACCGACAATCCATATTGTGTGTTACAAGGTAAGTTTGATACATACTTGGTATAATTTGCATGCTTGGTACACCCTGCATGAATTCATTATGATTTTATTTTCATCACCGCCAATCCGTATTGGTTGTTACAAGGTAAGTTTGTTACACACTTTTGGTATAATTTGCATTCTTGGTACACCCTGTATGAATTTATTATGATTTTATTTTCAAATAATAACAAAACCTACTGCAAACTATATTTTATAAAATTGATTGAAAAGTTACTATAAAACAAAATAATAATATTCATATACCTACGTATTTTATTTTTCAAATCTTTTGATGCGTAAAGCTCTTGATAGAAAATATAATTTAAAAACAAACGAGTTAAATACAAAAACTGGTAGAGACAATCAAAAGTTTGTTTTTTGTTATCAGTTATCCTCACCTCGCTAAATATAAACAATTCCCTTGAAAATAAATAATATGTTTATTGCAAAATGTTCAGCACAGAATGTTAATAATTACCTTTCACTTGTTGTGGGTTTTTTTCACATTAAAAAATAATAGAGTCAGCCATGGCTACTCTGGTACCAGATCTTTAATCGCATAGATTCCATCTATAACTAACGAAAAAGCGTAAAATAACGTATAACCCGACAACCAGCCCGAGAAGAATTATTGAGTTAGGTCGGTATGTACATACATGAGATTATCAGAATTGGAGTATGAACAATGACTGTATTTTAAGGGAGGATGATTGTTGGAACTTTTGTGTAAATCTAGGAAAGACAGAGGCTCTCCTGGTAACTAACACCTTTTTGCAACACAATAATAAAATTTCTCAAGGAATAATACTAGGTGTGTCCGTGCACAAAAACGGGCGGAGCCATCCGTTTCACATCGAATTTTCGGGCACCACATAAACTTTAGCATATTGCTCCATTATTCCGTTAAAACAAGATTTTTTGAGAATACCGCACCTTTCTTGATTGCATCATGCCGTTGAGTAGTAGGTCCTATTTGAAACGCAAAATAATCGGCCGAAAAATCGGAAACGGTTCAAGATATTGTTCCGAAAATAGATATATCCAACCTTAGGGGTATATATATATATATATATATATATATTCGATATCCTTCAACGTTTTGACTAAACAATTAGTATTTCCTAAATTTTATTTTGCCCGATCCCGGATTCGAACTTGTAACTCTGGAATGGTTTGTCAAAATTTAGTAAATTATGTCCTAAATTAAGTATTGAGAAGCCACCTAAAACTTTTTCGTTATGAGTTGATATGCTGTCGCGACAAAATTTAAGATATCGGACCATGACTCTCTGAATTTGGTAAAAAATCGGAAAATCGGCCAAAAAATCGGAAACAGTTAAAGATATCGGTCTGAAAATAGATATATGCACCCTTGGGTTTATGCAGAATACGAAGAAAAAAATTTGGTAAAAATCGGTTGAGTAGTTTCAGAGGAGTAGGGTAACAAAAGTTTGCAGTTTGTAGGGAGTATAAGGCTACGCTTCGCTCCGCCCAATAATTTATTAAATTTAAGTTCTTCGTTTTTACTTTATTTCTTTTGATTTAAACCTTTTACTAGGGCTTGCGCCTATCTAAGGAAACGTACTTACTGGGTTTAGTCCTTATATGTAAAACTAATCAAGTTAATCAACCCGATTACAAACTATCATTTATTTAAGTATCTAAAGGGGCGTCCACTTTATGTCGACTGTGTCGATCGATATTTGTCCAGTAGAATGCAACCCGAATGAAGTGGATTTTTTTATGACAAGTCGAATGAATGTCGAGTCGAATGAATAAAATTTAAGTGTGGACGTGTAAAACGTGTCAAAAAAACTTTAAACACTTAGTTTTTTGTGAAATAGTGATACAATAGGAGTGCGTTTGTTTAAAAAATAGAAGTAATATTTTTTTTAACGTAAAACTTAAATGTTTATAATTATATTAATCTTAAATGTTCATATATTTATCCCTAAATATGAACAACTTAAACAACCGTAAACTTGAAAGAAAAAAATGTATCAAAACACTTGAAAATAGGCGTAAATATTGGGAAGTCTCAATTCTTACCTACCCTAACTAATATTCCCCCTCCCCCTTCTATGCAACCGGAGAACTGAGACATCCGAATAATAACCTAAGTCAATTTTCCTTTTTTTATTTCTTTTTTAAGTATATTAATATTATTGTGATTTTATTAGCATCAAAATTAAGAACTTTACTGAAGAACAGCACGGTATTATAGTCGACTGAGTGACATTGACAAAATACGTCCACAGGTATATGTGCTGGACCGCTTTTGTCGAACGACATAATGTGGACGTACCTTAATGCCACAAAAAGATAGTTGACAAGATCGAAATAAGTAGCTTCGCAAACTATTGTCTGTTACACTAGTAGTTCTGTGACCTGTAGACCTCACTCATAAAATGAGCTACCGTTTGTCCCAGTGTGGCCATATAGGTCTTTAAAAACAAATAAGTCAATTTCATCAAAATCGAATCCTTGATTCATTATATACAAACAGAAAAACAAACAAACGTTTACAGAAAAATCGTGGTGTTTATACTAGACCTCACTTCGTTCGTTCGGTCTTACAAGAAATACCTGTTATTCATTATACCTTACAAGAATGACTTTACCTTACAACATTATACGTCTGCAGCGAAAAGGAAGGGGAGTTTAAATGGGCGCCTCCCACAGCTCCCAAAAAATTTATAATAAATAAATTAAATCAGATTGAAACATTTTAGCAAAAGAAAAATCACAGACAATTGTTAAAATTTTAGTTAATGTAAATAGTCATATCTGGTTAGCATTTAATTAAGTGAATAAAACATGTTTTTGGTGTTTAAAAAGCCAAACATATGGCTCACTAATCTGCAATCTGTTGACAAGGATTATCGATAGATCGTTGTTACAAACTGAACTCATCTTAATTTATTAGGATTGGTATATAAATAATGTGGAATAAATGGTACTTTCAGAGTAAGAGGACTTTACATGGTCATCAAGAAACTCGTCTCCGTGAATTGATTAGTTTTATTATTGAACACAGTATCATTACATTATTTTCTATGACTCGTAATTTAATTTTGGAACTCTAATATCATTTTAACCTATAACTCATTTTTTGCTTCATAGAGAGAAACAAATTTTATTTATTAAAATATAAAGCTACCAGCATATCCAGCAATCTATGTTCTGAGAATTTGATTTTTTCTATTTTGATTTTCTTTTCTTTCTTCTATAACTTTTCTTTCTGCTATATGTGGTAGTAATTTTGATGGAATACATAACTTTTCAGCGCTATTTCATCTTTAACTTTCTTCTTAATAATTTTATAATCTGGGGATTGGCACAATGACGAATGTCGCTTTAAATCGTGTGCAGTTTCTCTGACAGAATTTACCAAATATAAGATCTAGAAGCATACACTTGATCCTTAAGAAAAGACAGCACAATTTTAATTCTGTCATCTCTGACGAGTCTTTGAAATGTTATAAGTTACATTTTTCATGTTTTTGTCCTCAACCATTTATCGTCAAATATCTGTAGAACATTGTCGAGTGGAGATATACAAAATTTTAAAATCTTGTCATTCCTCTCGCCCCGTCACAAGGTGCGTTTTACTTCAAGAGTCTTTTCTCCGCTTCAACTGTACTGGACTTCTTCTATAGAAAATGGAATTGCTTTCTTTCACGCGAGACACTTGAGATACGCTTCTAAAAAACGCAGATTTACAAAATAGAATCTATATTTTGAGAATACCATTATTATTTTGTGATTGTGTATGGGCGCATGTTTTATTTGTAAACAAGTAGTTTGGTTGTTATTATTTCTTGTGTTTGTGTTTCCCAGACAATTTATTTTATCAACATGTCACATTGTCATTTTAATTTTAAAATTAATTAATTTAAATTCTACATACCTTAGGTTTAGATTTTATTTTAAATCAATAAGTTTAGTCTGGGATACATTTTTCTTCGTCTTTAGTATAGAGGTACCCAATACTTAATAATTATAAAAAAAAAACACACACAAAAAGATATTTGTAAAACTTGGAATGGAATTTCTAAACACAACTGTTTACATAAGATACATGAATATAGAACGTGATATTATCAATCTAATTTATATTGGACTAGACACTAGAATGATGACTAGAAATATACTAGGGATTTCATGTAATTAGAATAACCTTAATGTAAAACATAATATCCTATTCAACTGGATTACAAAAATATCTACTGCTTGGACCACTATAAGTTATAGAGGATTTTATGTCTCAAATCATCTCTATGATCACATCATAGCAGATTATATGCAAAACTCAACAAATTATTTAGACCTGCATCCGATACATTAGGGTGCTCAGAGACAGTCGTATACTTATTTATTAGTTTACTTTCATTATCCTATAAAAAGGAAAGCATTGTATTGGGCTGAAATGTTTGTTTTCAATGCCAAAACAGGTTCTGAGGTCCCCACAGCCCAAATCTATTATTTAAGCCATTGGTCGGTATGTGTGTGTGTGTGTGTCTGTCGGTCTGTGAACGAGATATCTCAAGAACTGAAAAATAAAAGCACTTAGCTATGGAGACTTGAATTTTGGTTTGTATGCCAGTTTTACACTATGCACGAAACGACGCACAAAACTTTTGGTTGAAATCTAATATACCGTTGATGGCTTTTACCGATTTTCAGCGGGTTTCGCGAATTCTGCCTAAAATGAAAACGGTAAGAACTAGAACTTAAAATTTGTTGCCTATTCATATCATTTCCATTCACTGACTGCGCTAAGACACTTTATTTGAAGTCCACGCTTTCGTTAGCGGTTTACGTCACTTTCTTCTTTTTTATAGATAAGGGAAGTGTCGTGTGATGTTTACACCAGATCAGTTGAAATTAATCTCACAAAAAATTATCATTGAAAAAAGGCCAAGTTCCACTTATTCAACCAAAAAATTCTGCCCATGAAAGTAGTGATATCTATTATTGGGGCCAAGTTTATTGTTGCTGCTGTATATC